>VWYP01032099.1:0-35882 GCA_013400435.1 Pycnonotus jocosus
TATTTAAATATATTTTTTCAAATACATTTAAACATTTTTTTTTGAAACAAAGAAAATCCCTGAAATATTTGAAGTTTCCTGGGTAGCCTGTAATCTAAATATGGAAGAAAAACATATGATAAAATACAGTTCAAGGCTGTTCAAGTGTTATCCAAAGAATATGAGCACATAACATTTTTTTTTCCTACCTAAAAACAACAAACACACTGTCTTTCCTTTAAGCAAGGGTAGCTGCAACAAGTGCTGTAACATCCGTGGGCAGCTTTCAATCCAGGGTCAAGTTTCAATTCAGATGTGAAAAACATTTCTGAAGTAAATCTCATTGTCCCTGTTTACTCTACTTTGTTTTCAAGCAAGTAAACTCTCACTTTTTACAATATTTGTCTTGCAACAAAAATAGGAACACGCTCTAGGAGCACACCAACACTTGCTATAAGTACCTATTCTTTTGCACCACATGATTTGTTAAACTAAACATAATTTGAGAATCCCATGATTCTGAAAATCATGAAAAGTCCTGAACAGTCTTCGCCATGACAATGTTTCCCAGTCACAGGACTGTGGCTCATCTGCACTGTGTAGCAGAACTCTTCTCACTAGTCTTGTTTCTCACCACTGCAGGTTTTGTTAAACAGTTTTCATGAATATTTTTTTTGGTTTGAGGATGGAAAGGAAAATTCAGTTATGGACTTAATAGACGATAAGGAATGGATAGAATATTTATTATATTTTTCCTCCTAACTTCCCTAAAGATACTACATACAGTAAAATACTCATAAAGTTTGAAGAGGGATATTTAGGTACATCTCAAGCAGAACATGTGTGGGTTTTTTAATGTGCTTGGCAAGCATCTGGGAACAATTTGATATCAGAATTCTGTATCCCAGTGCAAAAGTGCAGAAAGATGCTACCTGAGCTTATACATGTTAATAAATTGTGCCTAAGAAGCTCACAGCTACATCCTAATATGAGACATGGATGGCCCCAAAATTAAGTAGAATGAGATTATCTTTCCACTTTTCCTCCAGTTGCAAACTGTAACTAAATAAATTTTAAAAATAAATGTTTGCTGCATGCCGTATGAGAGCGGCTGAGCTGTGGCTGTGTTTAACAGTCGAATCAAAGTTCTTCCACAGGCAGACATGTCTTCAGGAAATTCTCCCTTTTCAGAACATGGATCTGGGTTGTAAATCACATCTCAATCTTTTTTCTTAAAAAGAAATAGAATAAAAAAGAGGAGGATTTGTTCCAGTATTGTTAAAGGAAAGCCCCCTGCACAGCAATCTCCTCCTCATTCAATAGCTACTCACAGCTTGCCCCATTCTGGGCCTATTTGCCTCTAGGTCTAGGAAGAAGAATGAAGTGCTCTTGCACACCAGAAATTAGCCCCCTTCCATATGCTCTTCTCCACACAAGTAAGGCAATGCCACTCAAAGGCATGAACGCCAGCTGAAGAAGTGTGGCTGCATGTACACAAAAGGGTGCATGGGAAGCCCTTTGGGAAATGTATTTTCTACAGGGATAGGCACTTATATGGGCACGAAATTGGTTAAGCACGTTAATAACACAACTTGAAATACACTGCAAAACAAAAGCCGTCTCTGTGAGCTGACTGGAGAAAACAGTGGAGCAGTGCAGACCTGTAATCATCGCGGATCACGCCACACACCGCTGATCGTTGCCGTGGCAACAGATGGTGTTTCATGACGTCACTGAAATCAAGGGGGGATAAGCAACAAGGGCAGACAGATACCAAACAATTTCTGGAAGGAAAAAAATTTGGGCATAAGCATTGAGCTACCTACAATGTGACACAAACCAAAGGGCAAAGGAAGCAGGAAAAAAGAGCGCAAGATGCACACACAGAAATTTCCAGTGAACAAACAGGCTTCATTTTAACCTTACAATTTTACCACAGAAATTGCATTTGTGTTGAACATCTTTACTCTCCTCTGATATTTCTCAGTAATGTGATATGGGACAATCTGGAAAACAAGCTCTCCAGGGAAGTTAAGAAAAGAGCAAACTTTAATATTTGTTTTACATTAGGGATGAGAAAAAAAGAGGTATAACATTCTTACAAGGAGAGACATATCTTTGGTGTATAAAGAACAAGAAAAGAAATGTTGTGGGGAATTGGAACCAAAACACTGCTAATGAGAGTGTGAGAGTCAGCTGGCATGACAGCTTGCTGCAATCCAAAGAACGATGTTCTTATGGAACTTAGCATCATTGAAGTCTAAGTATTTTCATTGACTCCGAATTGTTTTGTACCTTCCTAAAAAATTGAGTACTTTGACCTTCAAGATATGCAAAAACCCCCTATTTATGAGCTGATCCAAACCTCAGATTTCCAAGGTTACTGGTATTTTTCTGTTGTTCTGTAGGGCAAAATTATGTGAGTAAGCCTATATAATAATTTAAATAGATTCTTATTTTCAGGTTTGTTTCCCAAACCAGATATTTTTTGCAGATTATTTTTTGATAGCTTTTTTCATTTACTGATTGAATTTTACACTGCTGTTTGACGTTATGTTTTTGCATGGTCTTGCACAAATTGTATAAAATAATCAATTATCAATAAAAAGAAGAGTCAAAAAGAAAAGAATAAGTCCATGAAACAATAAAGGATGATAAGTATGAAAACATTACCTTCAGTAGCAAGAATTCTCTGGAGGATGAAGTACTATTAGTTCATAAAGGTGAATAATGCCTCATAGGAATTTACTTGAATTTAGCCATATATAATTTTCTATGTCAGGATTGCTTCTACATCTTCCATAATGCATAAAGCCATGGCAAAAATTATTAAAAGAAAAAGAAATATAAAAGAAAGCGGGTGAACAAGAGTTTTAAAAAATGTGTTTGGATACTTATATGAAAAAAAAATCATTAGTTTATTCAATAGTTGTACACAAAAATTTCAAAATATGTCAGTTGTGGCACTGAGTGAAGAAATTTTTCAACAGTTACTCAGGTTCATAACTTTTTTTAAACACCTACTTAGATATATATGAAATAAACTTCCTTTTTTTTTTTTAATTGCTGGTACAAAAAGAGAACTAACCATGCAGAAAAATCAGAGAATATTTTATTTGCGATGTGTAAAAATGCAGAACTAATGGTCAACCTTTAAAATTAGACTTCTGTAGGAAAGCAGGATTATCATTACTGAGGGAGTGGGTTTGTATCAGGCTGACAATATAAGAATGTAATGGCATGCTAATATTACGACATTCTTCGTTACATAGAAAACTGAAGTTTCATAATTTTAGAAGAAATTAAACTGTGACATTAGAGATGCCAGTTGGTCTCCTCTCACAAAATAAAAGAGAAGTTCTAGTTATGTTTAAAATAGTTAGAATATAACTTTTCTTATGATTACGAATCAAGCTTGAAAATATTTACATATTATAAATAGTCACAAATAATATAATAAAGATTTAATTTCTTTTAATAGTACTTTAATTTAAGATGAATACTGTGCTTTCACTTCAGGGCACTCTCAAAATTAATGAGTTAAATACAGTTTAGTTCGTGTATCAGACATTTTTAATGGAGCTGGCAAAACCTTTTTAATTCAATTGACATGTGCAAGCTCTTCTCCATGTGTCCCCTCTTTAATTTCAGAGATAAGTTCTTTACAGTCTGAAGAAACAATAAAGAGGAAAGTGTGAAAATATGTTACAAATTTTATTCCAAAACCGTCTCAAATACCATCATCACAACAGATGCTCATGCAGCATTATTTTCTTTAAGGGAGAAAAAAAAAAACCCAATGTCAAGTCTGCTCCAGAGTAAAATAGTTTATTTCTTTGGGTTTCGTTCTGATTATTCCATTACAATATGCCAGCAGGAAGGATTTTTTTGCTACTTTAGAGCAGTTTCTGTCTCTTCTGTTTCTTTGTGTTGGTAAGCTATAGGCAACATTTCTAAGAAACCTTAAAAAGGAAACCACGAATGATTAGTTATGTACAAATACATAAGTACCAAGTAGACATTAGTAAAACCCGTAACAATGGACTTTAATTAGTATGTCAGCAGTAGCAAACTTCTTCTCGAGAAGAAATTATTAATACTGCAGGAGAGAGGAGGTGACTCTTTTACTGCTGTATCGGTAGACCCTAGAACAGCCCAGAAGCTCTCTCAAAGTGCTGTGCACATACTAATCTTGCCACGAATAACCCTCCTGAATAATGTCATGGCTCACATGGTTAGCACTTAGTCAGAAGGAATTCATCCCAGCTCCAGGCAAACCTCATAAGGGCAGCTCCTGAGCATTCAGTCCATACCTTCACAGTGCTCTCAGCGATGCATGCACAGGGATGAACTTCACTGAAATAAATGTAAACAAAATTGCTTATCAGGTTACGGGAGTTCACTACCATTTTGCCGTAGTTTCTGTGTGCTCTGACTTCTAAAGAAAAAGAAAAATAGATTTAAATAAGTCCAATTCAAGTATAATGAAATTTCATTTTGTTTGTTTCCTTTTCCAAAATGTTGTGTTTCCATAAAGAACAGAGCTGCAATAAGTGGTGAATGAAGTTACAATTATTTTCTATTTAAAAAACCCTGCAAGGAAACTACCTGTAAAGAGAATCTATTCTGAACACCTGCCTGCCAATGGGAAGTGGTGAATGAAACCCTTGTTTTGTTTTGCTTGTGTACGTGACTTTTGCTTTCCATATTGAACTGTCTTTATCTCATCCCACAAATTTTCCCACTTCTGCTCTTCCAATTCTCTCCCCCATCATGCTGATGGGGGAGTGAGCAATGGCTCTGTGAGGCCCAGAAAAAAAGATTTAAAAAACCTTTTTTTAATCAGTTGATTTAGAAAATATCCTGATTTACTGATTGGAGTTCTTATAAATTGTGTCCTTTTAATAAAACAGAAAAAATTGAAAAGTACTAAATATGAACCAATGCCACTTAAATACCATATTTTTTCCTTTGAGATTTCTTACACAACAGTGTTTCAGGAAGAACAACAGTGTCTATAAAGTCAATTGATTCTATTTGGCTATCATTAACTAAAATCCTGAGTACATAACAGGGTTCCAATCACTCTTAATCTGACAAGTTTCATTCCTTCACCTAAGAGACACTTAATTATCAATTAGAAAGCAAAAGGCAACTAGGTATCTCTGTTGTTTAACGTCTTTATCCCCACTATTGGTTTCCTGCTGTTCAGCTTTTAAAATTGTTTTTCAAATGTCCCATATGTCCTGAGGGTTTATAAAATTGTCTTTTGTGGTCCAAACTGAGATAAACCAGCCAATCCAATTATTCATTAAGAAAATATGTGAGGGTTAGGTTATTTGGGTCAAACAAGAAATGAGAAAGATCCTAAAAATTTTGAGATCTTATCTAGGAAAAAACCCCAACTATTTGTTTGTTTATTTTTTTCATTTATTTCATATTAGTTATGCTAATCATATTTTAGCCGAATTAATCTTAAATTTTAAGTCAAAGCAATGATTATCCTAAGTCAGAAGAACTGAAACAAATTTAAACATCATTAAACACATGGTAACTGAATCCTAGCAAGATTTTGAAAATAGATCTTTAATCATAAGATTAGACTGGTTAGTAACCAGGGCAGACTCCTATAAGACTTATCTTCAAATGTTCTCTTCAGATTTTATAAAAAGATTGTGAAAAAAGCAGAGATGTAATTGTCATTTTATTTACAGAAATAAATTCAGTATAAACAGAAAAGAAGCAGAAAATATATATATTTCTGATTTCTCAGAATGGAAAGCATAGTTTGGTCATTAATCTGGCATAGCTAGTTTTAGGAATTAGGTGAATTATCCTAAAGAATAGAGATTACCCAGTAGACTACCTTTTAATATTCTTACAAAGATAAGATTATGTACTAATTGTATTACAACTGTGCCTTTTTAATGATTTAAGACTAATGTCTACAACTGTTTGACATCACTCAGATGTTTGTGGCATGACATTACAAATCTTCTTGTGTTGCAGCTCTTGCCAGGCTCAAGCACATATGTCAATGTTTTATCCATATTACAAGATGTAGAGAAAAAAATATTTCTTCTGTTTAAATCGGTAGTAATAGCATTCTTATTTAAGAAGCAATTTTATAGACAGAAAATATTGGGAACTGGCACTTAGTTAGGTTTTCAACTGAAATGCTTTAAAAAAGCTGTGTGTAAAAAATGCTTTGTGGGGTACAAGACAGATCTAAGGTATCAAAACACTCAGAAAGACAAAGTTCCACCTGACGATTTCATTCAGAACTTCTCTAAGGTAGTTACTTGGAGGGGTGATTATACTATTGTTTGGCTTTCTTCATGTGAAAAGGATATATTTCATTGGTAATCGGGCTGAGAGCACAAACTTATTCGGTCATGGTCACCACCCACACAAGAGACTAAGAAGTGGACAGGCCTGACCTTCATCAAGTAACATTTGGTTAAAAGACCTCTTCTTTTTATCAATATAATGAAAACTATATTAAAAAAACGATAAAACTATATCTATAAACTTGAAACAGTACTTGGAAGAAGAAAAATTTTCCATAAGGGACTCCCAGGAAAAAATAATGCAGTCTTTTGGTCATAGGGAGATCTTCAAAGTGATTTTTAGAAGTGTGCTGATTGCTTTTGAAGAATACGTACAGGTTATAGTGCCTCTGGTGTCTCTGACAGGATTGCCCTAGTGGTGTGCATAAAATTATTTCTTAGATAAATTTAGACCTCTTTAAAGACTTCAAAGAGCCATATTTGAATCTAATGTAGAATTCTTCCTATTTCAAATCACAAAAAACTCCAAATAGAAACAAACAAAAAGTACTCTGCCTGCCCCACAGAAGTGAATTTCTTTTCCTGTTACATTTATTCTAAAACTAAAGGTTTAATCCTCTTCAAAAGGGTTTCAGAATCTTGTGCCCATTAAGAACAGGAGTGTTATTTGTACTTACAAATTTCTCTGCGTAGTAGCACACAGCAAGGACCCAGTGTGCTGCAGACTGACAACTTCTAAGCAGAGTAAGTGGAGCCTTCAGTAATGGCACAGCAATTTGCTTCCTTTTGCTGCTGCCTCATTCTTGCCAACCCATGCTGTGTTTTCACATTTTGTACTCACTCATTCTAGGAGGAGTTGTCTCCTATGGTAGCTCTGTACAATGGCCAAGAAAATGAGATTCTGACAGGTACCCATGAATACAATCCCTGTGCAAATTATAAATAATAATGCCCACTAATCTGAAAGCACAGGTTTATTTGATTGATGTACTAAAACCAGCCCTAAATACTAATTTCCTTATTGAAAGTGTCAGGTAAGACACATACAATAGCCACATCAAAGTTTTTGGCATGGCAATATAAAGTTTTGCAGGTTCTGTACATATAATATTATGCCACAGAAAGACATATTCTTGTGAGGACAGAACTGCACAGGACACTCTGAGGGAGGATTTTAGTTTCATAAGCCAACTTCAGAGAGGGTACCACTGTTTTTAAGTACTCCAGAGGGCTTGGATTTCTGGGTAGGTCCATATGATGGCAAGACTTTTCTCCTTCCTCCCTTTCCACAGAAGGAAATGGAGGAAGCAGGAGTACTGCAGTATCAGCAAGAATGTTTCTTGGCTGGGTGAATCACCATGACACCCACTGGATGTTCACTCACAGGTCGAGGCTAAGCACTGTCTACAGGATTAGGTGCATCTAACAAAATGAAAGAAAGTTTCTGTGTAACAGCAAACAGCTATGTCATTATGGCTGAAGGTTTGCACTTTAAAGAGAGACAAAAAACCACTGAAGAGATAGAAATTAGCTTCCTGTATAAAATGTATTGTGTTTCAACCTACCCTGTGTCTCATTCCAGCTCATGAGTAATTTAACCCCAGTCTGTTGGAAGTGCATTTTAATTGTAATGAAATGTGCTTGGTAAATGGGGCCATTAGTTTATCTAATGAAGTGTCCACGTTCACATCTGCAGGTGCAAGCTGCCTTCATTTTTATTGCAGGGTAAGACTATAAGAAAGCTTAACGGTATGTATAAGATTGATGTCTTTCTCTAGACGAAGAATGGATTTCAGGCTTATGAAATCTTTCAAAAACTGATTTGGAATAAGAAATGAATAACTGTTCTCAAACTTGCTGGGTCAAAATCAGTACCAAGTGTTCAGCTGTTAACTCCAAAATCCTGTGTGATGAGTTATTACACAGAAAACTGAATCAATTGTTACCATTGTGTATTAATGACTTCCCTACTGATTTTTAACTTAATATTTCCTCATCTACCTGCCTAAACATAAATTAATTGAAATGCACATTGATTTCTTTCTAAAAAAAGTAGATGTTCAAGGTGTTAATCCACCGTCTGTGACTTTCCTGCCTTATTTAAGAGCCATATGTTGCATAGAACCCAATACAAAGCAGTCATAAAAATACCTTGATTTGTCCAATCATGTGAGTTGTTTTATGTTTGGTGACAATAACCTACTTCTGAAGCAATGTTTCACTAGAAGTGCTAATTAAGCACAACTAGACAAAGATAGCAACGTGCTTCACAAAGTTATAGTTAGTACATACAAACACAGATTAACTATTTAAGTGTAACAAAACCATCCAACAAGATGACACTGCTTTACAATGCTCTTCTATGAAATGGGAAGATTTTGTTTCCTCTGGAAACCACTGAATATTGCATCAGGGAAGAGAAGCTAAGAAGCACAGGAAATATGGGTCTAGGACTAGACTTTATAGTTCTCACTGATCCATCATGTAGTTTTCGCCATAGGCAAAACGACAAGCAAATCCTTCCAGAGGTCAGTGTTCAGGCTTTTGTCATAATGTGCTACACATTATCTTGGTGTGTGTCCCTGTTCCAGCCAGGATAGGGCTAATTTTGCAGTAGCCAGAAGGGGCATGGACCTTCTGGTCCAGGACCCAAAGGTTATTCTGCGCCACCTCACATCATTCCATGCATACAGAGGAATGTGCAGGGTTTAATTCTCTTCAGGGGAAGGGTTCCCCTCCAGGTGGCATGGTGTGGTGGTGCAGTCTGGTGTGGTTGGGGGTTTACACTTGGTGAACTCTCGCGTGTGAATTGTTCACCTCCCATGGACACTCTGTGATTAATATTGTTGCTGTTAGTCTTCCTTATCATATTTCATTGCTGTTTCCAGTAACAGGTTCTTATACTAACCAGTATTCTTTACCTCTTTTGCCTCCAATCCTCCTCTCCACCCTGCTGCAGGGAAGAGAGATGAAGAGATGGGAGAGTGAACAAAGGAGTTATGGTATGGAGTATTTTGGTGGGAGCACTAAACTGGGGAACACCATTCCTAAACCACAACAGTGTGTTTATGTCTAAATCTATTTGCTTAACTTAGACTGTCCTTCTACTTCCTGGGTGAAACAGTTTTATGATTTGGTCACAGAGTAGTCATATTTTTCCAAAGCACCAGGTATTATACTATCTATCTGGGGTTTTCCAAGGATTATAAAAACAAAATAATATTTGGTAGTTCTGGCTGCCTTTTTTAAAAAATTATTTAATCTTGAACGTGTACATTTGGGAAAAAAATCATTCACAAATACATAATGAAAGGTAGAATGTGACTTATCTAAGTATGCAAAATTTACTTGTCCAAAAACTATCCTGTTATTTCTTCATAGATTAAGAAAGACACTTTATTAATTTTATTTATATCTTATAGAAATTGGCATTTTAATCCAATGACTGTATGGAAACTAATATCAGAACATGAAATTTACATAGGAAAGTAAAAATTATGACTAAGATTTACTGACATTTACAAGAAAATAAACCTTAAACAATGTTAAGTCTTATTTTGAAAACCAAAGTTCATTTTAGGAATCTAATTTTTGATCAGTGGGGCTTGTTATCTACAAAAATAATTTATTATAGAGAGAATGCAGGTCCCCAAGTTACAGTAAAAGTCAAGGGATATTTAACCAGAGACAGGAGCAAAGTGATAGCTAAAGTGTGAGAAATATGCAGGTCATCCTGGGAGACTGTACCTACTACTGCAAATGAGCATGTTCACACAAAAGGTAAAATATACTTCCCTAGGTGAAGGGTAGGGGAGCTCAGGTTTGAGTGTTCATCAAACACTGCATCTGGAGGGCAACAAGGATGGCTGAGAGAAGCAGACAGCGAAAGCAAATCAAAATTATAAAGGTGATTAAAAAAAAAAAAAAAAAAAGAGGAAATTATCTGGAGACTTTAAAGGGTTTGCTGCAACCCTCCCAAAAATCGTGATTTTCTTGACTAAGAGCAAGTTTTAAAGAAAAGAATTGGCTTTACCCATGTTCCAATTCTTTCTGGTTAGTCTATTTGCAAAACTTCAGGGGGCTTACCTCATGTTGAAATACAAATTGATTTTACAGGTTTTGGTCTAAATATAAAAGTCTACTCATACCCATCTAAAACTTAGGTCAACTCTGGGTCTTGTCACACATAGACAGCAGTGAAAGTTACTCTGCAACAGAGCCAAGTTCAATCTGTCTGTTTAGGTGGCTGCAAATAAATAACATCAAACAAGTGACCTCTTCCCTTTCCCTCTTCCAAAACAAATGTCAAAACACAAAATCAGTATTCTTACTGAAATCTGTTTTGGCATCCAGTAAGCATGACAAATGATATCCTATGACCTATAAATGCAATTTGCCAGACATTCTGGAGATGTAACAAAACTTTCTCATCTTTCTAACTGCTAGCATGACAATACGTACTATTAATTTTCAATTTCATTGACAACCTTTAAGAATCAAAATGATCCAAATTAATTTAATCTCCTCCTGCACCCTAATGTAGTACCAGCAAATATTTTAGCAACATACTTTGACTCAAAGCAGTGAAACAACTACTACATTGCTGGGTCAGTTAACCCATATTTAATCTCTTTCACTATTACACTTTACAATTTAGAATTAAGTGAATTTCACCAAGCAGAAAAGTCTTCAGTCTGGAGACCACAACCATCATGGAGGTTCTGGGTCATCACAGAATGACAGAATATGCTGAGTTGGAAAGGACCCACAAGGATAATCCAATCCACTCCTGGGCCTGCACAGAACACTCCAAGATTCACACCTTCTGTTGGTGAATTTTGTATGGTTGCTGACTGCCCAGCCCTCTGATTTGCCAAGGTCTCTCTGCAGGGTCTATCTGGCCTCAAGGGAGTCAATAGCTTCTCACAATTTTGTATCATCTATGAACTTGCTTAATATCCTTCCCAGTCCCTCATCTGAATCATCTATGAAGGTGTTAAAGAGCACAAGGCCAAGGATGTAGCCCTGCAGAACCCCTGTAATGACAGGTGGCCGGTCTGATGTCACCCCATTTACTCTTTGTGCCCAACCCGTGATCCAGTTTCTCACCCATCACACGATGTATTTATCCAAGTGAATGCTGGGAATTCTATCCAGAAGGATCTGTTGAGACATGGTATTGTGAGCTTTACTGAAATCCCAAAAAACTACATCAATTCTCTTCCCTTGACCAACTAGGTGAATTACCTTGTCATAAAAGGAAATCGGGTTTGATAAGCAGGACTTTCTTCTCGTACATCTGTGCTGGCTGTGTGACCAAAAACTGTGTGGCCTTTCAGGTGATTTTCGATGCCTCCCAAGATAATTTCCTCTATGACTTTCCCAGGCATTGACATGAGACTATGGGCCATTCTCACAGCAACACCAATTGCAGACCAGGCCATTGCCCTTACTAGTAAGTGCTCACTGTTGTGTTAGTCAGCTGCATTGCAAAAAGCCTTGTAAATAAAGGGTGATGTTTAAAGGAACATAAATCAACTCTTTTAGTGGTAACAAATGAAGAGTAACATTGTTACTATAATAAATTTAATTTCCTTTATAGTACAGGCATATGTGTGTATATATATATATATATTTATGTATATATCTTTATAATAGATCTTCCCGGCATAGAGCAAGATACTTGGTATTTGCCCATTACACAAAAATACACAGGCTTCACATTTCTACCTGCATATATGGTGAGCAAGAAGCTATTGAAAATTTCTTGGTATGTGGGTAGACAGAGCAGTATTTGAACTAATAGAAAATGCATGTCTTGAGAATTAGCTATGTTATTATTCCTTTGCCAGCAACCAACCCTGCCATTAACTTGCAAGCTAAATTTTGAAAGATATCCTGCCCTTCTTTTCAAAGACTTCAGTGGGAGTTAAAATTCAGAGGGAGTTATAATTCCCCCATGGGAGAGGAGGGAATCTGCAAGCTGAGGTAAACAAATCTTCCCCAAGTCATGTGTACACATATTTCTGAATTTCTTATTCATGTCATCCAAACTAAGGATTAAGAATGAAGCAAAAAGAAACAGCTAAAAAGGTGTAGGAAATACATTTATCGTGACTGGGCTAGACTCTTTTAATGTGTAAATCAGGTTGGTGCCAAACAGTCAAAGAAGCTATTCCAATTTGCAGCAAATGAATGTATCATTTTATTCTAGGTTAGGAGCAAGGTCATTAATATATTTTCAGTTTTATATTAGAAGTCAGGCATATTTTAAAAAAGCTTATTATCTGTGAAAACCCTGGTGACATCTCTTTTTACATGCTGTACTATCAATGCACAATTCCAACAGGTTGTCTGTGCATTGGGAGGAGTGATAATCAAAGGCAGATGTCAGTAAGGGACAACTCACCATTTCCAAGTGTAAAAGACAGACCATAAAACTAAAATGTTCTTTTCTTTCCTGAAAATATACAGTGCTTGTATGATCACAAGTCTTGCATAGTCATTAAATAGCAAAAGAAAACCAAACTTTTACAGCTGCTTTTCTAAAAAGGAAGAAAAGATAATCTCATAAATTTCCCTGTGATCCTGAGTATGATAGAAGAGAAAGGTACAGAATTTCTGTCTTTAGATAACACAGCATCTTTCCTTGAAGTCTTGTGTTTAAACATATCTACTAATCTGACCCAGACTGCTCACCATTCTCTGCAGAAGTCAACACTCAAAAATCCCAGACTCAGAAAGAATGTATTTAATGTATCTTACATGAGTATTTAAAAGGTCTTCCCCAGCAATTAAGAACCTAACGACCTTTAAACATCTCTGGTTGAAAAATTGAGAAAAATGACCTGAAGTAAGACCCTGAAATAATCAAATAATGACAAGACAAAACATAGACTAAAAATACTTGCATATTCATGGATATGAATAAATTACTCCAGCACAATCCAATCCAGATTACATAAATATGTCCCTTATGAAGCTCATATATTGACAAAGAACATGTGGGTAGCAAGCTGAAGAACAAGGCATCTGGACTTTGAGCATTTTATTCAGTTATAAATTAAGTTTATATTTTATAATATGAGAAAATAAGTAGGAAAATATTACACTGTATGCTTCTGTTACATTAGTAACTGTTTTATGCCTGTCAATAAAAAGATTACTAAAGCTGAAAGTCAAAGCAAGATCTTTAATGTGGTTAACATTGCAGTATGTAAGATAATTATATGATTGAAACAGAAAACATGTATTTTTATCTCAAACAGTACTACGTGATAGACTGTTGCCTCTTATGAATTAAATTAATGCACAGATTCCTATCACAATAATAAAAAAAATCAATTCATTATGTATATGGGAAAGAGTAAACTTGTTTTTGTTTGTAATGTAATATTATTTAGAATGTAAGAAAATAATTTAACTTATTACTCCTCTGTTAAGTCATGTTATCAGTTATTTGCAACAAAATAAATCCTGAAATACTGTACCAAGAGATTTGCAACTTGCCTGATAGACACAATAAAGGAACATGTTTTGTCCTTCAAGCAAGGAAATATATGTGGTAGCAGGGGACATCTCAGTCTGAACACTAACCACCTGCTTTCATGATCAACTTTCTTTTCTGATTCAATAACTAGTTTTTATACTATTATTTAATTTGAGAATAGAAGACTAGAAGTAATAAAATCTGATTCAAGGTAAATTATCTTAATATTTTTGCCTGCTGATTGAATCGACTGAAATCTTATTTAGGTTGGGGTTAGAGGTAATAACTGCCCTCTCCTAAATTTCCCAGAGAATATAAAATTGAACTGGACAGAGTCAAAACTCTGTAAATCAAGGGAGATGATGTGTGTATGAAGTGATTAAGCTGCACAGGGAAATGATGCAATCCTTAAATGTTAACTGATGCCTGGGGAATTAATTATATTTCTAGCCTGAAAAATTCCCAATAGTTAATGCTGTTAGGGCTGCTTTAAGATTGTGGTGGGGCAATATGTCCAGCACTACACGGGATTTTAATTGATGTCACCTCGTGATCTTAAAATAAGAATGATGTTTCTGGTTCTGGCAATTAAAATTCTATTTATACTGTAATTAAGCACACAGATTAGAGTGGGTACTTTTCCTGTTAGCTTGGTTGAAATATTCAAACATTAAACACTGCAAGTAGCAATGGTTGAATTCCATCTATTTCATGGCCCCAAGTGTTAAATGTTAAATGCTGGCATCAGGGAGAAACAAACCAACCAAAAAATCAACCAGGTTTAGGTACAATTGCAAATTGCAATGTTATTATAGCAAATAACAGATGGACTGCATTTCCAGGCCTGCAGCAGGAGAAGGATGGAAAAGGAGAGAAAAAAGATACAGGCTGAAGTGGTAAATTGAGATAACTGGAACTGATTCAAACAGATAATTGGAGATAATTCAAAAAAGGAGATAATTCAAATAAAAGCAACTTCATGTACTTCTGTGTCTAGATTAGGTCAAACAACACAAAGTTGTAGACTTACTAAAAGGAAATTTCACATGGGCTGTCAAGAAAATAATCTGAAATGACATGACACCAATGTGAAAGTCTGAGTTGAGTTGCAATGACAATTTCAGTGTAACAGTTGGTCATAGAGAAATAGAAATATAAAAAAACCTGCCTTGGCATCTTCCCATGTTGGAGCTGAACACATTCCGACTTAAGTGGAAGGACAGAAAATTGGGCAGACAGTCTATAATCCTTTTTAGTGCACAAAACACTGTATGTTTCTTAAGACAGACCTCAGAGATGCTTAAGCTGCTTAGACCATAAGTGATGACTTTGTTACTGGTGCATAACTTCACAGGGAGTGCTCAGGTAAAATACCACGGGGCTGGACAAAAGAGGCAGCATGGCTCAGCAGCTGAAGTACCTGGCAGAGGTGAAATGACAGCTTCTTGGTGTTATCAAGGCAGGTTATGAGCATGTCCAGTTATACAAGTGCACAGCACCTCTAAAGGAACTTTTCTGATCATGCTTCATGTTTCTGCGCTGCAATCCAGTATCAAAAACCAGATCCCTATTTACTTACACAGTGCAGATTTGCACACAGAAAGGAGTTCAGGTCCATAAGTAAAACAGCTAAATCAGTTCAGTCCAAGGTTATGAAGCTCTGCTATTTCCAACCCCAGAGATAACCTTTTGGTGTTTGCCTCAAGATCTTTGATCTAGATCGTGCTGTACAATACAAGCGTGCTCTTGATTTTCTAGGGATTTTAGAAGCAGGGAAGAAGACAGTTTGAGTAGTTATCTTTTCAACTTGCTGTTTATCTCTATTTATGGACCTAGTCTAACTAACAGATTTTTGCCTGACATGAAATATTTTGTCCCAAAATGCTCAGAAATTTTAAAATCAATCAAGATTTTGTCTACTCTTTATGCTCCTTCCATTTTTCCAGTTGATAGAAAATGTAAATTCAGGTTGCTATGCTTGTTTTGGCTGTACTTTCACTATCATTAAAAATAAATTTGCTTTCTCTCCTGCAACACACTCTTTTAGCAGCCAGCAATAAACACAATAAGGCCCAGGAATACTATTCCTCCTCAGACTGCCTTTCCCACCTCCACCTATCTGGACCATTTTCTACTTTTGCCAACTATTGCATGTCCAAACAATCATTATTGCACAAACCTGAATGACTGCCTGAAGAATTTTGGAATGACGCCTTATTGTGAATCCTTATTTACAGGATTCTGACAAAATTTTCCCAGAAAATCAGTTTTCTTCTTCAAAAGAAGGGGCTAGTTTGATCTCATCAGAGTTCCCATTTGTGAGAAGAACTGTATGTGACAAATATGTAGAAATTAATATGCTTAAAATCTCTGAACAAAACACTGTGTATAACTCTGAAGTTCATGTCCAATGCATGTGATAAGAAATTACTAAGCATAAATTTAGGTTTTGATTCAGAAGAGGTAAAGAGCTAAAAAATATGCTTATGTGCTTGAGAACAGCAAGAAATGGCAAACATAGAGTTAACTAATATGATCGATTTTAAGTGTAAACAAAAATTATGTATATCTGAGTAGTTCTTTACCTTTTAGGCTCCTTACCATTTTTGATCTCAATGGGATTATTTCAAAGGTATTTTTATAAAAGTCTTTTCTTCAAGGTAAAGATACATGCATATTTTTATAGGATATTTGTGTAAGATAATAAACTCCTAAATGCAAGAAGTATTTTATCACTGTTGTCTAGAACAGGGACACTTACTAAGCTGAAAATGAATCCATATTGATTGAACGCCTTAATATTTTCTTAAATATATAGAATGTAAGAAGATTAGGATTAAGTAGAGAAGGGTTCATAGGTTATGTAGCATAATACCAATAATTTTTAAGTATCTATCAAATTATTCAAAAGCTGAGTTTCATTAATTAGCCCACCAGACTTATCCAGAGAATGTTGACTGCACTTAGCAACAAGTGTAGCAAGAATAATTTCAATGTCAGCTTCCTGCGCTAAGAGTAGCTCTGCTGAATAATTTAAAACAAGTAGAACTAACCTACCAACAGATATAATATTACAGCTCTGGATTTGTTTGCTTTCTAAACTTCAGAAGAGTATTTTTATTTTGTAAAGTTTTCATTTATTATTATGCTTAGCAAAGTTTTATTGTTCAACTTTTAAAAGAGATGAGGATATTTGTAAAATTAAAATCTTCCAGACCTCTCATAAAGCTTCAGATATTTTGCTGAGCAAAAGAGCCCAACAGTGAAAAAACCTCTTTCAAATGAGTTTGAGGTTTTGTTGTTGTGGTGGTTTTTTTCTTTGTTTGCTTGTTTGGGGTTTTTTTTTGTTTGGGTTTTTTTGTTGTTGTTTTTTTGGGGGGGTTGTTTGTTTTGTTGGTTTTTTTTTTTAAACTTTTAAATTCTCTTACATTTGCTTTTTTAATAATTTTTAGCTAGGCAGTATGGCTGGCTCAGGTAGGCTGTAGTAGTCCTTGTGACAGAAAGGTTAACACACATTTAGTCTTTCTAGCAGTACAGAAACCTGTGACTGCAACTGCATAATGAGAGAAAATAACAAGAAATATATTAGCAATTTTTAACCTTGATATAGGCCTTGCTATGTACTAAGACATAGTCTTCAACAATGTTTGAGTGCCAAACTAGCAAATATTCCAAGTACATGCACTGGTCAGGCCAAAAGGAGTCAATATAAACAATTATCTACTTAAATCTATAGATTTCACATATTGCCGGTGTTATTGGAGTAATTGTTTTGTAATCAGTAGTACACCTCTTCAACAGATGCCATTCTCAAAACTGTCACAACTGTCAAAGCCATGCTTGTCAAAATATTAAAATTTTGAGGAGAGAGTAGGAAAATATTTCTAAAAATTTATAGCACCGAGTGTCTATTTTTTAAGGAGTACAGCTCTGCAGAAAAATTGTGGAAAGATCCAAATAATTATCAAAGAGTTATGATTGAAGGATGAAGTACTGCAGTCAGATTACATCACCCTTTATGGAAAGACCTTTGTCACAGCTAGTTCCATAAGAAGTAAAGAAAAGTTGTCTATTGAAGCTCCACTGAGGTTTCCATTAAAGGAAAAGTTTCTCATCAGGTAGTAATTCAGTCCTAATATTAAAAGTATCAATGCAAGTTTCTCTGATATAACTTGCAAATTTATATAATAAATCAGTTGCAAAACATTTTACCCTATGAATATTTGAAACAGTGTCACTAATTTTTAAAGTTTTCTAGTATCACAAAAAGTCAGAGAACACAAGGTCCTGAAATGCTAAATTTAGGATTTTTTTTTTCTTTTTTCCGTGTTAGGAAGAGTATTTCACCCTTATAAAATCTTAAAATTTTAAATAGAATTTCTTCCAATATAAGAAGTGCACTTTCTTTTTTAAAAAAGTTTATTTACATTTAATACTTTGGCCTTGATGCTTTTCTTTCCCATTGCTAAAATATTAAATGAGCAGGTCTCAAAAATCACAGAAACACAGAAACCAAACAATTTAACAAGTTAATGGAATATGCTATGAAGTTCTTGGAGCACAAAAGTTCATAAAAAAAATCAAACCACTGAGACTTTGACTTCAATCGAATGAAATATATAATCAGAAATACTGTCTACCCTACAAACAGCTCACATGACTTTGGATATGTAGGTTAGGATATAGCCAGGAAAGACGTTCAGTGCTCCTAGAAATTCAGATAAGAAATTCAGCCTTTGTGTATGATGTGGGGAACCTGCTCTTCACAGAGGTCCTATTTAATAGTCTTTCACTGAATGAACAAAACTGAACTGCGTGATCTGTGCCCACTCCTGGCTTTGCATTAAGGCAGGCACAGCAGAATGCAGGGGAATAAGAAGTTTTGTCAATATCATGAGACATAATAGTGCAATTTTAAAAATATGCATCAATTTAAAACCAAAATTACATTGTGACAGTAACAAGATCATTGCAGAGAATACATTTCAGAAAGTATAGCCAGTTAAGAGAAAATTTATGAGACAGCAATAACTGCCTCAATAGCATACCTGTACTTTTATGAGCATGCCTAAACTATTCTGCTTTAAATGCTAAGGGAGGCAGATTAATTTAGATAGACAGAAACTACTGTGTTCAATAGAACTGATCCACAGCACAGTAAAACATTTCAGAGGACATCTCTTCAACAGCACAAACATTATTAAATCTGACAAAATTTTATCTGTTTTCTGGAAGCTGAGTTTCCCCTGTTATGGCAAGGATCTATACAGTAGCAACACCATTTTTATCCCAGCCTTCAGACTGTATTTTTTTCTTTCTCAAAAACACTTGTGTATGTGAACTGCTCTGGTCTTTTGACTGAGTACAGTACAGTAGCTCATCTATTCTTCTCCAGGTTAGGACTGCAATCTTCATACTCAAGTTAGTTTCCAATAGTCACTAAGGTAAAATCATTTTAGGAATTTTGCCTGGATTTAATTCAAGATTAGCCACATTTGACTTAAATAGTAGACTTCAGAAAGCACACATAGGCTTTCCTCTTTGGTTAACTGATAATTTTGAAAGATAAGCATGAGGTAATTAATGGCTCAGCCTCTCCATGCCGGGTTAGACAGACAGCTGATTAATCAGCAGTGTGCTCAGGCATGCAAGAAGGCCAACACTAGCCTGGCTTCCAAGTGGCTCCCATCAGCAATAGCATGTTCAGCAGGACCAGGTCAGTGTTGTCCCTCTGTACTCGGCAGTGGTGAGGCCACACCTGGACTCTTGTGTTCAGTTTTGGGCCCCTCATTACAAGAACAATATGGTGCTGGGGTGAGTACAGAGAAGAGCAAGGAAACTGGGAAAGGATCTGGAGCACAAGTCTGATGAGGAGCAGTTGAGGGAGCTGAGGTTGTTTAATCTGGAAAAAAGGAGGGTGAAGAGGGATCTTATAATTCTACAAATACACGAAAGGAGGTTATAGGCAGGTGAGGTAAGCGACACATCAAGAGGAAATGGCTTCCAGTTGTGCCAAGGGAGGTTTAGCTTAGATATCAGTGACCTTCAAGGATTTAGATAACCTTCTTGACTTAAAGGTCATCAAGCATTGTAGTAAACCACCCAAGGAACTGGTGAAGTCATTTTTCTCTGGAGGTATTTAAAAGAAATGTAGATGTGGCACCTGGGAACACAGTTTAGTGGCAGTGTTGAGTTAATGGTTAGTGCTGGATGATCTTAAAGCTCTTTCCCAATCTAAATGCTTCTAAGTCAAGCACATTGCTAAAGGAGACACTCTAGCCTGATTTTGGCCAGATTCCATCTGGAAGTACACAAATCAAGGGCAGTCTTTGGCCTTTCCCAGTTCATTCACACTTACAAAAAGTCCAAGAGCTGGTTGAGAATATTTTTCTGCTGAAGAGCCCAATGATGGCAAAGCTTTCAAGAAGTGTTTGTGCCATTAAATACTTTCATTCTCTTCTTTTCAATGTTCTATTAGTACTGCAGGCTTGACCCTACAAACCTACTTCACTCAAAACTCCCACAGCTTTAATCAAAATAGTGACTAGAATATGAGGTGTTACAGTAGAGAAATCTGTTCGTAGTTCTGCCATTTTCAACCATCCTTGAAGAACACCTTGCTCACTTGAACTTGGCATAGGAAAAAGCAATAGCTGATAAATTTTAAAGGCTTCACTATTCAAGGTCGTCACTATTCAAGGTATGTTTTTTATTTCTCAGGGTAGGAAAGGTCATGTGATATGTCCAATACTATTTGAATAGTCTTTGGAATTCCTCAGCTTTCCCAAGAGGCATATGGAATATGCATTTTATACATTGCAAGGCAACCAGATACAAACCCAGTTCGTGGAAAAGTAGCATTTCTCAGAATTATTATTACTAAATATTCAAAGGATGAGTGCTTATTGATAATTTTTAACTCAGAGCATCACAGACACTGAGGATAAGTTTACCAAGGTTTCTAAGTGCTTTCTAAGTGATCTTGAAATGGTTTTAATCAGAAAAATACCACAAGAGAATTATAAAAAAACCCCTAGTGAATAATGAAAAGAGCACAAAAAAAAAATCTTCCGAGGAACTTAGCTGACTCTTTAAGAAAAAATGCACATGTTCTGTGGAAATTTAGCTGTGGCACAAGTGGGGAAAATTTTGACTTATTATGACTTATTAGTTTTTAAAGAGAACTTATTAAAAGATAAATATAGGTGCAGATTAAGAGAAGGATGTAATCTTGGTGGGAAAATTTTAAAGAACCAAAAAACCAAAACAAACCCACAACCTGAGATATCTAAGAAAGACAAGTCAGCCTGAAATGTCATCACAAACATATCAAATACAAGGCTGGAGAAAACTGAAGAAATATCCTCAGAAACTGCTGCCAAAAAAATGTTATTTTCATTCCTTTTTAATAAAATAGGATTATACATCCATATTCCTAATTTTAAATCAATCTTTCCCAGATAGTGTAAATTACTATGGTCTTTATTTCCAGATACATGTAAATTATCTGCTACCTGTGTTGCCATTTTTATCAGAGGGTTAAGGGCACCAATATGAAAATATGCTAGGTTTTATTTAATTAGCTCAGTCAGATGACAAAACTAACTGAGGAAAACAAGAGTTCTTTCAAGGTTCGAACCAAACCTAGGTTAGGTTTATTTAAACTAAAGTGGGTCTCTAGAAGAGAATCAAACTCACAGTTCCTGTAATTAGGCACAGAAAGACATATAAACCTTCAGTGGATTAAATCTAACTGATTAGTCATCATTTCTTTTTGATTCTGTGATGCTGGAGTAAGAGATGATAGCTTTTCCATCAAAAGTGAGGATACCTATCCATTGAGTGCTGCAGTTCTTTGAAAATGTAAAAATAGGCAAATAAATGGTGAAAGAAACAGGTGATTTTAGTCCATTGCCCATGGAATTACATCTTTCCCCTGAAAAACTCCAAATCCACAAAAAAGCATAGAGCCTTTTCACTAGGCAGTCAAATCCACATTCAGCATCTTATAAGAAAATGTGTAGCTGAAGGGAAAGGAAGAGCTTGAGGAATTTGGGGATGTTAAGAAAATAATGCATTCCACAAATATTGTCCTTTTATTTTTTGGCATGGTTAATGACAGAGCTGTTTTACAGAGTAAGAATTGTTATTCCTTTCTGTAGTCAAGTTTCGCATTGCTCAGAACAAGATCAAGACTAAGATCCTACAGGCTGAACACACATTAAGGAATTTTCTGGGAGACATAAACTGACAGAAGAATAAAATGTGTAAGACAGATCCTTCACAAGAGCAAACTACAGGAATAATCATGTGCATAATATCTCACAGGGAAAATCCAACATCTCAAAGTAAAACTTTCTGAAATGGATTTCAAGTCCAAGGTAAGTGAAAATGCTAAAGTGAAACCGTGCACCCTAAGAATGAGACTTCTGATGGAATGTTCCTTCTATTAAAATGAATTTAAAATTCAAACTTGATTCTTTATTCCCAAAATTATTTTCTGGAGAACATTTTCATGGTTTATGTGCTGCCATCTTTTTCAGTTCTCAAGAAATTCCCTTTTACATGCAATAAAAATTATCCTGTTCAAATGGAAATCATAAGGACTGGTATTGTCAAATGTGTCAGACTTAACAGCTTTTCTTCTTGCAGCATTTTCTACCCAGTATTTCTTGCACACTACTGGGATGTTGATTCTTCCCTCCACTTCAGCACTGCAGAAACTTTACTGACACTTTAACAATTTTCTTTCTAAGAGGTAACATTGCTTTTGCTGATATTCTCTCCCTGGGTTTGTGGCAAGCTCTTTCTAAACTCATAAATAAATGGGCAACCAATTTGGAAACCCCAGTGAAAACCCTTCTGAAAACTCAGTTTTGCTGTAGGAATTCTCCACAGAAGTACACAGCTGGTGTCTTGTGACTGCTCATTCTTAGAGCATTCATGAATGCCTTTGTTTCTTTATATTTTCTGTTTTGATAACATATTGTTTATAACATTGTTTAAAGTAAAGAAAAAAACATTTTTTTAATGTCTAGCATTGCTGCAAACACCTTATGATGAGGACTTCTCTGGCAGAAAAATATATTAACTAATATTCTTGAATCAAAATATAAATATACAAGCAGATTGATTTATTTCATGTCTGTAAAGCAGATATTTTTGTTTCCAAGGACAGCACTCATTGGAAGGTTCTAGAACAATAATAATTTTTTTAAAAATGCTGAGGGTTTCACTTGATTATACTTTATTTTGCTATCCTTGCTACAGGCCAATTCAGAAAAAACTTTTTTTTCCTGAATTTAATAATTTGGAAAATGGTTTGAGATGAAAGGTACTACATAAATTAAAAAGCATTATGAAGTTTTGTGTCTAATACCACACTACTTAAAAAAGCCAAATGCTCTTACTTCTTGTCACTTGGCATATGTCATCTAAATTAACCCAGCTTTTAGATTTCCATTTTGCTTCTGTTCTGTTGGAAAATCTGTATCACAGTTAGTTAGAGCTATTTGTCATGTAAGTGTAAATGTGTAAATGATGTATTTAATTTCCTGAATCTAAGGCAGGGTCAGCTGTACCTACAGCTATAAAACCTTGTCTTAAAGGTCTTGAATGATAGAGAATTCTCCCTCTCTGCAAACATGATTTTATTTTCTATTCCATTCTCTTTCCTTTTCTAGTTCTTGTGCAAACTGAGCAGTGCTTGCTACAATATGAAGAAATTCTTTGTGCTCCTAATGAAGTCAGTTAAGTAGTCACAAATACTAAGTGGTTATATAACACCACTATGTTTCTTTATCTAGCCTGTAAATTAAGCATACCTGAAAGAGTTCAGCAAAGGAATTAAATATTCTGGGGTCCTGTCTTCCAAACTAAGTTCTGTCGTAAAGATTATCAACCTCCTGTATAAATAATAACAGGGTTTTCAAATGTTGGAGAAATCTTTCTTGAAGATCCTTCTTTGCCTGGGGTGAAGACTAATTTCTTATTCCTCTTTGGAGTAAGTTGTAACATTTGTTGGTTTACAGGGTTGCCACACCCGAGAGAAATTTCATATTGTTGTTAAAATGCCTTAAATCACCATCATGAAGGAGTAGTTTGGTCTGCTTTAAAAAATTGCCTTCAAATGCATTGGAAAAAAAGCAGGTTTTATTAAGAACTTTTGAGACTTTAACAGAGTTTGATGTCGATGTTCAATCTATCACTTCTTACATAGATGAAATATACATAAGAAAATTGAGTAAGAATCAATTTAGAACAACTTAATAGAGACTGGCTACAAGCCTTGGATGGTACCATAAGAACAATTTCTTTTTCTGCTTTTCTATTTTTATGCAGAAGAATGTTTTACTTGTAATAAAATATGTGTTTCAGAAAATGCTGAAGGGTTAATGTAAATAATCTTCTTCCCTTCTAGTTATTTTTAAATATCAATAAATATTTTATGTCCCATGTAACTTAGTCCGTCACACTATTCAAACCACTTTTAAATTAATGGGCATTTAAGTTATTCAGTTGTTTTTTCTTGAGTTTAATTTACCTTTTTTTTTTTTTTTCTTTTGTCAAGGAATAAATCCTCAGAATAAAAATATTCAGATCAGACAGGGTATAATGTCTTTAATCAGTAAGGCTTGAAAAAAAATTGATGTCCCCCAAACTGAGATATTGCACTATCAGAGAAATTAAGCCTGAAGAAGGAAAAATAATGATTCAGGTGACATTGAATATCAAAAACCTACTTATTTTTTTAAAAAAACTAATTTAATTTTTAAAAAAATTTGTTGTAAATGGGAAGCTTGCAAAGACAAATGTAGACACTGAGAAAGCAGCAAAAAATAATTCTGACAGTAGAACTTTCATTCCCTAAAGAAGTCATCTTGAGAAATCACAAAGAAAAATACTAAAGTATAGGACTTTTTAAAATAAATATTTTTACTTCACAGTTTTAGCTATTTAGCACATATATGTGTGTATGTGTGTAAAAATAGTTATGATACTACTAATTATGATATACTGATGTAACTAATTCAAATTTTTGCAAATGAAGCAATAACAGAGAAAAATCAAAGGCTTAATAAGGAAATCAGTGTTCCAGAATCTCATCCTTTCTGGACAGGTTATTTTTTACAGTGTCTGAGGGGAAGATGCAATATTTAACATCACATTTACTTGTGTGGTGATAGTTGATGTCAAATGGAATTTTTCATTTAGCAGAGTGATACAAAATATACTGAAAAAATGAACACGAATGAGAGTTACACTTACAAAAAACCCCAATTCCAGTACAGGGTTCAATCACAACACCAATGAGGTCCCAATTATCAGGTTCTGCAACACNTATTTAACATCACATTTACTTGTGTGGTGATAGTTGATGTCAAATGGATTTTTTCATTTAGCAGAGTGATACAAAATATACTGAAAAAATGAACACAAATGGAAGTTACACTTACAAAAAAACCCAATTCCAGTACAGGGTTCAATCACAACACCAATGAGGTCCCAATTATCAGGTTCTGCAACACAATCAACACTATGATTCTACGTGCCCACAATTTCTGGAAGGGTTAAAACCAGCTCATTCTCTTTGCTCTCTTTGAAATATCTTTGTTAATTGTTTAGCTTTCACCCTCTCAGTTGAGCTGGGCCACATACTCACTTTCCTCGTCCTGGTCTGACTAACACAGGGAGACATTCATGGCCATTTAAGGAATCTGTGGGAGAAACACTGATACCACAGCATGATGTAGTGAACTGATAACAGCTGTTTATCTAAAACTTCCACTGGTTCCCACTGTGTCAAGCTGTCTGCTTCGTACCAATCTCCTCTGAGCCTTCTTCCATTGTAGGGTATTATCAGTGGCATAAAAGATATTAGTTACTAGTAACATTTACAGCTCTGCAAATCAAACATCCCAATTATCTCAACATGTGTTCTGGCTTCTAAATTAAATATTTTTGGCTTACACAATATGAAGAAGTTGATCAAATGATTAAAGGTGAAATCTAGAAAGACTTTGAGGAAAGAAGATCTACATCATATGAACTGCCTTGTTGTGCATTCACAAAATTCTATTTAAATGATAAGCTGATCTAGAATTCAACCTTTATTTTATTAGTTAGTCCCAGAAAATAATTTTTCTGCTACTTTTGACATAACAATTGTGCTACTAATAGCCAAATCCTAAGGTTTTTATGTCCTTTTTGAAAACAGTTGGTAAGAAACTTCTATAAAAGCTGTGAGAGACATCTTGCATCCAGTGAATGGTAACATCCATTAGAAACATGATCAGTACCATTAACAGTCTCTCAAACTTTTGTAACTGGTAGATTTTGTCCTTCTACAGAAGGATTTTAGAAGTATTCTAACCACTGTGTTTCTGCAAGCCTGTTCAATTCCAAGAGTCTGAAGATAATGTCTAGAACACTGTTGCAGAATATTAAAGCCCATTTCAGTCTAGTATTCCTTTTATGAAGAAGAGTTTTCCTTTCTCTTGTTCATCACCCATAGATTTTCTGAAAAAAAATTGGATATTTTTTGTTCTTTAGCCTAGCTTATGCATTCATCTGACAAATCCTAAAAGTCAGCAATCAATGGTCATGTCTCAGTTTTGAAACCGACATACTGTTCAGGACATGAACAAGTAATTTATTGAATTGTTTGCATCCAAAACTGATCTATATACAGATGTGCAGGAACACAGGTGCATACAAAACACATGTATGTACTGATAGAAATACAGTAGGAATGAAAATCCTAAAGACAAGTTCAGTCTGGGGAGATTAATTTACCAACAGTTGGGTATTGTCAAAGCTGACCTATGCTTGAATATCTTTCTGCTATTCTTTACCTTCAACTTGATAAATATCTATTCAATGTATGAGTTCTGTCCAGATATAATTAAAACACATTTTAAATACCTAAAACTGTATTTCTTTTATTCCCACAGTTCAGCAGTTGCTTTGGCTGCTTACATCTCTCCTTACCCCCACACCCAAATCCATGTCATTGTGTCAGATCTAAGACAAAGAAAGTAAGAAACATATCTAAATACATGGATGTCAAGGGAGTGATTTACCTAGCAACAGTAACTAGGTGAAAGTTTTTCAGAAATGTCTGTGCATGTAATGGTGCCTTAATGGCTTGCATTTAAGAGGTTTGAAGAAATGGCTGGGAGGATTCTAGCAAAGCCAAGCATCAAAGACATGCAATGCACATACGTTCTGGGAAATATAATGCCATCAGTTCACAAAGAAATTTATGCTCATGCTTTCAGTAAATATTGTAAAGATTTTGCTCATAAATCCATAGTTAGAAAAACACTATTTTACCCTGTGCTACACTGGATAGAAAAAAATATGTGATCAGAGGAAACCTGTTAGGAAATTTCTCTGTTCTAATAGCCATAATTTTTTAAAAGCAAACCACCACATAAAGAATTATCTGAAGTGTTACAACAATAATCCTGACAATAAGGAGAGGTAAAAAGCTGGGATGGCACTGTGATATATAACCATCCACTGCTGTGTCAGTAATGCACACTGCTGACCAGTAACCCAGGGGATCAAACCCCAATGTACAGTGAACAGCTTTCTCTTAATCAATGGGATTTAATAGATCCCGCTAAAAGAAAAGTGTATTCCAATCAATTCAGCAGAGTAAAAGAGGAGAATAAGTTAAAATATTTTAAATCCAGAATAATCCAGCTGAGGTATTAATCAGAGTCATTGTGCATAAGGATCCATGCTATTTAAATTCAATGTACAATTCAAAGCAGAGCATCCAGGTGAGATCATAGCTCAGCAAAAAACATATTCTCTATTTTTTTCTTTTCTATTCCAACCTATCTCCTCTCTTTCCACAGACATTTGTCTTCCATTCCTGTAAATTCAGTGTCTTTTAAAAAGATAGTGTAACCTGAGTCACCAAAACTTTGATGTAGATACCCTGTAGTGAACCCCCAATGAAGACTAGAAAGGTTAAACTCAGAAAAATCAGCTTTTATTACAGAACAGTAATTAAATTTTTAACTAGGAAAGGTTCAAATTAGATCAGACTGAACAGAAATAAAGAGTTTACAGCTAATCCTGACCTCTATGCCTTTGCTTCCAGGTGTGGTTTAGGCAACCTTCCAAACTGTAACAAAGTCAGCGTGTTCCAGATTGGCCCTCCAGTCATCTGCAAAAGCTCTTGATGCTTCTCTGAGGAGCATCTCCTTCTCTTCTTTCCCTGCTGAAGGCCCTAAACATTTTATTCCCAATGAACAAACTCAGTTCCAAGGAGTGTCCCTGTACCTGTCTGAGCCAGTATCACAGAAACTCCCAGCTGAGAAAAAACCAGCACAAAACACCACATGAGTGAAGCTAGCCATGTTTCTTTGCTTCTTCTAAGATATGTTTCTTTTTCTGACAATATTTATTGTATTTTTCCTTTTCTAAAGCCTTTTTCAACCTGGCTTCTTAGAACCATTTGTATGTTTTCCTTTCCCACAATATATTTCTTCAACTTGGAGTCTTTGCATGCAGTTTCATTCCTCCTCTTCTCTAACAATTATTCTAACAGTTCATCTTCTCCCTTCCCACATCTTCAAGACTGAAAAGGTATTTCCAATGCTGTTCCTCTCCCTCAATCAGTTTCTTCTCTCAGGCTATCTGATCCCTTATTGCTCCTTCCATTCATCTTCCCATATCAAGTCTCTTCCTTCTTTTCAGACTCTTCCACTGATCTTTAAAATGACAGAACATTGTAACAATAAAATGATGGTACAGGATCACAGAATTAACAAGGATGGAAAATACCTTTGAGATCATTAAGTCAACCTATCACCTAACACCACCTTACTGAATAAACCATCCCTGACACATCCAGGGGTTTTTTTAAACACCTGCAGGTACAGTGACTGCATCACCTCCATGGGCAGTCCATTCCAGTGCCCAATCACTCTTTCAGTGAAGAATTTTTTGGCAGTTTCCAGCCTAAACTACCCCTGGTGCAGCTCAAGACTGTGTCCTCTCTTTGTGTCAGTGGTTGCCTGAGAGAAGAGATCTACCCCCAGCTGACCACAGCCACCCTTCAGGGAGGTGTAGAGAGTGATAAGGTCACCTCTGAGTCTCCTTTTCTCCAGGCTAAACCCCCCCAGCTCCCTCAGCCATTCCTCACAGGGTTTGTGTTCCAAGCCCCTCTCCAGCCTCGTTGCCTCCTCTGGACTCGCTCAAGCGTCTCAATGTCCTTCCTGAACTGGGGGGACAGAACTGGACACAGCACTCAAGGTGTGGCCTCATCAGTGTCAAGTATAGGGGAAAATGTACATATGTGGCTCAACTCTTGATAATTTTACAAGTGACAGGAGAATGTGGCTTTCTCACTGTTTTCAAATTAAGTGACTACAGATTGAGAGAACCTCAGGCAAAGAGGCCAACAGCATTGGAAGTATTACCAAGCAAATCAATCCTAAACACCAAAATAAGAGCATTTTACCTAAACTTGACTAAACTAATTCAGTTAGAGAAATTCTGTAGACAGCTCCAGTAGCCTTGCTATTCCATTCAATTCTTGCTGAAGAAGCATTTACAATTATGTATTTTAAAGCACTCCAGATTTCCACTTTCCAGAAAATTGGTTACTTCAAAGTTCTACTTTACAAACTGTAGCTGAGGTGCTGTAATTTCTGTTATTTTGGACATTGACTTCTCTTCCTTTCTTGTTCCCTCCCATACATTTTGCTTATTTAGTTCAGTACCTCTGTGGCTCCCACAACTTGTTTTGTTGGTAAGAAGCTGTAAGTGAGCATAAATGAGGTCCATGCTATGCGCTAAGAGATCTGTGACTGGACAGTCTGGGTGTAGTCTAGCCTTAGCACTCCCACCATGCATTCTCTTTCTTCTTCCTGCTGTCATTATATGCCCTAAGATATTTATGTACATTATTTTCTCCCTGTAACAAGCACGCAGGCCACATGAACCCACCTGTTTTGCCTGGATACTCCACCTCACCTGACTAGCAGCAGAGATTAAGTACTAGTTTGACATGGGGCTTGAGCTCATATCTGAATAACACCTCCTCTTCTCTTTATCACATCAAACTAATTAAATCCTGGCTTTTTTTCTGTATCTAAACCAAGATCACACACAATCATCTTGTTGTTCCTTTAGCTGACAAATGCCTCAAATAGAGGTTAACAAGGTGTTCTAGAAAAAAAGGTACAAACAAAAAATCCAGAGAAAAACTAAAAAATATACCATCTTTAGAGTCAGCTGGTATTATTTTCCCTGCTAGCAATGTATTCATCTGTTAGTAAACACTGGTATTTTGGGAAAAACCACAGATGTAACACCTACTTTCCTTGTACTGAAAAAGGCAGGAGAGGAAGATTCTTGACAGAACAGAGGAATTACTTGCTCTTGTTGAGAAATATTCTAAATTCGAACTGTTACCAAGGCAGAAAATAATAGCCACTGATGAAATGCATCTCCGCTGAGCCATGTGCTCATGGGCAGCATGAAGTCAGTTTGCAAGAAGTCCCAGATCTTAAAAGTCATGGTACGTGTGTTTTGCAAGGGTTAATGGAAAACCCATTTATGCAATACTATTTCTGGACAAAGTTTTGAGACCTTGAATTAGAGTAATCTTATTCTCCCTGGACCATCTCTTCATAGCACAAATGTTAGTTTATGAAAAAACAAACAAAAACCGAAAAATTAGAAAGCAGCTATATCACTTCAGATCTTGAAAGATTTATTTTCTCCATTAACCATGTATGCTATCTGTTAATTTTATTTTACTTTAATTTTTTTGTCAGGCATTGGAAAGAACTGTAGACTGTTATATTCCTTTTCATGTACCCATCATTCAATTTAGAATAAAAATTTTAGTGCACATCAAAAGCTCCAACCTTTTATAGAAATTTGTTATGACAGATTTAAACTGTATGAAATTTTACAGTATTTGTAGAACTCTTAAAATCGTGTATTTCGTTTCCAGCAAAACAACTTTCTGAAGTACAAAGAGTTCTCTCTACATCCCTTCAATAATGTACAGGGTATGTTAACAAAAGTTTTTGGGCAAAAACCACAGTATACACTTTTGTAAAAAAGACATTTTTTAGAATGGCGTAGCATGTATGAGGTTGTGTCATGAAAGTGAAAATTGAAAAGGGCCAGATGGCTCTTTTCATGCTTGGTTACCAATTTTATACATACATGTATGGGATTCATAGTAAGGTTTAATCTTTATTGGTAGCTTTTAATGGTTATACATTCCAGAAAAATAATTGTGGTTCAATGATTGAAATAAGTTCTACATGTGTTTCATGTTGAATTTATTATGCAACCTTATCTTTTAGAAGTATATTTAGCTGTGATCCCTGGTTGAAATCTACTTCCTGTCTTCAGGTTAGAAACCACAAAATCTGACAGAGGGGGAGAAGATCTGTCCACTACTGCACAAAACCTCCATCTGCTTGCTAAGATTTAAAAGCTGCAACAGGAGTCAGCTGAGACTTCAGCACTGGCAATATTTGCAGTTTGAGAAGTTACTCCTTCCTGTTGAGAGTATTTGTGGTGTGCATGTTTTGCTTATAGTGGATAAGTGTTTTAATATAATACCAATAACAACATAGTTCTTTCATGCAAGTATTGATCCTTTTTATTAGCATGACATACCTAGTTTGTTAAGCCATTATATATTTCCTATTGAAATGAAGCTTACTGTTATACATATGGAATGAGAAGATTGACAAAATTTGACTTCATTCTTACATGGATTGGTAAACCGAGTAACAAGAATTTCTCTTTTCTCATGGTGTATGCATTCTCCTGCATGAGTCACAATTTGGTTATTTATACTAAAGCTTTCATATAGTCATATTTATGTAAGAATATTCTTTTAACATTCAAATAGTTTGGATGATACTTACAGTATTATTCTGGAAATTCATTTAATAAAAACAATGTCTGTAGATATAACTCCGTGACAGTGACAATTACTTAATTGGAACAATTTTTTTCTCCACAACATGATGTGCCATTTAAATAATTTTACAGAATTAAATTTTGAATAATTGGCGAATGGAAAGTGTGCACTGTTACCTCAATTTTTAAATTTCTGGAAGAGAAATAATAATGTTGAAACCTGCATGATATATATTGCACAGCATGTGAAACTGACAGAAACATTTTTCTATCTTTTCTAATGGCTTACGAAGCACTTGACTTTTTGCTGGAATATTTCCTTGCTACTTGTTCAGCTCAGAAAAATCCCTCATCATCCACCGAGCACGTCTTTATGAATTGTCAATAGAGAAATCATCAGCTAACCTGAACATGAGGCATGGAAATTAGAGTTCTGTAAAGTGTAGAAAACACTAAGATTTTTAAAAGTAATTTCTCTTTTCCCTGAAATTAAAAGCAAAAGCTCATTCTCATTTGTAATAAGACTGGTATCTCTTGTGTTTAAGCCATGAGATGACAGTTTCAGTGAAAAAGGGTTATAGGTTTGACTGATGGTTCAGCAGACAGAAACCCTTGAAGGTGGCACAGCCAACTCTCGTAGGATTGATGTTGTAACATGACTTGAATAGATGGAATTGAAGAACAAAAAAATAACAAAAAAAAATCACTGTTCATCAGCTCATCATTTCCAGTCCAACCTACTGCTCTGAAAGCTTGCTTCCTGTAAGAAGCTCAGTCATTGCACCTCCTCTGGCTTCTAAAAAATGTTTCTCTCCATAAACACTGCCATTTTGTATGATTTTTTTGTAATACTTAGGAAAGTGGTTCACCTAAGATATACAGAGAAAAAAAAATTTCTAGGTTACAAAGTAAAAACCTAACAGGTAACCGAGAGTTTTGGCTGCAAAGCAAGAAAGAAATGTTTCATGCTTCTGTATTTCAGGTCAGAGACAGGGTTGGTTAGTGTATGCAACTATAAAAAATCCACACAGAACTGATCCTTGTAAAATGTCATGTTCTCCCAGAAAATCTGAGATTTAAAGCCAAAATGACCAAGGAAATCCTGGATCTTCGGAAGGGGGTCAGTATTTAAAATGATTATCATTGGTGGGGTCAGAAGAAAAAGCCATGGTATCTAAATGCAAAATACCTTAAATCAGCTGTATGTGTGACTTTAGAGCATAAATAACTCAGCTGAAATCCAGTGTATGTTAACATTCTGGCAATTTTCACCTGCAATAATTCCTGTCAAAATATGTAAAACAATTTGATAATTAAAACCAAGCAAACAAAAAAAGGAATTTCACTCAGGCTTCCCATTTTTATTATCACTACTCTGTGCTTTTTTCTGTTAAATAAAAGCACCTTTAGTTTCTTGTGCTTTGACCATTTATTAAGTGAGATACAAATTCAAGGTACTTTGAATACACATGGAACCCTGTAATTATGCCATTAAAATCCTGTGCCTTTGCAGTTAGACAATGGATTTATTAAATAGATTTTTTGACATATTGTACAAGAAGCTTGTGATTAGCAGCTGCTGCTGCATCTTCAGGGCAGTGATGGAGCGAGGGACAATACAGAGACTCTACCTTAAGAGATTCACAACGTTATCCTTCATGCAGTTTAACTGGTAAGGGTTATGATTATAAAATAATTATCGTAAGACCTGTAATGTTTTAGTGGTTGAACTCTACTCTGTTGTAAACTTTCTAGGAAATATGAAATGTGAATAATGGATTATAGTTGAGCTGACGTTATGCCACAAACAGCATGTTCACATAAGAGTTATCTAGCATGAATGCTGGCAGTGTTTCCTGTTGTAGTCATTACTTCAAAAGATATGCAGAATTTTATTAATCTGGTTTTATCTGGTAAGATTCTTAGCACTGGAGAAAATAATAAGTTACTTAATATATTTTGATGCCAAATTGCTGGTATTGCTAAAAGAAGGATGTTCAAAGCATTCCTTCTTTGGCTGCAGTACATTTGGACACCTGAAATAAAGCAGAAATAAAAATCTGAGATCAATATTTTGATATCTTGGTCTTCTTTTGTCCTTGTGAATTTCATGAGAAGATGTCTGAGTTCCAGTTCATACACGAAGCACTTTGTCATTATGAGGAAGTAAAATATCATCTGCTCATGTGGATTACATGATGAATGTGTAAATTTTTTTTTCCACTACCTTACTCTCTTCTGGTAACAGTTTGGATTCCACTTGTCTGCTATATCACTCCTAAATTTTATGACTTCTTAAAGGCCATTTCTTCCTAGATCAGTCACTACAAAATTGGATGTCTACTGGATATTTCTGGAAAATAGGCTTCCAGCTGTATGTTCCTCAAAGAAAACAATATAGCAGAAAACCTTGGATGATCTGGTCCTTACAAGATCTGGTCCTCTTAATATCATAAACATATCTTATATTACACTGACACTGCAACTCTTGTTTGAATCACAAAGTTTCAAAATTCCAAGTGAATGAAGTCTGTGTGAAGTTTCCAAAAAACTCATAGAAAGTGTTAGCAAAGTTGTTTCTCTTTGTCCTTTCTGTTCTGATCCATCTGGGCAATTCTTTATGTTTCCATCTCTTGCAAAGAAAACATCTTGATAGATAATTTGGCTAATATTTCAAAGTGTTAAATTCTCTTTAGCTCTTGTAGTCTTTATTTCCATTGTGTTGACTAAAAAAATTACACAAATAAAGATTCCTTACAATCACAAAAATATTTGGGGCATTGTGAATAAGGAAGGTATCTTAAAAAAATGACAGCTTACAGAAGTTAAGTGGGTGTACCTCTTGCCCACTGTAGCTATGAATCTAATAACACTTTCTAAAAACAAGCAAGGTGGAGACACATGCATTCATTAAGTTCATGTCTCCTTGAATTTAAGGGTTGGTTTAAGCTTCTATTTTTCAGAGCATTTGAAACAAACCACACCGAGATATCAGTGTCAGGGTTTCACCATCCGTTTAATAAGTTGTTTCCTCCTTTCTTCAGATTTTGTAACAACCCGGTAGGCATTACTTTCAAAAAAGTAACCTAGTGTATTGTCACTAGATTCCCCCTCAACAGACTTACATTTATGACCACATATGATGAAAATGTGCATATTTTCATAGGTGAGGATGGCCAGTCCATGGTATGTGCTGCAACCTTTTGCACCTAGAGTTGAAGGGCAGAAGGAGCCAGATAGTCCAGGAGAGAGGGAAAGACAATTTATGAGAGACAGCAGAGCAAGAGGGGCAGCACCCGCAAAGATAAAGTACATAGTCCCATGGCACTCAAGAGAAAAGAGCAGCTCCAGTGATCTGGCTTAATGGACATTTCAGATCGCCAGGCTAACTTACAGCCAGAAGGATGGTCCAAGACCAAGCTGGAAAGTCAAGTCCACAGGTCAAGAAGAGTGGCATATACAGATGACTACAGGTACAGGCAAAGCTGTAACATAGCTCTGGCAAAGACAAGGCTAAGCATCTTGGCCTAAAAACATTCCTTGTGCAAAGAGGAGCAGGATATTAAAAAGGCTTCTCACAGCTTTTTCCATCCAAGTTGTTTTTCCAACACTCCAACCCTCATTTCCACAGCTTCACCAGATCAGAGCTGGCCTTAAGAACAGTCAAACCCCAGAGGGAAAGCAGGAGAAAACTCAGGACTCTGACTCATAATTAGCAATGTTAATTTTTGCAACTGCATGCTATACCTGATGTGAACAGTTACTACCGGCTTTCATAAATTGAATAAATTAATAATGTGTAGAATTAATTTTATCTCCAGCATGCAGATGAAGTTGGTCTCTGAAAAAGAAATCCTAAACTCAACAGTAATTTGACCTCAATGAATGAGGCCAGGATTTCATCCACACAATTCAAATGAGTTTCCAAAGATCACAGAAGAGTCTTAAAGTCCTGTTTTTATGTACGGAATAATAGGCTTGCATTGCCTTTATTTTTTTGCTTGCATTAAGAACTCGGTTTACATTTGTAGCAAAAACAAGGATAAAAATAACAATCTATTTACCTGAGGCTTCCAATTTAATTTGAAAACTGTGCTTGCTTCTAAAGTACATCCTTTATAACACAATATATTTTTCACCTTCTTGCACTTGGTTAGACACAGAATGTAGCATGTAGAGACTGCTCCTTTGTTCTGATTTTGGCTGGGGTA
>VWYP01032100.1:2753-36982 GCA_013400435.1 Pycnonotus jocosus
TTTTTTTTTTTTTTTCTGAGTTTATTTTGAGATGAACAGTAATTCACCCTGAATGGGGATGAGCTAGTAAATCCCCACTGCTGTGAAAGCTTCTGTCTTGTGTAATATTTACTAGATGTTTGGCCATCCAAAGTATTTCTTTGCTTTACCAGACAGGGATGAGCTAATAACATTTCCTGTCCTTAAAAGCCCTTTTAAAGCCACAGCTGATATCATATTTTATTTTCCTTGGCTGGAAGGGGTTTGATTGCTTTTAGTGCAGTCACATTTTTATGTACTTCCAGAAATGAAGTAGCTTAAAAGGACTCCCCTGGGAGCAGCCAGGGGCTTAAGGAAGAATATTTTTTACTGTAATTTTGTTGGTAAAACAAAAACAAACAAAAAAAAATATGCAGACCACTGAGGTCCCAGCATGGAGTTTACTGGAAAAGCTGGGGAACGTGTTTAGAAGGAGTTTTACAATGAAATAAAGTTGTTTCACTCCATGGGACTGTCCACAGGGTAATGAGTGCAGGTGTCCTTTAAAGGACATTTTATTCAAGGTGTGGATGTTTTAAATATGGAATTTCCCAGTGATTTCAGGTTGATTACATGCTTTGCAAAGTGGTTCTCCTCTGTGAAATCAAAGTAACACGTCAGCTTTCATGACATTGTACCTCTGGTGTTTCTAAATTTACATCTGCTCATAGGAAATATATTGAGAGTGTTTTTTGCTGATATCTGGGGGCTTTTGAGCTATCAGTGATCACCAATAATAAAGGATGCAATTAGTTGTTGGTTTACAGGTGAGAATTCAGCCAGCTCTGTTTCCCAAAGTTGCATGTGGTTGAAAGATCAGCATTTTTATCCTCAAAAGTTGTTTTGTTGGCGTCATAAGAAATACTAACACACCTTTTCTTGTGATTTCAGGAGTGGCCACACACTGCTTGCCTTCTGGTTTTCCCGACAAGAAGGAAAATTAAACAGACAGCAGACTATTGAACTGGGACATCACATTCTCAAGGCACATATTTTTAAGGTAACAGAAATTCAAATGAAGCTTTACACCAACCTCATCCTCAGCTCTGGCAGCACTGGGTCTCGTCTTGGCGTGGGGTTGGTGGAAGGAGTGTGATTGCTTGAGGCTGCCGAAGCGTGTAGAAGTGAGCTTTAGAAAATTGGCTCTAAGAAATCCTTAAAATTAAACCCTCCTTCAGACAGTAAATTCAGCAGATAGCCTCCTTACCTACAACTGGTCTTCTACCATGAGATGCTTCTTGCCCTGAGAGATGAGTTCCTGTAGTAGCATTGAGAAAAAAGGAAATCGGTTAAATCGAGTGGTTTTGAAGAATCTAATGCAAAATTGAGGTTGTATGGGGAAAATTTGATGGCTGTTGAAATTGGCTGATTGGTGCATCTTACTCTTCACACAGACATTTAAGACCATTTAATTGAAAGGCAAACTTGGCTGTGAGTATCAATATGACCCATGAACTAAATATCGTTCTTCCTGCTGGCCTAGGCACCAGAAAGTGGGAATGAGAGGGTGGATTTGTAAGGTCACAGGAAATACAGATGTTCTTACAACTGTTAGGACCTGTGGATGGTAAAAACAATACTAGTAAAAACAAGTTGTATTTTCATCTGGTCTCTGTATGATTTTATAGACTTGAGGGCTTCAGCACTCCAGTTTCTGTTCCTGGAGCAAACAGGTGATTTCTGCCTTGTGTCAGTCCTGTTGGATTTATTTATTGTATTCCTTATGCCAGATTCACCATCAGGTGTAGCAACAAAGTCTCCTTGTTTGGGAAGACCATGGCTGGAGCTGAAGAACCCCAGATTGGTGCATTACCCCTCAGGGCATCAATTCCATATTTTCAGTTACATTCCCAAAGGCAGATTCATCCCTGAGTTTACAGTTCCTGCTGCCATTTACATCTGAATCTGGTTCCAAACCTTCTTCATTTCACATGTACATAGTGGGAACCAAGAACAGGGATTCAGACTCTGAGTAAATGACAATTTTCATTAAGTGGCCACGTTTCCAATAGATTGCAGGTTTTAATTGAGCGATGTTTGCAATAGTAGAAAAATGCCAGTTAGCATATGACAAATGTCAGTCCAGCCTTCTGTTCCTCATCACTCAGCAAAATCCTTGGGTTTACAACACTGCAGGAAGACCAGTGTCACAGTGACTGATAAGCACAACAGAATGTTGTTTACAAGTACCACAAAGTTTTGAAAGGGTTTGAATTCGCTGGATTAGAAATTGTAACTTAGCGTTTTGCTTTTCCATGGATAGATCTATTTTTATTGCTTATTTTAACAAATGTTTACTGAGGGTTTGTGTTTACTGAGTGAAACAAGAGCTGCATTTGTTTCTGAAGGAAGCACTAGGTTGGAATATCGCAGACCATATCGAAGAGCTCAAGCATTCTTTAAAGAAAATATTTCCAAGAGTACATGCAGAGACTTTTTGCCAATTGTTACTGATTGTATTTGTTTCTAAACAAGCATTTTCCTCACTCAGGCTTTTCATTCTGGCTGATCTTTTGCTGAAGCCATTACCAGTGTGGCTGTGGGCTTTCTGCCAAGCAGGGAGCATGTCAGGTCATCAATTCAGGGTGTTTTTCCTCAAGCTGCCATATTACAGCAGCAGGCACAAAGATCTGTCTGCAGACACAAAGATCCTAATTTTGAAGGTATTTATGGAGGCCTGGTGCCATTATAATTCCATTTTATGTACCCATCAAGAAGCCAGGAGAATATTAGACTGGAGCTAAAGCATTTTGTCCAGCCAGGGAGTACTGAGAGCGAGATATAGAGGCAAACTTTGATAAAACAAAGCAGAAAAATTATTTATCCTCCTCCAGTCCTTCCTAGTTTAAATCCACTGGTACCTTAGCAAGGTGATGATGGAACACTTGGAATTTCCAGGTGTAAAAAAAGTCAGTGATGCACAGACACAAAGTGCTGACCTGGCATGTGGGTGGGAAGACATTTTCCTGTTCCTGTCTTCACTTGCTGCCTGAGATTTGATGGTTTTTGTCTTCTCTTTTAAACACAAACATCCTCAAGCAGTTTAGGGGGAAAATAAAGAAAAGATACAAATGTTTTAGTCTTTTAAATCAGTTACCAAGTCTTAACAGGAGCATGTAGAAAGCCAACTTGAAAAGCCTGGCATGGAATAAAAGGGCACAAAATGTGCAGTTGTTATACAAGAGGACCTGAACTTCAGGCTGATGTATGTTTTGCAAATCAGCCAAAGAGAAGGCTTTAATTTCATCTTAAATTACTTGAAAGGTCAGTAATACAGAAGTGGGTGATGCTTGGAGCAACCTGGTTTAGTGGAAAGTGTCGCTGCCCGTGGCAGGGGGATGGAATGAGATGGGCTTTAAATAAAGTTCCTTCTAACCCAAACTGGTCTGGAATTCTGGGATTTTGAAAGGTGCTGATGGCCAAATAGCAGAGGAGGCAATAAGGTAAAAATTAAAGATCTTGATAGTTGCATACAAGACAGGACAGGAAAAACCAACTGTTTGAACACTGGGGTTGTGGAGGCTGGGAAAACTGTTCAAATTGTCAGGCTGTATGCTGGGCTCACATTGGATGGTCCCAATGAAGTGGGAGCCACTGATGGTATTTTGGTTTGATGTTGGATGAAACTGGGATTTGTTTTTGCTGAAGGATTCCCTCTGCTCCACAGTTCTGAAGAGGGAATTAGAAAAGGAAGATCCGAGGTGTAAAATGAGAAACGGGGCAAGCTTTTGCCTGAATGGCAAGTGAATGATAATGGTGTTGAATGTACTTCTTCTTTAAGGGATAAATGTCACTTTTTATGTCTTGCACTAATATCTAAATGTGTATATATATATATGTTCTAATGCAACAGTTAAGATTTCTATAGCATCTGTGATAAATCTTCAGAGGGCTATTCTCAAAATATCTACCCTTTTCCTTGGTCCTGATGGTGATTCAGGCAGTTTATTTATGGGCTTGATAGTAGTGTAACTATTTTTAAATTCTTTTAACTGTTTATTATAAAACTGCTTTCCCTTTCCAGTTTCACCATCCTGAGTTCATGAAATTTAATATTGACCTCTAATGTCCTGCACTGTGTCATTTCAAAAGCAGCATTTAACAGTGGCTCAAATTCCTGAGCTCTTTTCCCCTCAACACAAGCAGGTATTTTTTGTGGTTTAGCTCCTTGAATTTTAAGGAAACAAGTACATGGAGCTGTTATTTATAAGAGCTTGTCTAATCTATTGCTTCTTTTGGTGATAAAACTGTTTCAAGTGACAAATCTGTTGATGGCTAAGGCGATGCTGCAGATTATCCTTCACACAGAGGAATTGGAGGTTGCAGCCGAGTCCAGCAGTGGGTTGGGATGATGATTCCCTTCCTTCAGAGGAAACAAATCCCACCTTGTGCTGCTGGTTTTGTTCCACCAGCATCATCCCAGTCACAGTCACACAGACCAGAAGTGGGACCCTGCTGTTTTGCAGGAGGGGAGGTGACCACCCAGCGTGCAAGAAAGCAGAAATCAGGGTTTGCAAATCCAAACAGAATCAAATGTTAAAGATGCCTGTGCAGTTTCCATGGAATCAGCAGGCTTTCCTGGGAAATCAGTAGCAGAACAGCAGCATTCAGGGCATACTCACAGCCTGGCTCCTGCTGGAGTCACCATCCCACCCCTCTGCTCTTCCATCCAGCTGTTCGCTCCCATCTGTTGGAGCTATGGAGAAATGATGGCTCCTTCCACAGGAAGGAAAAACCTGCTTAACTATGCTCTGCCAATTAGGGATGCTGGAAAATATGTGAGACCTTCAATATATTATATACAACCTGATCATGGACAGCAACTAGAAAAGCTGGAGACAGTCTGGTACAAGATACTGCTCCAGGCTGTGGTTGAAAGCTCCTGAATTTATCTTATTGTGAGTAGATATGTGTACTTTGTTAAAAAAAGAAGAAAAGCAGCAATCTGTGCTCCTTAACGTGGCATTTTGTGAGGGTGTTGAATGGATCTGGTTGCTCACAGTTAAATCCTACCTTTCCTAGAGCTTGGAGATGGCTACATTATCTTTACAAGTAATTTTCTGCAAGCTTATTTATTGATTGTGAAGGTCAGATATGGCAAATTGTCACATTATCTTGGGTGTAGTCATTATTGTCCTGAAATTCCTTTGAAGTCCAGAGACCTGGGAGGATCTGTCCAGTGTAACTGAGCAGATTTGTAAGCTTGGATCTAAGTTACTTTTTCTTTTTTTCAGGGTCTGAGTAAAAAAGTTGGGGTATCTTCCTCCATCCTGCAAGGGCTTTGGATCTCCTACAGTACTGAAGGTCTTTCAATGGCTTTGGCATCTCTGAGAAATCTCTACACCCCAAACATAAAGGTACTGCAGGAGGAGGGGGAAGAGCAAGGGGGTTCAGAATTCACACAAGAAGCTCCAGTGTTGGGCAGTGACCATGCAGAGTCTCCTTTCCATTGCAATGAGTAAATAGTGAGTTTGTGCCTGGGCAAAACGGGATTTTTCCTTCCAAAGATGTGGAATGCAACAACTGATGTTGGAATTTGACACGTAAATGGCTTTGGCTTAGACAGGTGTGAACTCTGAGGTGACATAAAATCTGAAAGCACCTGCTTGTGCTGGTTCAGGCACTTCTTTCACAGTGGTGAGATGAATGTGTTGACTTAGGTGAGCCCATCTCTGTGCTGTGTGTTTTGATTCCCCATCCCCACCACGTTGCTGCAGCAGAGCTGGAGTGACTTAGTTCCAAAACAAAGGGTGGCTGCACCCTTCAGACCACTTCCTAACCGCTTGGGAAATGATTTAAACTGCTCCATCTGCATCAGATGGGATCATCTGTTTTTACACAGCATTTTCTGTCCTTTGCTGTTTGCTTAGAGGTGTGCTGAAGGCCCAGGTTTCTGTTGTGGTGTTGCCCTGATGATAAGCTCCTGTCTCTCCTGTAAAGCTCATCCAACAGCTCTCCTTCCCCTCACAGGTCAGCCGCCTGCTGATTTTAGGAGGCGCCAACGTGAATTACAGGACGGAGGTTCTGAACAACGCTCCCATTCTGTGTGTCCAGTCTCACCTGGGCTACGCAGAGATGGTGGCTTTGCTGCTGGAGTTTGGGGCCAACGTTGACGCCGCTTCCGAGAGCGGCTTGACCCCGCTGGGCTACGCGGCCGCCGCCGGCTTCCTGAGCATCGTGGTGCTGCTGTGCAAGAAAAGGGCCAAGGTAAAGGAGTTTGTATTCCTTTGTATTCACTGGTTTTGTATCCACTGTTGTATTTCTCTGGGGAATGGTTTTTCTGCCCCCTCCAGGGCCCCTGGAGGTTGTGGTCAATAGCCTGACCCTCCTTCCTTTCTCAACCTGCTGCATTCCAGCTGTCTATTCCTGTGCAGAAGACTCTATAACACCCCATTCTTCTGTGTTCTCTTGCTCTCTCTCCTTTGGAACCTTCAAGATAAAGACCTTGGAAACAATCCTAGAGAAAGAGCCTCCTTTGAGTCTTTTGTCCTGTCCCTGATACATCACCCCAAAGTCTCCTAAGGATCTGAGCTAGCCAAAAAGCCTCAGGGAGACAGGCAGGGAGTGGTTGTATCAAACCACATTGCCCCAAAGCTGATCCAAACTGCTCCACACTGGGTAGAAGCTGCAGGCAGGGTGAAGATGAAGCCAGGAGGCTGCTTTTGGTGTTGTTTTTTTCTCCTAAAATGTAGTTAGGTTTAAAAGGCCCACACTGACACCACCATCAGTAATTGATGCCTGGAATTCAGGTCTGAGGTAGGAGCTGCCCAGTGATTCTGTGCTGGTGACCTGCATAAGGATGTTCTGGAGAAATCCTTGAACCTCACAAGGTTAAAAATGGCAACGCTGCTTTTCCAGCACAAAACATTCTTTAAATATCTCCCTGAGACACATTTTCCAAAAATTTTCATCCGACTTGTCCTAGAAAAATCCCCTTTGTTTAGCTTTGTGATGAGTGTTTGGAGTTTTAATTGTATGTAATGAGTCAAGTTGAAACACTTTGTTGAAGAAGAAAATTATGCTGATTTTTGAAGTGGAGCCTCCTGGAAACAATTTGTGGTTTCTCTATATCTTTAATTTCAGTTCAAAAGGCAAAATATGGGTTTGTGTAGTTTTGGTATGGATGTCAGGATGACTGAGGGACTGTTTAGATATTGCTGGGTTGTGTTGTCTGTAATAATGTGAGGACGGTATGAAGGAAAAAAAAAAGAATTTTGCTTTTGTTGGATATTTTGAGAGAGTTTAGTGACAGAAGTCCTGCCACTCGTAGTTTTCTTTGAATATCCCTTACAGTACTGAGGAAATACCACAAAGCACAGTTTGGTGTGGTTTGAAGACTGAGATAGTTGCAGAAAATTGCTGTACTGATTACTGCAGGAGTTAAGAAAGGACAAATATTGATATATTGTTAACATGAATGTGTTATAATATATGAAATATTTCTCATATGTAATTTAGTGGTCAAGCCCTGGCACAGGGTGCCCAGAGCAGCCATGGCTGCCCCATCCCTGGAAGTGTCCAGGGCCAGGTTGGACAGGGCTTGGAGCAACCTGGGACAGTGGGAGGTGTCCCTGCACATGGCAGTGGAGTGGAATGAGATGATGTTTAAGGTCCCTTCCCACCCAAACCATTCTGTGATTCTATGAATTAATATTAGTAAAAATATGTTAATATATTAATTTTTTAATGATAAATAGTACACTGCAGAGCACAGAAGGGGTTAACTAGCAGGAGGATGAGAACTGACCTGCCTTTCTTGTGTTCTCCAAGTATCCCTGATGGGATAACACATAGAAATCCCAGTTGATGTATTCAGGCATCAAGTGGACACCATGCCCCAAAATACAACCAAAGGAGTTCCTCCAGGGATGTCAAGCACTGTCTCTGGTTCCTATTGATTGTGCCTGCACTGAGTTCACGTTACGGTGTCTGACTGCAGGCTGAGGCACTTCTGGGACTCTCAAAAGAACTGAAACCTGGAAAACAAACTGGTTTTCATTTTGTAGATATGGGTAAAAGAGAGTATCAGAGTGTATGATTTCAGTGCACAAGAAATTTGAATGCTGGACTTCAGGACACAAAGGAAAAAAATATTTCTGTAGCCTTTGAGTCTGAAGAAAACAGAAGAAACCTAAAAAAGTAATGATATCTTCCCCAGGGCAAACATTTGTGGCCAAGATAATGCCAGAGCTTGGGACATTGCTTTGGAAATGTTTGGTTTCTGGTCATGGAAGTGATAGTTTACCAGAAAAATGCACATTCTGCACATGTGGCGTTATTTTGAAACCGGGATTGGAAATTCTGAAGAAGCAAAGGTACGTTGATCATGATTTTGTTCAATCGTGTTTTTTCATCTCCTTCCAAGGTGGATCATTTGGACAAAAACGGGCAGTGTGCCCTGGTCCATGCTGCTCTCAGGGGACACTTGGAGGTGGTGAAGTTCTTGATCCAGTGTGACTGGAGCATGGCTGGGCAGCAGCAGGGAGTGTTCAAGAAGAGCCACGCAATCCAGCAGGCCCTGATCGCCGCTGCCAGCATGGGCTACACCGAGGTAGGACCTGCTCTGCCTCTGCAGGGAGGGAAACCAAGGGTTGGCCCTTTCCTGCACCAAAAAACATCTACAGGTGGAGTCCAGAGTGCTTCTGTCCTGCTCTTCCTCTCTGTCCCATCCCCATGTTCACAGATTCCCTGTGGTCTGGGCAGGTGTCCAGGAGAGGAAGCATTACAAACCTTTTAAGTTGTCAGAAGAAACTTTTGGAGTAAAGTTTTAAGCAGGGATAAGATGGATGAGCCTACACTGCTCCTCCAGCACAGATGGGGAGTGTGAGCACACGTAACTTTGGACTGTTTGTCGGGGGAGAAAAGAGCCAGAGAGCTTCCTCCTGCCATCCTGACAAAGATTTATGGTGGGGAAAATGATACATAGAATAATTTAGGTTAGAAAAGACCAGTGAGGTCACTGAGCCCAGCTGTTAACCCAGTGCCAAGCCCACCACTGCAATCAGAGACCCATGGCAGCCCCTGTTCCTTCTCCTTTCCCTGAGTTCTTTCCTACCAAATAACCTCCTGTCAGCCTCTCCTCCTCCAGGAGATGCATCCACTGCACACACCAGCTCATCTCCAGCTGAACACAGTTACAGTGAACTGACCTCACCAAGTCTCACCATGTGCCATCATATCAAGACACTTGGTTGGGTTTTTTTGGTTATACAGGGTAGCAGGTTCAGTGATGAATCTCAGGAAGGATATTTCCTTGATCTCAGGGTGCCAGGCAGAGACTGTTCCCTTCCTTCTGCGTATTCCAGGCAGCTCCTGTATAACACATTGATGTCAGCAGTTCCTGTATAACACATTTGAGTTCATGATCTGACACATAATTTTGTTTTAGATCGTCTCCTACCTGCTCGATCTTCCAGAAAAAGATGAAGAGGAGGTGGAGAGAGCACAGATCAACAGCTTTGACAGCCTTTGGGGAGAGACAGGTGATTTCTGTAGAACCTTCCCTTCCCTTCCCTTCCCTTCCCTTCCCAGGTAGCTCTGACATTCCCAGCCTGCTTGTTTCCATCTCTGTTGTCCCATATCTCTGCCCCCAAAAATGCCAAAAGCTGGACTAATCAGACATCTGGGAGTTTCTCTATCAGAGAAGGGTTTCTGAGTAACTGGGACAATTGGGAATGTGGATTTGTGATTGACAAATCATACATGAACTGGGGAGCCAGCTCAAAGGAATATTCACTTACACATTAAAATTGGTAGTAGGTAAGATGGAAAAATGAGCAAAAATGAGCCAACCACCAAACTGAGCAGCCTTTTGTCTACATGAAACAAGTCTGTAAATTCATATGAAACTCCAGACTCTCTTTCACATAACTGTATTATTATCATTATTATTTTCCCAAAAATCAATCGAGAGTTCAAATAATTTTGGAGAGAAAGGCAGGTTTCCACCTAAAAATAGCAAACTGCTCTGAAAATCTGAATCCTGGCTTGGCTGGGTTTTGATACTTGTTGCTCATGTCTCATCTTGCACAGAGCAGAGCCGAGTGCCTGGCTTGATGATATCACCCTGATATCATCCAAATGGCAGTGCCAAGTGACATCATAAGTTTAGGAACTGCTGACAGCACACTACAGCCAACTCCAGATGGACTGTTTCCCCCTGGGACAAAACTTAATATCAAAACCCAGCAGAGAGTGGCTGAGTCACTTATGCTATCTCCATCAGAGTTAGAGGTGCAAAAAACATCTTCATCAAACTGTTTTTCTTGCTGCCAGGCTGTGAAACAGATACACATGCTGGATGGGTGCAGTTTAATGATTCCTTCTCCAGATAAAAGTTGGGTTTTTTTCTACAAGAAAACACAGCAGCAGAAGCAGAATGTGCTGTTGCAGATCCCTGGTGTAGGAGGCCATGGTTTGACATTGCTCGCTGATGGAGATGGGCACATCCACACCTGAACCCCATCTCAGGCTCTTGTTTGAGCTGTTTTGAGAAACACAGCAGTTGTTGTGTGGTGTTTATGCCAAGACCTGGTTGTTGCATGGTGTGTAGTCCTTCTGGCACTGCATCCTCATGGAAAAGCTGCAAAACAAACATTCCAGCGCAGGATCCCGGTTTCTGCTCCTTGGCTGAACTCACTGGACTCACCTTGGTTGTGCTGGGTCATGGGAGCTCTCCAGCACACAGCAAAACTTCAAACCAGCCCATTTTCATCCTCCTTAGTTCCTCCTGGAGGAGCAAGGTCTGTCTGTTCAGTAGCACAGGAGCTTTTGAGCTTCCCTTGAGCTGGAGCTGCAAAGCACAGCCTGGAGCCACGTACACACACCAGTTGCTTGGACCCTGAGGAACAGAGCAGCAGAAAGCTGTGTCACTGCAGGCAGAAGGGATTGCAAGGGAAAGCAGAGAAAACATGGATTAAATCATCCTGTTCCAGTAAAGTCTTCTCCCAAGAACATTTCCTAGCAAACACCAAACACTGGAGTGATTTACAATATTTTTTTATTGTTGCAAACATCAGTAATTTTGATGTAAAATACCTCAAATTAACCTGCAACGTTTCAAATGCAGGCAGGTTTAGAAGCAGAACCCAGCAGCCCTGCATGCCACTCCCTCTGCCTCCTTCTATATTTGTAGCTTACGTTTAAAACCCACATGGATCTGATTATAGATGTTGCAGAATGTTCCGCTTGTGGCAGCAAAATGATTTTTCTTTTAACTCTTGATGTCTCTCAACCCCAAGAGAAGAAAATTCAGCCATAATATGGGAGAGAATTGAGAATTAATTAAATCCCCCAACATTAACAGTGTTGCAGTTGGAAACCCATCAACACCTTGTAATCAGCCAACCCACAGAAATGTACTTCAAGGAAAAAACAAGCGACATCAGTCAGAAATAGACTCCCACCTTCTGCTCCAACTCCTACCAGAAGCAGCAGAACGTGGAGCCAGCGGGGCTGTGCTGAAGTGCACAGAAAGTTAGGGAGAGGGAGGAACCAGAAAGTCTAAAATTAATACTGAAACAAGTCACTGGCAGGTCCTGAACTTGGAACTGTTTCCGGATTGAATATGTGTTCTCTAACTCAACCACGCTTCTGAGTTAACAGAGCACATTTTGTCATGGAAAGAGCTCTCAGGTGTTGCTTCTACCCACCTGTAATATCATGAGCATATGAAAATGAGAGATATTTCTGGGTTTGCACAAAGATCCTGGCTGATAGGATTAGCTCTGGCCAGAAACAAAGCCCAGAAATAATGTTCTTATTGAAAAACAGGTGAACAAATCCATCCTGTTTTGCTTTCCAGTTGTTTTCCTGGTTTCAAAGACCTACAGACTAAGGTGGGATATGGAAAATAAAAGCCCTCCTGGATTACATTGCTCTGCTTGTTTGGACAAAGGAACAGTCACATTTGAACCTCAGACACCCCTTGAACCTCAGTCACAAGTGCCTGTAGATTATTTTATACTTATTGGGATTCTCATCCCATTTCACTGTTACTCGAGGAAAAAAAATCAAAGTTGATAGTCCCAAACAGCCTCATTCCATGACATTATGGAAACTTTTCATGGAAGAGTTGGCCTTTGAGGTAACTAAAATGACAACAGTTGAAACTGAACCAATCCAGCCCATTTTCTTTGCACGTTTTGCCTGCCACAAGACAAATTCAGCATTTCAGGCCCCATCGCTTTATTATCCAGCAGAAAAACCTGAATTTCCAGATAGGAAAACACCCCAGTGAGCGTGTTGCTGTTTCCCTGACTGCTCTCCTCTCTCGTGCAGCCCTGACAGCGGCAGCAGGGCGCGGGAAGCTGGAGGTGTGCAGGCTGCTCCTGGAGCAGGGCGCCGCCGTGGCGCAGCCCAACCGCCGCGGGGTCGTGCCGCTCTTCAGCGCCGTCAGACAGGGCCACTGGCAGGTCAGTGGGGGTCCCTGCAGCCTGGGGTGGCCAGAGATGGTGGGTCAAGGCCATCCCTTCTGTCTTGCTCGAATAGGCATGGAGGAGACAAGCCCCAGCTCTTTTGGGGAATGGTCAGAGTGAAAAGAAGTGATGCTGACACTTCTGTCAGCCCAAGCTCTGGCTGGCTACAGACAGCTTTGCTTAGGTCCTGTGTTATCGTAGAATTATGGAATGGTTTGGGTTGGAAGAGATCTTAAAAGACCATCTAATTCCTTTCCCTGCTATGGGCAGGGATACCTTCCACTGTCCCAGGTTTCTCCAAGCCCCATCCAGCCTGGCCTTGAACGGTTCCAGGGATGGGGCAGGGCAGCCACAGCTTCTCTGGTTATCTCACCATTTGAGAAGCAAACAGGATACTCATCACTTACAAGAACATTTTTCCTGTCCTTATACCTCCCTTCCTTTTCCTACTCCTTAATCATCCATTCAGCAATCCCAGAGGGCACCGTTCCTGGAGGGGTGGGAGTTTTTAGAACATGGGGTCTGCTCTGCTCTTCCTTGGCTCTGGCATCTTCTTAGCTGTGTCTCCACGTGTAACCCACGTCCCTGCTTTGTGTGCTGCAGATCGTGGATCTCCTGCTCACACACGGTGCAGATGTGAACATGGCAGACAAGCAGGGCCGGACCCCTCTGATGATGGCTGCATCCGAGGGACACCTGGGCACTGTGGAGTTTCTGCTTGCACAAGGTTAGAGCACAAATTGGGAGGTGTTGGGGGGCAGCTGTGGTACATCCCACCACACCAGCTCAGCAGAGCAGTTGAGGAGTCCCCATCCCTGGAGGGATTTAAAGGATTTAAAGATGTGGCACTTGGAGATATGGTTAGTGGAGGGCAGTGCTGGAGGAACAGTTGGATTCGATGATATTACAGGTTTTTTCCAACCTAGATGAGTCTGTGACTCTGTGTTGTCATCCCTGAGCCTGACCTTGGCATTGCTGATTGCCCCAGATGCTGTTTNTCTAGATGAGTCTGTGACTCTGTATTGTCATCCCTGAGCCTGTGTCTCACCTTGGCCTTGCTGATTGCCCCAGATGCTGTTTGCCTCCTCACCCACTGACACTCCACGCTGTGTTGAGAGCTGTGGCTGCAGGTTTCTGAACACACCTGGAGCAAACATTCCCATGCTGTAATCCTCCACAGACAGGTTGTGCCAGCAGGGAGCCCTCAGTCTGCTCTCAGCTGGGCAACCTGTGCAGATCAGGGATGTGTCAGCTGGGATGAACAGGAATGTTCAGGAAATTCACATCACTCCCACATTTGCTGAACATTCTAGAGGCAGGGAATCTCACGCTGGGAGGTTTAGAATTTGCCTCCAGGAGAAAAGCACTGCAGCAGCAATTCATCCCAGCTGCTGGCAGCAGGAGCATCCCGCAGGTAGCTGCAGATCCTCGGAGAAGCAGAGCTGATACAGATCATCTCTGCACACTCCAGAGCCAGAGCCATGGCTGTGCCATGGCAACAGGAGTTGTCTTCATGCCATGAAGCAGAGTGTTCACTCAAAGCTGCTGTTCAGCTCTCATATCTGTATCCATATGCCGTGTGGAGCAATACTGACCCGTTGGTATGGCAGCGCCATTTCCTCATCCAAGAAAACGTCAAGTCCCCCCCTCTCACTGGCTTGTAGTTGGCAGTAGTGTATCCCACAGCGTTGTATTTATATTGGGTAAAGTTCAGGGAGAAATACTGCTGTAAATTGTGTACTTTTGGGTAAAGGGGAGGGGAGTGAAGAAGGGAAAAAAATGTGCTTTTTTAGAAGAACTGAGTTGAATTTACTTAATTCCCCAATGTGACCTGCTGAAACAGCAAAATGGTCTTCGTCTCTGACTCACACAGGCTGGAATGGGGTTAGATTAAGTAAAAAAAACCCAAAACATTTAAAAAGATGATGTTTCAGATGAGCAAAGTCAGATCCACCGCGCTGCTCAGATGTTTGCCTGGAAAGCCCACAGAGGTGGGCGTGAAAGTGTTTGCAGCTTGGTGTGAATCAACTCATTTGCCACAGTTCCCATCAGTGTATTTGAAGTTGCCACAGAGGGTGGGATCTGCGGTGTGAGAAACGTTAATAAAGGAATTAATAATTATGTACAGAGCTCTCTGAAAACAAGCTGTCATTGCTGAGCAGAGGGTTTGCGGTAAACACCGCTAAACGACGGAGAGCTCTGAAGTGAACTGCTGCTTGTTCTTTCAAGGTGCCTCCATTTCTCTGATGGACAAAGAAGGTTTGACAGCCCTGAGCTGGGCCTGCCTGAAGGGCCACCTGCCCGTGGTGCGTTCCCTGGTGGAGAGCGGAGCTGCCACGGACCACGCGGACAAGAACGGGCGCACGCCGCTGGACCTGGCCGCCTTCTACGGCGATGCTGAGGTGGTGAGTGGCCTGGGCTGCACCCACAGGAATGGGCACTCGGTGTAAAAACCATAAAATCACGGGAAGGTGCTTCCACAGAAGCTGATCAGAGAATCCCAGAATAGTTTGAGTTGGAAGGGAACTTAGGGATCATCTCGTTCCACACCGTGCTGTGGGCAGGGACACCTTCCACTGTCCCACTTGCTCCAAGCCCTGTCCAACCTGGTCTTGAACACTTCAAGGGATGGGACAGCCAAAACTTCTCTGGGCAAGCCTGTGCCAGGGCCTCATCAGCACTGCAGGGAAGGATTTCTTCCTAATAGCCAGTCAAAACCTACTTTTTTTCGATTTAAAGCCATTCCCCCTTGTTGTGTCATTCCAGGCCCTTGTCCAAAGTCCCTCTCCAAGCTTTTTAGAGCCCCTTTAGGCACTGGAAAGGGCTTTAAGGTATATCCTGGAGCCTTGTCTTTTCCAGGCTGAACAATCCCAATTCTCTCAGGCTCCTTAACATGNGTCATTCCAGGCCCTTGTCCAAAGTCCCTCTCCAAGCTTTTTAGAGCCCCTTTAGGCACTGGAAAGGGCTTTAAGGTATATCCTGGAGCCTTGTCTTTTCCAGGCTGAACAATCCCAATTCTCTCAGGCTCCTTAACATGCTCCAGCCTTTGGAGCATCTCCATGGCCTTCTCTGGACTTGCTCCAGCAGGTTGATGTCCTTCCTGTGCTTGGGACCCCAGAGCTGGGTACAGCCCTCCAGTCTCACCAGAGACCAGAATGGAGCAGAGGGACAGAATTTCGACCTGCTGCCCACAGTGTACCCTCAGACCCCGTGGAGATGCTCATAGCCCAGGCAGTGGAGAACAATCTTCTGATCCAACATCCCCAGCAGTGTGTGGGGGTTTCACCCAGGAACAGAACTGACTGCTGGGGCTTCTCCTTGCAGGTTCAGTTTCTGGTGGACCACGGGGCCATGATCGAGCACGTTGACTACAGCGGGATGCGGCCCCTGGACAGAGCAGTGGGCTGCCGCAACACCTCGGTGGTCGTCACTCTCCTGAAGAAAGGGGCCAAGATAGGTAGGAACAGGGGGACACTGCCATCATCTCTGTGCTCAGGCAGGGCTCAAACAGTGGGGCTAGCATCCTAAAAAATAAAAGAATAACCCAGAGGCAGCCTCAGTCCCAGCCACTGCTTCACATTCTGAAAGCAGGTGGCGAGTCAGGACTACTTTATTCTCTTTAGTAAAAAGGGGAGTTATTTATTTTTTCCTGTCGTATTACTTAGCGAAAGTTACTCAATAAGCAACTGTTTCTTTGGCAAGGTCTTTTCCTCTGGTAATGCTTTCTCTGTCTTTACTAGTCTGAGTTGCCAAGTGTACTCTGTCCATGCCTTGCTGTGAGCTGCTGCGTTCACTTGCTCTGTGTATGCTTCCAGACCTCAGTGTACCTGCACTGCGCCACACAGCTGCTCACGTTATGTTTTCCTGTGAAAGGGGATTTTGCTGGTGCATTGGCTTCCTCGCTGCCTGCCTCTCACAGCTGCTTTTTTTTCCTTTCTTTTTTTTCTTTTTTTTTTTTTTCTCACCTTACTCCATTTTTTCCCCCCTCTCTCCTACAACTTCTTGTTTTCTCCTTTCTTTGAAGGTTGTCAGACGTTACCGAGTCGCCCACGAGGTATATCTCATTGCTGTCAGCATCAGCTTCGATCTGATAGCTTTGTCAGCCTTGCTTTCTCCTGTTTGATTTAGCCTGCATGCGTCCCCCAACACCTCTAATCTTTTAATTTACCTCACCTTCAAATAATTTTTTTAATGACTGTTGCAGAGAATAACTTGAACTCAAAAACTAACCTCCTTCCCCCAAAACGTACTGAATCTACTTATAGAATATTGTTGACTTACTCTTCACCCACACTAATGAGCTGTCCTCAAATTTTTGCCACTCCTTCCCTCCCAGTATTGTTCCTTGAGATATGAGCTGGCTCTGCAGGGTGGCCCCTATGCAGAGCCAGTGTCTGCAGCCCAATGATGCCTTTGGCACCAGCAGCACTTAGATATGACCTTTCCTTTATCATTTTTTTCTGCCTTAATGGATTTTCTGCTCTAGTCTTCCACATCTTGTGAAGCTGGAAATCACAGTCCACTTAACCACAAACCACCTATCAACAGTCAAACTGCAAATTCCCTAGTACACTTCCATAGATTTCAGTTTAGAAATGCTTTTATGTAACCACTCTGATTTTTCCTTTAAATACTGTTTGTTTCCCCCATCCCAGCCTGTTCCACATTCAGCACTGCCCTCTGGTGGAAACGGCTCCATCCTTTTCCCAGACCATTGGGATTAGCCTTAATGACTGCAAAGGAAAACCATTGCAATGGGGATGACATTTATTTAGGCATCAGAGGAATTGTCAGCTCAATCCTTTGGAGCACTCTGCCCTTTGACCGTGCCAAGTTGTTCTCTCCAGCAGAAATTCCCACCCCAGGGTATTTTTTTTCCACCCAGCTTCCTACCACCCTTGCATTGTATGAGTTCTTTACCCATCATGCATCCTGTACACTACAGGTCCAGCAACTTGGGCAATGGCAACCTCCAAACCAGACATCATGATCATCCTGTTGAGCAAGCTGATGGAGGAGGGAGACATGTTTTATAAGGTGAGCAGGGTGGGTTTGGTTTTGGCCCTGTTAGGTCAGTGGTTGGCCCTCCTCAGAATAAATGTTTCTGTGATTCTTATGCTGCTGCCTTAACCCGTGGCAAGTAAAAGCTCCCACTCAAAGCGTTCCTTGTGTTCTAAACTGTTTGGTTTTGGTTAGTGGGGTTGGAGAAGAGGGGATTGCTTGCCCAAATCTGTAACAAAGCTGAAGCAAAGCCAAGCTGCTCTGGATTTGAGCCAGCACTTCATTTCCTCTTTGAAAACAGCAGGTCCTAAGTTTTTTTTGGGAGTGCTGGTGCTGTTGCATCAGGTCTGGCAGTCTTGTCATTAGCTAGTGGGCTCAAGGCAACGGGATAGAATATCCCAGAAAAACTCCTGGAGTAAACTTCTTGCAATGAAAACAGATTGTCAGGATACAGCTGACTTTGTCATGTCCTTTAGCCCATGGGAGACATTCCACTGTTAACAGTTAGGGAGTCTTTTTTTTGCTCTGTGTTTGTTTTAAGCCGATCTTTAAAACCTGGGGATTTGCACACACATAGAAAATGTGCAAGTACAACAATGATTCACTGTGAGGCTCTAAGGGTGAAGCAGAAAATATGCAAAGCTGGCATTGTAATAGGAGTTATCTGCCAGAGATACATGATACAGCTGAGAAACCTGAGCCTACAGGTTTTTAAAACTCGCTATTTGTAGCTGCAGAATTTATGTCTGGGTCATGAGGAACTGCGTGTGTGTCCTTGATCCCATCCTGCCCTCTTTCTCTCACCCTGCCTGTCAGCTGCCCCCCTTCAGGGTGCACATTGTCCCATCCCAAAATTAGTTGCCCAAAATAGCAGAGATGATGAGTCACCTTTGAAGGTGACTGTTGCATCCCAATAATTATAAACGAAACCCAGTTAGCAGACTTAGATGTAGAGTTTTAAACATCTGAAGTCCAGGGAGGTGAATCTCACCCTGTTTGTCCAAGTTCAGAGCCACGGCAGTGCCGTAACATTTATCTTTGCTATTGCAGAGGCTTCTCTGAGCCCCAGAGCTCCACCCAAGGTCCCACAATTTGTGTTTCTTACCCTCCTGGATGTGAATTAAGCTTTGGGTGGAAGGTGTTTTTCCAGGAATGGGTAACTGATCACCCAGCTCAAAAGACCATCCAGCCAAGAACCAGATGGAGTTGTATCGAGTTAACACCATTTCTCCACGTTTCCTGCTGTAGTGTGACAGCTCTGTATGAAGTGGGAGATCTCAACTTGCACAAGGCATCTGCCTTTCCAGCTCAGGTGTTCCCTCGATCAAATGTTCTGCCCTTCCTTTCTAGGAAAGAGCTAAGCAGTGAAGTTGTGCTTCCTTAGCCACCTAAAACACTGGTGGGGCTGGTGAGTGAATTCTCTGCAGGGAAGTAAACTCAACCCAAGGATGAGTTTTGACACGTTTTCCTTCTAATAGAAAGGTAAAGTGAAAGAGGCTGCCCAGCGCTACCAGTATGCTCTGAAAAAATTCCCCAGAGAAGGCTTTGGAGAAGACCTGAAAACCTTCCGTGAGCTGAAGGTGTCGCTGCTTCTCAACCTCTCCCGGTGTCGAAGGAAAATGAATGTGAGTGTGTCCCCTCTTTTCATGGCTTTAAGCAAAATTCAGCAGCTTTTTGCCTCTACAGAAAATGTCCACCCCTGATCGTGCTTTGGCCTCTCAGATCTCTCCTCTCTGTAACCTGGTTGTCCTTCACAGAGCACTGACATTTTGTAATTCCAAAGCAGCAGTGATTTAGTATGCATTTCAGAGGATTAAAAATTCATTGGTGTGTTTATAGCTCTTTGAATTTTTTATTACTCCCCTTTTGATGATGATGTTCACAGCGTCACATGGGGGTGGAGGCATTTTCCAGATTTCTGGGGCAGCAGCGAGGAGGAGCCAGGAGATGTGCTCCTTTGAATACTAATTAATTTCAAATGAAGGAGCATATGCTTAGGGTTTTAGCACTTCCCCAGGGCAGTGACTCATCCAGAAACACCTCCACAAGACTCCCTCTCATCCCAGAACTTCCAGATCCCTGTCACTCTCCCCACTGCAATCTGGCAGCATCCAGCAGCCAGCTTGTGCAGATGTCTTTTCTGCCAGCCTTCCCAGGCTTGGAGTGCAGGGGCTTTCAGTTCCACAAATTACAGTCCCCATAAACTCAGAAAGTGACATTGTTGAGGTCATGAGCCAGCAAAGGTTATGCTGGAGGGGAAGGAGCTTTTGGGACACCTTCATTTCTTTTTGTGTGAGGAAGAAAGATGGAAAACAAGGGGATTAAAATCTTAATGCTGGTGAACAAACACAGTTTGGAGAAAGAGTGTGAACTTTTCTTTTTAAATCAGCCAATTTACAGCTTAATCAACTCCAGCTCTTGTCCTATGCTTTAAGGATAAGATTTTTGGTTTATCATTAACTGGGGAATGCCAGGTTTTGTGATAGAAAATTTCAAAGGGTTGTAATTGCTCCTACAGTTTTTGTACCTAAAGACCATAATGGTGCCTGTCTCATGACTGTGTTCCCAATTCAGTTTGTTGGACAGTAACTCCTCAACTGCAGGTACAAACAGAAGTGTAAAGTTCCCCAGGCAGGGGAAGTTCAGAGGTTTTTGAACAAATCAGGAGCAGCACTGTTCAGTCCTTTCTCCCAGAGCTGCTCAGGTGCAGCAATGTCCCAATGCAGCAATCCAAAGCATGGTTTGGCTGTGAAATGGAATCCTCCCCACTAGGAGGAGTTCTCCTTTACAAGTGCTGAGCTTCAGCTGAGCTTAGCAGGACATGAAGCATTCAAGACAAGGCAAGGGAGGGTGGTGACAGGGTCTGAACCAGAGCTGATAATCCAATCTCATGGCACTGTCCCTAGAAAACACCCAGAGGAGTCCCATCCCACACTGTCACCCTCTCCCTGCTCCCAAATTGTTCTGCCAGTTGAGCTGTCGTGGAGAAGTGAGGAACAGTGGGATTGATAGGAAACCTTTTCCAGGCAAGTCCTGTTTGCAGCTAATGCAGCCATGTCCTTCACAGGCAATTTTCTTCAGCCCCTTGAAGAATGTCAGTGTGTTCAGGGAAGCAGAAGGGCATGGGAAAGGTTTCCTTTTGCTTTCAACTATGGAAAAAAAAAATCGTTCATGAGATAACATTCCAGCCTCTGCAAGACCAGATGTTTTCCTCAAGCCTGTAGGTTATTGGAGAGGGATTTACATGCACGTGTTGGGGACACAGTGAGGCTTGCTAGCCTCTGTCAGTGGTGACAGCAACTTGTGTTAACCCCACCTGATCCTCTGGAAATGCCATCAAAGCTCCCTGTCTGTAAATGATGTTGAATCCATGTGAAATATTCCAAGACCATGAAGTTTTCCATGCAATATGAAAAAAAAAAAGAAGCCCATAATAAGTTTGTTTTATTCCCATGCTGTATGTGTTTTTATTTCTAAATGTGTTGAGTTACTTACCTGCACACCTGTTCAAATGACAGGATTTTGGAATGGCGGAGGAATTTGCCACTAAAGCACTGGAGCTGAAGCCGAAATCTTACGAAGCTTACTATGCAAGAGCAAGGGCCAAACGCAGCAGCAGGTGAGGAGGGACAGAGAGAAGGGTGTGAGGGGCCAGTCTCTGCCAGCTTGTCACATCAAGTGTGGGCACCCACCCTGCAAAGCCAGGGAAGAAATGGCCAAGGAACGTTCATTAGTGAGATCACAAACTTCCTGAACTCCAAAGTAATGCCCTCTCTCATTTGGTGTTTTCGGAGTTCAGATGTTTTGAGAGGTTTGTCTTAGTGGAACTTTGGACATCTTACAACACTGGAGATGTGTGCACCAAAGTGGGGGTGTTCTTTTTCAAAATATACTTTAGTTTGACCACATCTTGGACTCACAGCAGAATATGACTCGTGGCCTGTGTTGTGCAAGAGGGAAGACTCATTCATCACAGGGGTCTCCTCTAGCCTTCAAATCTGTGCATCTCTGTCCTGCAGCCCTTTCAGCCCTTCCTGCTGACCAGCTGGGCAGTGGCTGCAGGTGGTCACTGGCCAGGGAGCCTCCAACCAGAACCATGTTCAAACACATAGTTGTGCTCCAGAGTGAGCAGTGTCCCTGTAAATGACAACCCCCACCTCCCTCTTACACCTCCTAGGCCAGCCTTTCCCTCACCAAGGCTTCCCTGGGCTCACAGCCTCTGGCACATTGCTTGTTTGCTTCATTCCAAAGATGTTAGCCAAATCCACTGCAAAATTGGAGAGACAAGCCTTGCCCAGAGCGCTGACCTGTGGGAGCCCCTGAGCTCTGGAGCCAGGCCTGACGCTGTGTGGTCTTGGCATCAGGCAGAAGTTAAATTTTCAGTGGCGTAAGTGGTTGTAGCTGTCAGAGCTTGTTTACAGCAGTGGTGAGCTGGGGTTACAGTGATCGATGTGTTGGTGCTCCCTTTGCTAAAACAGAGGTGAAGCTCATGGTGATGTTAGAGGGAGTAATTAATTAGCCCCTAACATAAGCTGCAGAAGCAGGCATGTTTGCTAGTCTGGGTTGTGCCATCTCAGGACCGTATTCCCTTCTTCTCCAGAATTTTCCCTCTGTTTGGATGACATAAATCCAAGGGAGGCCCATAAGGCAGCGTGTGAGAGGTGCAGCAAGCAGTAGCAATCATATCTCTCTGCCTCAGTAACATGCACAAGCCACTTCATTCCCCTGGAATCTCTGAAAACAGCTCCATTCAAACCCAGAGTACTTTCAGTTCTCATTTCTGTTCCTTTGTCAAGCAGGCAGTTTTCAGCAGCCCTGGAGGACCTGAATGAGGCCATCAAGCTGTGTCCTAACAACCGTGAGATCCAGAGGCTGCTGATGCGGGTGGAGGAGGAGTGCAGGCAGGTGCAGCAGCAGCAGCAGCAGCAGCAGCAGCAACAGCAGCAGCAGCAACAGCAGCAGCAACAGCAGCCACCACTGCCTCTCCCAGCAGAGCCAGAACCCGAAGCTCAGCATGAAGAGCTGTATTCAGTGCAAGATATCTTTGAGGAGGAATACCTCGAGCAGGATGTAGAAAATGTTTCCATTGGCTTGCAGACAGAGTCCAGGCCAAACCAAGGGCTGCCCATCATCCAGAGCCCACCCCCATCTCCAGCTCACAGGGACTCAGCTTATATTTCTGGATCACCTCTTGGCTCTCATCAGGTCTTTGATTTCAGGTCCAACAGCTCTGTGGGTTCGCCGACCAGGCAGGGGTACCAGTCCACATCTCCCGCTCTGTCTCCGACGCACCAAAACTCCCATTACAGACCCAGCCCTCCGCACACCTCCCCAGCTCACCAGGGCTCCACTTACCGCTTCAGCCCCCCTCCCGTGGGAAGCCAGGGAAAGGAATATCAGAGCCCCCCACCGTCCCCCCTGCGCAGAGGCCCCCAGTACCGCGCCAGTCCCCCCGCAGAGAGCATGAGCGTTTACAGGTCCCAGTCTGGCTCCCCGGTGCGTTACCAGCAGGAGCCCAGCGGGGTCACCCAGCTCCCCGGCAGACCCAAATCTCCGCTCTCCAAGATGACGCAGAGATCCTTCCAGATGCCCCAGCTCCCCGTGGCCGTGCCGCAGCCGGGGCTGAGGCTGCAGCCGGCCAAGGCGCAGATCGTGAGGAGCAACCAGCCCAGCTCTGCCGTCCATTCCAGTACTGTCATCCCAACCGGTGCCTACAGCCAGGTGGCCCACTCGATGGCCAGCAAGTACCAGTCATCATCAGGGGACATGGGGGTCAGCCAGAGCCGCCTGGTCTACCAGGGCTCCATCGGGGGCATCGTGGGTGACAGCAGGCCCGTGCAGCACGTGCAGGCGAGTCTCAGCGCCGGAGCCATCTGTCAGCACGGAGGGCTGGCCAAAGAAGACCTTCCCCAGAGACCATCCTCAGCATACAGAGGGGGGATGAGATATGGCCAGACACCTCAGATTGGGCGAAGCCAATCTGCCTCCTACTACCCGGTGTGCCACTCGAAGCTTGACCTGGAGCGTTCTTCCCTCCCCGCCAACCAGCTGGGCTCTCCTGATGTGTCTCATCTCATAAGAAGGCCCATCACAGTCAATCCCAGTGAAATCAAGCCTCACCCACCGACTCCAAGGCCTCTGCTCCACTCTCAGAGCGTTGGCCTCCGCTTCTCCCCTTCCAGCAATAGCATCTCCTCCACCTCCAACCTGACTCCCAACTTTCGCCCCTCTGCCTCGATTCAGCAAATGGAGATTCCCCTCAAGCCAGCCTATGACAGATCCTGCGATGAGCTGTCTCCAGTCTCGCCCACACAGGGGGGCTACCCCAGCGAGCCAGCCCGTTCCCGGACCACGCCGTTCATGGGAATCATCGATAAAACCGCTCGGACTCAGCAGTACCCCCACCTCCATCAGCAGAACCGGACCTGGGCCGTGTCGTCAGTGGACACCGTCATCAGTCCCACGTCTCCCGGCAATCTGCCCCAGCCGGAATCTTTTAGCCCACCCTCTTCCATCAGCAACATTGCCTTTTATAACAAAACCAACAATGCACAGAATGGCCATTTGCTAGAGGAAGACTATTACAGCCCCCATGGGATGCTGGCCAATGGGTCCCGGGGAGACCTCCTGGAGAGAGTCACCCAAGCCTCCTCGTACCCCGACGTCAAGGTGGCAAGGACGCTGCCCGTGGCGCAGGCCTACCAGGATAACCTGTACAGGCAGCTCTCCAGGGACTCCAGGCAAGGGCAGACATCCCCAATCAAACCAAAGAGACCATTTGTGGAGTCTAATGTGTAAAAGACACTTGTTGGAGTGAGACCCTCATGTTTTCAGCACACACTTCCAAGCTTGATTTCCATGCATACTATTATAATTATTATTATTATTATTACTATTATTATTATTTTTATTTTCTCTTTGATAGCTACATGATCAAGTTTCTCCGGTACTTTGTGTGGTGGTCAGACAGCCATGCACGTGCTCCAGCCCTTGTGTTCCCCAGCTGACTGTGAAGCCAACATCAGCCAAGCCAGTACCGTTTGCCCAATTCCAGCAAAGTTCCAACCAGGATATCTTAAGACCATGGTGTGGGTTGGTCCAGAGATATCCCTACGCAGCAGGAGGTAACCAGCTCTTTTTCAAGAGACAATTGCCTTGGATTTAAATTGGTTTCTTTTGTCTCAATGATCTCTTACTCAACTCTGATGGGAATTCCTGGGGAATTCCACAGGAGCCTTTTCCCAAGGCTGCATCCACAGGTCCCTGTGCCAGCCAGGTTGTTTGGCTCTTTGCCCCAAAGGGCGGATTACCCTGGGTGATGTGATTTAACACCAGTAGCTATGCACAGCACCCACAATACCCATGCTGATTCTGATGGTTTACAGCACTTCCCTTCCTTATTTCATTTGTCACTGGCCAGAAGGGGTGGGGATCACACAGCACTTTGTTGCTTTCCAAGTACCTACCAGGTGCCCTCACACTGATTTCTTTGCTCTGGGGCATTGTACAAGCATCAAGGGGTTAAATTTGGCCCTTTATTGTGTGTTTTAATCAGCCAGGGGAATTAGCCAGGAACCTCTTGTGCATGAACTGAGATTGCACCAACTTCTTCACAGTGTTGGCAGACTGCACCTCACCCACAGCGTTTGCATGGGGCAAGTTAGTGTTGGGGACTTCATCAGGGGTGGGGGAGGATTTATCACTTGCAAGGAAGAGTAAAAATCTGACTTAGGAAATGGTATTCAAAGAGGAAAATTGCAATTTTTTTTTTCACTTTTTTTTTAAATGATGAGGATGTAGAACATGGCATGATGGTCCCAAAAGAGGAAGGGTCCTTCTGCAGTTGCAGCCCTGCAGCATCCCTTCCCTCTGGCTCAGTACTGCCAAGATCCTCTGTTCCCAAAATCCTGGAAAGGGACACGGTGTTCCATATCTGTACGTGGTAGAGACCAGGTGTTCTTTGCTTTTTGAGAAGCTGTAGTTAAGAGAGACCTATTTATAATTTATTTATGTTACCTATTTCAGGACATTTTCCCGTTTGGGTTGGGTTTTTCCTATTATTTTCAATTTTGTAATCAAATGCAAGTCACATCAAGACGACATGAAAAGCAGGGGCCGTTTCCAAAATCCTTTTTATAGGATTTTTAATAATTTTTCAATTATTTTGCTGAAGTTTTCTTTTGAGGTGGGGGGCAAGAACTCCTTTACCGATTCCTTTATTCCTGGTGGGTTCGTAATCTGCCTTTTCTGTTCCGAGGGTGAAGGGTGGGAGAGCGATAACGCTGTAGCTTGTTTTAAAGCAAACCAGTGCCTGTTGCCCAATGCCAAACCTCACTTATATCAACTCTTGGGAGCGATTCAGTGCTGAGCAAGGGAGAGATACCTCCAAAGGGCTACTGTGAATCGATTGCAAGACTTCTTCGAACCAAATCACGGGCTCCAACCTCCGCTGGTGTGAGTGAGCATATCCCAGCACCACACCACTGCAGCTGCACCCATTCACACCAGCTCAGGACAGGGTCCAGAACTCTTTTAAGCAAACCCTGGCTTTGATGGGGCTTTTTTTTTTCTTTTTTTCTTTCCCTGTGTGTGGCTCAGCACATCTTAATTGCGATTTCATTGCCTAATTTGCTCAGAGCAAGCTGGGGCATGCACACCTTGGGCCAGGGGAGGCTTGTGTCTCATAGACACGTGGAGAGCATTTGGAAGGGGGTGGTTTCCTGTGTGAGTTTTAGCAATTTTGGGGCTTTCTTGTGCCATTTGGTCTTTGTCAAAGCCAGTATTTGGATTGAGGCTGGTGTTTTCTTCCTTGAGGTGCAACCCAGTGCTGACTCTTTGCTTTCTCCCAGGGCTTTGTAAAATGGGGGACTGGCTGGGACCCCTTCAATGGGGCGGGTACCTCGTGGGGACACCCAGCTTGGTTTCTCTCCTTGCAAATGGGGTGTGATGGTTTTCTTTCTTCCTCTCATTTCTGAAATAACCTGCTCTGTATTGTGAGGAATAACCGATTCCTCCTCCCCATCCCACACGCCCGTAGCTGGGAGACGCGTCCTGGGTCTGGAGCAGCATCAGTCACTTTGCTTAGTGCCTCCCATCCTCCAGCTTTCTGCTCCAGTGAGTGGCTTCCTACTTTCAGTTGCTTCTTTGAAAGGAAAAAAGTAACCCAATTCAGCCCTGCCCCTGTTTTATCTGGCCAAGTGAGACACGCTGTGGCTGCGGGTGGCTCCTCTCTGCTCCAACACCAACAGGGTGCTCCAGAGCAGCGACAGGAGACCTGCCCCATGCTTTGCTTTTGCCACTCACTGCCTTGTGCTCCCCGTCCTGTCCTTCAAAACATCCCCCCACAGCACTCCTGTGTGTAACTTTTCCGTTCCTGAAGATGTTTTTAAGGGAAAAGGAAAACAGCTCACGCTTTTAACACAGCCACAGAGCTGAAGAAGGCTTGAAACACTGCAGCATGCAGGGGGTTTTTTTTTTCACGATTCCACGTGTTACATTTTCCACAGGATTCTTGCACTAATGGTTTTCCATCTGTTCTCTCTGTAAATGGGTGCACTTTACTGTTTGAATTTGTTACTATGATAAATACTGGATATTTAAGCGTGAGTAGTGTCTTCATTAGAAAAATAGCAAAACAGCTCATGTCTCTTAGTGTATTTTTCAAAAAAAAAAAAAAAAGAAGAAGAGAAAAGAAACGAAGCAATGAATCATAACATTTATAGCACAAGGACTGACTCCTGTATATAAGCATCAACAGATTGAGTAATTTTTGAATACAAAATTATTTGCAGTGGTTTTAAAGCACTTCCCCAGCAATTCTCTTAGGAACAGTCGAGGCAGGATGGCTGCAGTGGTCCCCAGGTGGGTAAGAAGCACATTTCTTCCTGGAAAAGCTGTTCTTGCTCTGTCCCCTATGTCTTCAAAGTCATGATTTGGTCTTTGCATGAGGAGAAACAGAGGTTGTTCTGTGTTGTGCTGGCATGGCCCCGTTGTGCTTGGGGGGGCACAAGGTCAGATCTCACCCTGGGGACCCTTCATCCTCTCCTCTTAGATCTGGGTCTGACAAGCCCAGGCCACACTGTGGGATCACACTCTATTTCAGACACTGAGCTGTCCTGTACGTCTGATCTACATATTTAATTACTTTTTGAGTAATTAAGATGCAGGACAATGGTGCCTTCATGCCCTCCCGGCTGCAGCGGTACCACTGGCGAGCCCCATCTTCAAGCAAGTAGCATTTTGGGTCCACCAAGTAAAGCAGGTTCTTGATGACATTGAAACTCCAGTTTTCATTCTTGGGGTGCGTGGGGAAGGCAATGGCAAAAGTCATGCTGAAGCTGAGCCCTTTCTTTAGCCAACCTTCCCACCAGGTGTCTCTCATCCTCACCTGTGGCTGTTTGAGACCCAGGTGTGCCACTGCAGAGCTGGAATCTTCTCTCCCAGCATCAGGTGTCTGCCCCATCCCTCGGGGGGGTTCATTGGCTCTCACTTTTCTCCCAGGTCACGAGGATGGTGTGGTCCCAGGGGAGGGGACACTCACATGGGGTGGGGGGCTCTGCAGGGTGTCCCCAGCCAGGCTGGGAGTGGCATCAGAGGGCTTTGGACGTAGCCTTGAGTGGGCATCAAAGTGCTTAGGAAGAGGAGGGTTTTACAAAGACAGATCCTTTGAGATCCATCTCCAAAGAAGGCACAGCCTGAGCTGCCTTCTCTGTGTCAGTGTTTGGGAGGACTGTGACAGTTCCAACAATCTGAGATCTCTATCTGTCCATCTGTCTGTCTGCTGTGGCACCAGTGCCCAGCTGGATCTGTCCAAGCACTGAACTTTTGGTTGTTTTTCTTTAACCTGGCTATGGAAAAAAAACAAAACATGTGGCTGGTACGAACATGTGAGCAAGCATATGCCAAACACCGGAGTCATGCTGGGATTAGGTCTGGAACCAGGGTGGGCAGTAAAGCAGGAGCGATTTCAGCCTCCTTTACAAGGGTTGCTGTATATTCAGGGTTACCCAGGAGAAGTCTAGCTAAAACCGAAGTGCCAGCTCTGCCTTACCTAGAGAACCAAGCAAGCCAGCGTTGCCTGCTCGTCCTCCGCCTTCCTCGCCTGCGGGGGTCCACGGCTGCCGCGAGCTCCTTGGTGGTTGTACTTTGCTGTGGTCTTGGGAATTCGAGGTAACTCTTCTGCTGGGTTATCAGTGTTGACCCAAGGGCTTAGGGGAAAGAGCTGCTGTACCTGCTGGGACCTCTGCAAATCAATGCCTTCACCCCATTGCCGGCTGCGCTGCGCAGGCTGGTGGTGGGGGAGCGTGTTGGACACAAAGCACAACGGTTGAAAGCGAATCTGCGGGGTTTTTTTTCAGTTTCGTGTGAATAATTGCTGGATTTTCGTTCAATCAAACTCTTTTTTCTAATATAAACCACTAAGGGCTCAATTCTTTAGCAAGATGCGTTCGTGTCCAACTCTTGACTGTCCAGCTGGATCTCACCATGACTGGTACAGACCGACCCAAGAGGTCACAGCGAGTGCGGCCGTCACGGGGAAAGCCAACAGACACTCAACCCACCAGCCCTATCCTTCCTCCTGCTCATTTCCTAGTGTCACAGTACTGGGGAGTCAGCAGCCCAGGTCCCATCTGTCGCGATAAAATCCTGCGCTGTTGTGAAAACAGAGGGCTGCTTTGCCAAAAGACTTTGTCCCTTTGGGTGATGCTGTCCAGGGACGGCTGTTAGGGTTGGGATGGGTAGATGGGAAAGCCTCCTGCCCATAGAGCTGGGTCCCCACAGGTCTGCCTCGCTGTGCCCAGCCACTGAGAGCAGCACTGTGTGCTACATAAAATCCATTTGTGCTGCTACACCGAGAACCCAGAGACTCGTGTGGACTCTGCCAGTACTGCCGGGCTCACCCCTGTCCAGCCTTTTCTTTGCCATAGTGTTGCATTCAGCATTCCATCTCCTGTCTGTCTTCACATCCGAGAGGATCTGAGTTGGGTACAAACACGTCCACTTACACCTGCCTTGTGCTTTGTACAACTCCCTGGTTGCCATCCTCTGAGACGCTGGGAAGATCTTTAAGACACTTAAATTTTCCTTTAGCTTTTCTATAATTCTGATGTAAAGGACTTTCTCTCTGTACAGTATATTATCCAATGCATGTTCTGTTCTCTCTGATATATTGAACACCACACAGTTGTGATATTGTGCAGTGGGAAGAGCAGCCCCTGCCAACAGCAGAGGCCTTCGCCTCTCATCTCTAAGGAAAGAAGAAAACATATTTTTTCCTTTGCTGTATTTGCTTGAGCAGAGTTTTCTTGTCTGTACATGTGAGCTGTGAGATAGATGTGAAAAGTTCAAAAGAATGCATTTCCCCTCCCCAATGTATACAGATTGTAATCTGTACAATGAAAACTGTATGTATGAAAAAAAATGTACTTATTTATAAATGGTTAACACTTGGAAATGGTGTCTAGGCTGCTGTTTTTCCCACACTGGGGTCAGTGAAGGAGTGTTCTGATGCTTCTTGGTGTGGAAATGATGCAGAGTCGGTTGGGTCTCAAAGTCACTGCATGGGGATGGGGACAGGGACCTGGGAACCACCAGAGGCAGCGCTACTGCTGCCACCAGCAAAAGGCATCTTAAATTAATACAGTGGATAATAATTACAACACCCAGTGCATTTCCAGACCCTGGAGATGTCCCCATGGGGTCCCTCACACAGCCACCACTGAGGTCTGCAGCTCTGGGCAGGACAATCCCACCCCAACACCCACCCACCCTCCCCAGCCCCTCAGGCGTGTGGGGACTCGAGAGTACCCCAGAACTGTGATCTGGGGGCAGAGTCAGGAGGAGGACAGGCTGAGCTGCAAACATTTATTAGGTCTGGAGCATCCACTGAGCGAACACATCATGCGTGGGGAGAAAACACTTCAGACACGAAGCTGCTGAACCTGCACAGACATGGGGTCACCCCAAACCCCCAGGGAGCCCCCCCAACATGTGGAGGGTGAGGGGCTGCCAGTGAGTGGGACATCCCAGCGGTGGCAAACATCCCTTCTGCCCATCAGCACTGAGAACAGGCTCTAGGCTTTGGCTGCCCATGGTGTGGAAATCTCTGCTCCCTCTCCATCCTCAGAGCAGGGAAGAGCCCGGAGCCCCCCTCCTTTGTGCCCCTGCCAGCCCCTGCCCTGCCCACAGCACTGCCAGTCCCACAGGGCTGGGATGGGTTTGGGGGCATCACCAGGGGCTGGACAGGGCAGAGCTTAAGGATGATGAAGGCCAAGTGAGGCCGAGTCCAGCGGGCAGCATCGCACCAAGCGTGTCCTTCCCCAGCTGTCCTCGTCACCCTGGGCCGGGCAGAGACACAAACCACCGGGGACAGAGTGCACAGGAACATTTCAGACATCACAAGGAGACCAGGAACTGGAGACCAGGAGCTGGAGATGTCACTGGCTGCCACCACCAGGGCTCTCTCCCTCTGTCAGGGTCTTGAAATCCATGGACAGGGCCAGCTCCTCTGCCAGTGGTGGGCGCTTCCACTCCTCCCGTGTCAGCACGTAGCCCACCAGCAGCCCAAAGGCCACCAGCAGCACCCCCAGGGTGTTGGCCAGGATGCCCTCAGGCACAAAGTGGCTGTAGGAATCACTGCAGGGATGGAAAAGGGATGCTCAAGCCTTAAGGGATGGCTGGCCTGTCCCTATCCTGGCTGGGACCCTCGCCTCATCCTCATCCTTCAGGCCCACACCATGGGAAAGGTCCTTTTCCCCAAATCAGAGCAAGAGAGGAGTGTTGTTGTTTTGCTCACTTTTGGGAGAGTCATCACTGTGTCCTCCAGCTGCAAGAGCAGAGGCCACCCAGGGACATGAGTGTCCTGAGTGGTTCTGCAAACACCTGGATGGCAGGGAAGTGGCACTGGGCATTTTATCCACATTCCCAAAGCACACTGCTGCAGGATCCAGCCCCTTGTTAAACATCATCTGGTAAGTGACTCAGCAGCAGCAGAAATAAAGGCCTCGAGGGGAGATTTAAGAGCCACAGATTGAGCAGGGACTGAAGCATCCCTCTGCTGCAGGTATGGGGGAGCCACCCCCTCACCCCAGCTCGGTCACCCACCTGATTTTGAAGAGGAGCATCTCAGTAATGCCCAGCAAGCAGGAGGTGATGGAGAGGATGAAGAGGGTGATGCCAAAAAAGATGTGCTGAGGCTTGTACCACCCTCTCAGCGAGAAGGAAGCACCAGGGAACAGAAAGAAACCACAGCCCAGGAACCACTGTGGGGACACAGGGATGTCACAGGCACTGCAGAGTCCCTTCCCTCCCAGGGGGGGTCAGGGCCTTCCCACCCCTCACCTGCAGGAGGTAGAGCACGAAGGTGGCCATCCCACACCAGGAGTGCAGGCTGTACATGTCAGGGATGCCCTCAGCCCGGTGTGACTCGAAGACAGCGATGATGCCTGGGGAGAGGAGCCCGTCAGCACCGGGGCTACATCCTGCCCAATCCCCCCATTCCATTCCATTCCATCCCAGCCCAGCCCAGCCCAGCCCANGTCCAGCACTCACCCACCAGGGCGATGAGCAGTGCCAGCCCGTGGAGCAAGGCGTGCAGTGCCTTGGTGGAGCGCTTGGCTTCGTGCCTGAACACCCGGTACACCAGGAGAGCTGCGCAGAGAGGGCACATGAGCATCCCCAGCAATCACCCAGCATCACCCAGGGATGCTGGCACGCCTTCCCCGTGCCTTTTGTCACCGCTTCGTCCCCTTCGTCCCCTGCCCGACCGCAGCTCCAGGCTTTGGAGGCTGCAGCTGGGACAGGGCAGGTGTCCCACCGTCCTGCTCACCGTCACCTTGGAGGAACACCATACCCAGCACCATGCACAGGGGGTGGGCGTTGAACTGCAGGGGGCTGTGCCAGGCCACGCCGCCCCTGTAGCGACCCAGCCAGGCGCCCGTGGTGGCCAGGAGGGTCAGGCCCAGAAGCTGCGACACGGCCACGTACACCGAGAGCCCGCTGGGGCTGGTGGGCGGAGGGGCCCCGTCCATGGCAGCCTGCAGGGACACAGAGGAGGGGGCAGAGAAGCCACAGTGGCCCCAAGCTGGCCGGACCTGGGGTAGGATCCTGTTCCGAGCAGCGTCCGGCACCTCTGCTCCACCCTCACCTGCCTGGGAGCCGGACGCTTCCTGGTGTCGCTGCGTCACCCACACCTGGAGGTGGCTCCCAGCCTCCACGGCACACCCACCCCCGTGTTCCTGCACCTCCTGCCTGCTCCTGGACTGCTGTCCGATCCTCCTGCCCCTGCCTGCCTGCTTCGATCCTTTTTCCTGCCCCTCCTGCCGCTGCCTGTGCCCTGCCTGCCCCACTCCTCCTGCCCCAGCCCTCCTGCAACAACCGCCCCTCCATCCGTACCCCTCCATCCTCTTCCTCCTGTGCCTGTCCCTACCTCCGTCCTTTTCATCCCCATCCCTCCAACGCTGTCCTTCCATCCTCATCCCTCGATCCCCATTCCTCCCACTCCATGCCCATCCCATATCCCACCTTCACCCCCTCCCAGACCCCCCCAACCACCCCCAAACCCTGAGAGGGAGAGGAAAGCAGCGCAGGGGCAAGAAAGAGACCCCCTCCATGATGAAATCAAGGGCCCTTGGGGATGTGGGGCTGAGTGAATATCTGTGCTGGAAGGAGGGACAAACACACGGTGTCACCCAACCACGCCACACCAAAAACCCTTCCCGTGGCCCCCACAACTCACCTGCGTTGTGCTTTGTGCTGGGTTATCCCTCAATGGATCAGAGCCACCTCCACCACTGGCACAGCCACCTCTCCTCTTCCCTGTCACCTGGAGCCAGCAGGTCCAACGTCCCCCCTCTGCCCTGGCCCCTCTGGGGAGGAAGAGCTCCCTGCCAGCTGTGGCAGACGGACCCACGATGCTGGCAGGACTGGGGGAGCGTGGAGAGGGGGAAATGCATTAAGACCACGCACACACTTTATTCCCAGCCACCTTTATTGGATCAGCCAGATAAATGGGTTAAGGGAATTGGTTTATCCCATTAAGTTGCACTGCAAAGGCCGCCTGTGTCCAGCCTCACTGCCTGGGGCCATGGGGTGCTCTGTGGGACACGCAGGGGGACCAGGCTGGGGGGGCAGAGCGAGAGGCACCAGCTCCCCCCATATCACAACAGCCAGCCCAAAACTCTCATCACACCCAGGGGCTGCTGGCACATCTGGGGGCTGCAGGTGGGGATCCGTGTAGCCCTGTACTGCCCTCTCACCAGATGCAAACATCTGGCCCTGCTGGCACTCACACAGGGCAAACAGTCCCCAAGAGCACCGAGGATGAAGGGACAGGGAATGAACAGCCCCAAGCACAGGGCCTGGCAGCAGGACACAGGGCGTGCCTGTTGGGAGGGAGATCTTCTGAATTGCCCATTTTCCACCACTGAGTGCTGGGAAAACTGGAGGTGCCTGGACCCCTTCAGGAGGAGCTGCCTGTTCCCCTCCCAACCTCTGTCCCCACTGCACCCCCAAGCACATCCCCAGCTCCCTCTTGCCACGTGCTCCTTACTTTTGGGGGGTGTTTTCTCTGGTTGATCTGGTTAACCCACATACCCTGGGTGGGGAGGGTGCACATTCCACAGCCCAGCAGCCCCTCACTGCCTGGGGCTCTCCAAAATGCCAGGGAGGGTCTCAGGGACTGTCTCTGCTCTCTATGGGGGCTAAAGGCTCATGCAGGGGAGGGGATTCTCTCCTGTTCATGGCTGAGGAGGGTCTGAGTGATGTATTTTGGGGGGGGGGGGGGGGGGGCAGAGG
>VWYP01032100.1:36993-67292 GCA_013400435.1 Pycnonotus jocosus
GTTTGGGGGGGGGGGGTTGGAGGCAGACACCCACGCAGCTCTCCCGTGTCCCCCCAGCCCTACCTGTGGGTGCCGTGTGGTGCTGCCTTGTGCCAGGCCCAGCGGTGACAGTGTCTGAGCAGGGACAGGGCCACCGCGTTGGCACGGCAACGGAGCAGCGATGACAAAGCGAGGGGGAGCTGCACCCCCAGCATCGCTGCAGAGGGAGGGTGGCACCGCAGGCAGGAGCAGAGGCAGGGGGGCTGCCCAGGTGAGCGGGGGGATCACTGCCAGGTGGGTCTGAGTATTTTAGGGACAGTCCCCAAGGAGGTGAGTCGCCAAAAGTGTGTGTGACACCCTCCACCCCCCCAGCTGTTCCAGGCACCCACCTGAGCCCCTGCACCCTGTGCCAGCCCAGCCCCAAAGAGGCCAGGATGCACCAGGCCCTACAGGGTCAGCCCAAGGACTGTCCCCTGCACAACCCCAAGGACTGTCCCCTCCCCAGAGGGGCTTTGTCACCATTTAATTTGTGTTTGGACCTCGCACGGGTCTGGCTCATCCCTGCACCCTCCAGCAGCGCTGGAGTGACATCCTGGGGAGCAGCAGCACCCCTTGGCTGGGCTGGGGGAGCATCCGGGCCATGGCAGAGGGGTGACACGACCCCTCCCCGACCTCCAACTGCCCCACCGCCAGCCCTTCCAGCACCGCCGGGCACATCCTGCACTCCCTGTGGAAAACCCCTGAGGGAGAAAAAGCCTGGAGACAGCATATGAGGGGAAATAAGGGGAACTGGGGGGTGAGGAGGGGTGTCCCCATCTCAGCTCTTCCTGGCCGAGTGCGGGCAGGGTCCTGGGGGTTCAGCGCTGCGCACCGGGGCCAGCAGCACCCCTGGATCACCCACCCCCCCGCCTCCCTGCCCCCGCCGTGTCTGTGTGTCCGTGTGTCCGTGTCCCTGCGTCTGTCCCTCTGTGTGACACCACTAGGTGTCACCAGGAGCCCGCGGGGAGGGAGGGACCGCCCAGAGGACCTGGAGCGTCCTCAGCCCTGGATCCCTCGCAGGAGGCAGAGAGCAGGCACGGAGCGGGTAGGAACGGCAGCAGCCTTTATGCTGGACCCCCAGAGGGACCCGGGGCACCCCCAGAGGGACCCGGGCCACCCCCAGAACCAGCGCACCCCTACTCATGGCGGGGTTTGCAGCACGGTCTGCCCTGGACCACCCACGGGAGCTTGGAGCATCCTGGGACTTGGAGGGGCTGGTGGGATCTGGGGCTCCCGGGGTGCAGAAGATCAGGTGTAACAGACCCTATTGGGGTGCAGGGATGCTCCCCCAGCCCTTCCCTTGGGCACTCGGGTCTGCTGTCACCCACACAGGAACCCTGTGTAAAGGCACCTGAAATCCCAGCTGAGACCCCACCAACACCCCCATTCCCTTCTGCCCCCCAGCAGAGATTTGTCCCCAAGAGCTGGGGACCCACAGCTGCCACCACGGCACGATTCAGCAGAACTGAAACCTCAGAGCCTGATGGAGATCTGACACAGCAACAGCAAAGTCCAGGCCCTGCTGTAGCCCGGGGCAGAGTCCCAGGGTCACCACCCCGGGCAGAAGGAGGTGAGGTGTGAGATATGGGGCATGGCACTGCCACAGGACCCAGTGCCACCAGCCGGCCTGCGCTGGGGCTTTATCACTGCTGGGAAGATGGTTTACCTGCGTCATCTGCTAAAGCCATAAAAGCCACCATAAACTGAAAACCTTCAGCCACAGGGCAGTGCCATGGCTGGGATGGGCTGGGCAGAGCACAGGGAGGACTCCCCCCATTGCAGCCCAGCTGAGACCCCTGGAAAAATCTACAAAGGGGATGAGATCTGGGGATTCAGCCTTTAGGATACTTGGCAAGACATAAAGCTTCTCCCTGATGAGAACAGCGCTGTGTAACCCAACACCAAACAGGTTTAGAGATGTTTATAAACATGTGTCCAGCTGAACTATCTCAACTTCCAGCAGACAAGGAGAGAGAACAGTCCTTAAGCCTTCAGGATTAAAGGGAGGTGGATCCTGTCCCATCCATAGGGCAGGAACAATGGCAGTGTTTGCTGAGGGGCCACGGTGGCAGCCAGTCCAGGGACAAATGAACCACTTCACTGCCCAGCTCCTCTTACCAGGGAGCAGCAGCCATTCGTAACGAGCTCTTTAATTAAAGGCATTGCCAGGGGCATAATGGCTTTATTAAATCTGCCTGAGCTTTCCCTGAGCTGGAGGTAATGAAATCCTCCCAGCACTGCTGGGATGGGGATGTGTCAGGGACCAGAACCTGTGCTGGCTGTCCTGGCATGGGATCTGCAGGTTTGAGGGGATGCTTGGCACCTCTTGGGCTGCTCAGGGCTGTCCCAAGGCCTCTCAGGGATGTCTGAGGCTTCTCAGGGCTGCTGAGGAATGTTCAGGGACGTTCAAGGCTGCTCAGGGATGCTTGGGGGTTGTTCAGGGATGCTTGGAGATGTTCAAGGCTGCTCCAAGCTGTGCTTGGCACTGCCACAGCTTCCTTCAGACCAGAGAGTTGAAGTGGCTCTGGAGATGCTGCTCCAGCTACCCAGCTATTGACCAAGCCTGGAACCCATTCCAGGTTTGTCCTGGACTGTCAAGAACCCAGGGATCAATAAGAGCATCATCAATTGATAATTCACAGGAAAACCAGCAGTTCTTGTCCTTGCCCAGCTGCACCTCCCACCTTGGCATGGGCATCTTCCCTCTCTCCACCACAGATTATTAAATTACCATTTTGCTGATCTAACTTCTTTGGGTTTGTTTCTTTCTTCTCCTTCCTAAATCGAATTTTTATTGCTAAGAAATGCTAATTTGCAAGATGCCTCCCCAGAGGATTGCAATTCAAGAGCCCAGCTGCCTTGGAGGTGCCAAGGTGCTGCCTGAAACAACTTCAGCTGCTGGATATGAAACCCCAAACCTGGGGCTAAATGAACCATTTTCCACTAAATGTAAGAGGGAAAAAAATAACAGTCATGTTGTAAGGTTCAGTGGCTGAGGGGTGGCTTGGGATTAAGCACACATCAAAAGGATTGATCTCTGGTTCTCTGTGATGCTGTGAAGGCTGAAAAACAGGTAATTCCCAGCTGGGACAAAGCTTCCTCAAGAACCTGGATCCTTCCCAGGCTGCAAATCAGCTGGAAAAGACTCTGGATCTCCTCCTGGCAGCAATTAAGTCACCCTGTCCTCCTCGCCAGCAACACAACTTTGCTGCGTGGGGTGGGTGATCCAATCAGCCCAGCTCAGCCCTGCAAACACTTCATCTCCTTCAGAAGAGGCTAAGGCACGTTTATGGCCAATTTTTTAACAGCAGCTTGGATAAACAGCGGTGATAACCCATGCTGGGCTCCCAGAGGATGATTAATGCTCCCAGAACAGTCACGCTCGCTCGCCTCGGGGCTGGGATTGTTTTCATTTATTAAAAAGTGGGGGGGGAAGGGAATAATGGACTTTGCCATGTTTTATTGGGTTGATGGGTGCAGAGGGAACACGTTGGCCTCTTTGCTTGCCCGGTATCGTGCCCAGCTCTGGCTGAGTGGCAAAGATGGGGGATGGAGTGATGAAGGATGAGGGATGAAGGACAAAGAATGAAGGATGAGAGATGAAAAGATGAGAAATTAAGGTGGAGGGAGGAGGGATGAAGGAGGACAGATGAAGGATGAAGGACGAAGAACCAGCAATGATTTCTGGGCAGGTTTTTTGACTTCTTGCCCTGTGATGTTCCTGACTGTGTGCCTGGCACTGTGCACACACCCTGCACTGTGGCTGGGGGCTCCCCAAGGGCTGGACTATTTATTTAGGATCCTTCCAAAACATGGGAATCATTTAGGAGCCCTGAGCCCACCAAATGCCTTCAGCACTCTGAATATTCAGCACCTTGCAGCGTCACAGCACATCCTCGGGGCTCTCTTTGCAAAGGGCACATCCCGGGGCTGCTGGCTCTGGTCCCAGTCTGGGAATGAGGCTGAGGAGATCCCATGGTGAAAAGCACATCCCCATCCCCTTCCTGCTCACCTCCAGCCTCACTGAACCCGGCAGCTCCTCCCTCTCAGGCTGCCCCGTGCAACCAGCCCAGATCACAGATGTCCCCACACCTGCCCCAGGTCTTCTCAGGACAATCAACCCTTACCCTAGGGCAGGAATGTGCTAGAAAGAGTTTCTATAGGGTGGGGTGGAAATTATGATGATAAGGAGCTTTTCTGCTGCTTTCTGCTGAGTGTGCACTTTGAGTGATAAAGCAACACTCGCTGCCGTGGGGTCAGGGGGAGCTGCCCCACAGCCCTTTGCCCCCCATCCCCATCAGAGGGGACACACCAGGCTCTCAACACAATTTAAATTCAGGGGAAAGTTGGAAACAGCCTGAGAGTGCTGCCAAAACTGCTGAGCAGGGACCTTTTGCAATCAGACAGCAGGAGCAAGGACTTCTGTGTCCCTCTTGCCATTACAGTCCCCAAATCCAGGTGACATCGAGGGGATCCACCAGCCTCAATACTCTCTGGAATTGCTGAAAATTGTTTTAGCAATCACAAGTCTGAAATAAATAATGAAAAGCCTGATTGCTTGGGGCGTTTCTTTTATTTTTTTGGAAGGATGAGGAAAAAAAAAAGCTGTTTGTTTAGATGAAAAATTTGGACTGGAGGGGTGTTTTTTCCCCTCTCCCTCACAACGCCATCACCACAGCTGGGAAAGCAGCTTAGCAAATTATACACTATGATAATCGATTGAATTCATCAGTAAATAAAGCAGCTGCCTTTAAACTCAGGGTCTGGAGAGGGAGGAAAAGTTCTCAATGTGGTTTGTACCAACAGGTGCAGGAGTTGTCACGGCCATGAAACCACAACCACCAGGAGAAGTGAGAGAGTGCTGTGCTCTAGACTAAAAAAAGCTCTTTGGGGGTTTAAATAAGGAAGGAATGATTTCTCTGCAAAAGGGAATCCTTTCTCTCACCTCCAGAAGCTCCTTGGTTCTTTAGAGAGATGGATCAGACAGAAGTTATAAAGCAGTCTTGAACCTTTTGAGAAATGGTGGGATGGAGAAGCCAAAAATGTGGTTTATAATAAAAGAAGGAGAAAATAAGCTTGAGCTTGAGGTCTTTAGGAGGAGGATATACCCACACAAATCACCAAATCTTTCCAGCCAGCACCAGGCCCATCCCCAAATTCCACCACACCTGCTCACCATCATCCATCACATCACCATCACGGACACCTTGCAGCTGCCCTAAGAAACATTTACTGTCAAAACCCTTTATTCCTTTCTTTTTGGGAATTCTGGGCTGCACCAGCGGGTGCCCCTTCCAGCACTGCTGACTGCGGGCAGGGGAGATTTTGCAAGGGACTGCCCCGAAACGCTGAGAGCAAGTTCTGCTCCTTCCTGTGTGAGGCACGGCCACAGTGTCACCAGCGATGCGCTGCGGTGACAGTCCGGCCATGGCACACGTGTCCTCTCACACGTGCCCCAGGGAGGGGGGGGAGGACAAAGTCTCCACGGAGCGATGATGGCGATGCAAACCGATGGGAAGCACCCTGTGGCCCAGGGCGGCTGCCGGGGACATCGCGTCTCGCCCCGGCGTCCCCCAACCCACGTCCCCCGCGAGCGGCTCCGCATCCGTCTCCGTGGCAACGCGTTTTTCACATTCCTCAGTTATCTCCTGCCCCTCCGGTCTGTGGTGCTGGCAGAGCCGGGTACCCTGCAGGCTGGGAGCAGATGGATGTCCAGCACCCACCCCAGCACACCTGAGAGGAGAGGGGGAGAGCAGGGAGTGGTCCCGTTTCTCCACAGAATGCCCACAGGTGACTCTGAACCCATCCTTGGTGGCTGCTGGAGCACGGAAGGGATTTGGGGCAGCACAGAGCATCTGACGGCTTGCAGGCATCTCACCTGCCTTCCTGGACCGACAGCCACACAACCTGCACCTGCTCTCCTTTACGTGGGATATTTTCCTGCCTGACGCAGCTGGAGTTTTGTAAGATAGGCTGACACAGAGCCATGGGCATTCTTGGAGATGCAGCCTTGGAGAGGAATTTCTTCTCCTGCACCAAGTCCAGCAGCAGCAGCAGCTCCTCTTGCGCCAGCCTTGGAAGATGCTCTTGTGTAAAAGGATGGAGCGCTGCCCTTCTCCTGCAGGATCCTCCATGGGCCACATCAGCCTTGGAAATCTGCTGGGATTTCTGGGTACCAGTGACATTCCACAAATTGTTTCAGCCTCACTGCTCTCCTGAAAACTCCCACTGGTGCCCGAGGCTGCACCAGGACCCAGAGCTGAGAAAACCCCTCCCTGGTGCAGCTGAGAACAGAGACTGGAGGGGAGCAGGAAATCTCCATTCACTGGTGCTTGGTCTCCAGCCAAATTGGACCCAAACCAACCAATTTTTTTCCAACTTCCCAGTAAATTGGATTTTCCAGAGAGCTGTGGCTGGTGGGGAAAGGGGTCATCAAGGGGGGCTGGAGGAAGATGCTGACTTTGCCTCCAGCCCTATGATGTCCAGGCTTGCAGGTGGTGTCGGTGCATGACCACCATGGGGATTCCCCCATGGGCTTGGGGTCAGGGGGATGAAAGTTTCCATGTGTCCACATCAGCCTGTGCAGGTGGAGTGTGCTAGAAAAGGGTGTGAAGTTGGGATTTTTGGAGTGAGGTTTAATAGGCATCAGAGGGTTACAGTCTTTTAAGGTTTTTTTTTAAATTTTTTTTTATTGCTGTGCACACCCCATAGGGTCTCCAGGGCTGACAGGAGGACTTGTCCCTTTTTTGAGTGGCCACACTGTCCCCATGGAGTCACCCCATTAACTCACTCCAAGGGGCTATGATGGTGTCCAGCTGCTCTGCAGCTCCCAGCAGGGACAAAAGGGTTAAGGGATTTCCCTCTGTTTCCCCCCCAGAGATGCTCTCTCTTGACAGGAGTTCCCAATGTGACTATGGGGTTGTTGCTCCAACAAGGAGTAACGAGGTCAGAGTCAGCTCAGGTCCTAAGTTCAGCCCAGGCACCATTCCCAGGACTGAGGCCAGGCCCTGGGGAAAACTGATTTAACTGATTAAATAGAAAACAAAACAAAACAAATGAACTATCAAGCCTACCATCATGGATCTGGTTTTCATTTCGAAGGAACTTTTTGTTACTTGTTTTGTTATCAGCATAGTTCCTCCAAGTCCAAAACACTTGGTGTGATGTGATTTCCTTCGCAGCCAGGAGAAATACTCAGTTTCGTTGGAAAACGAGGTTGTACCGGGAAGGGGGTCACTTTGGCAGGAAGCAGCGTGAGACAGAGCTTGGCTGTGTCCCACAGTCACACCTTCCTTGCCATTGTGGCCCACCACAGGTGGCCGGGGTGTTGCCGAGGGGCGTGGGGAGATGTCCTGCTGAGGATCAGTGGAGCTGCACGCCCCTGCTCCAAGCCGGGAGGGGACAGGGACCCTGCAGGGATGGAGCTGCATCTCACCCACCCCATCCACCCGAGCCTTTCTCCTTCCTCTTTTTTCTGCCTTTCCCCGCATTCTCCTTCCCTCCCTCCTGTCCCAGCCCCTTCCCCTTCGCTCCGGGCAGTGCCACCAGCTTAAAGGACTTTGCACCCCCAAGGGCAGCGCTCTCTGCCCGCTCCTTCCCGCAAGCCTTGGAGCCGCCGAAGGGAGAACAGAATACTCCGGTCTTATCTGCGAGGGGAGGCAGGCTCTGTGGGCAGGGTTTGCGCGAAAGCTGCTGGTTTATAAGCAGCCGGCAGCCGAGGCAAAGCTGTCTCGGAAAGGCACCGAACGGGGCCCCCCTCTCCGTGCAGCGCTCCCGTCGCGATGCCCGCGGCGCTGGGGCTGCTGCTGTGGCTGAGCCTGGCAGGTGCCCTCCAGCCCGGCCTGGAGCCCCCCGAGCATGAGCCCACCGAGGATGGGGCCGTCCTCTTCGCCAGAGACTACAACAGCACGGCCGAGCTCGTCCTCTTCGAGAGCGTCTCTGCCAGCTGGAATTACAACACCAACCTGACGGACGAAAACGCTGCTCTGCAGGTGGGCGGTGGGACGGGGGCGATGCCACCACGGGGGTGTCCCCAGAGCTGGGGACTGGGGGGGGGGGCTGGGTCACGGTGGGGACACTTGGTGGGGTTCCCTCCCTGCGGGTTTCTGTCTCAGCACCTCGGGATGGCAAACCGGGGCTGGGACTTGTAGTCCGGGAGCTGCGGGGTTTTTTTGCCCCGAATTGGTTTTCAGAGAGACTCTGCCCCAGAGTGACAGCTGTGGTCCCAGAGCAGAGTCAAGGTTATTTTTAGAGGTGATTCCCTCCTCCCAGCACCTTCCACTTTCCTTTCGCCCCTTCCCAGAACTGGGCCAGGTGTCAGTTGTCCCTGTCCCCGTCCCTGCCACATCCCAGCGCTGAGGGTTTTAATTTGGGCAGACACCGGGAGCCCAAAGTGCACAAGGAGCTGGGTGGCATCGGGACTGACGCTGTCACCTCTTGTCCCTGCGTCCCCAGCCCACGGGGACAAAGACAGCGGTGGGAAAGCGCTCCGGGCTAAAGGGAATTAGACACCAGCGCAGGTACACGCGGGAAGAGCCTCTGCGGGGAGCAAGGCTGTGTGCATCCCACAGACACGTGTGTGTGTGTTTCCCCCGGGGTTTGAGTGTTTTTGCCTTGTATTTAGCGGGGCAGGGAGCTGGAGCAGCCCCAGCTCTGCTCTCGGATGGGTGAGCTGCAGCACAGCCCAGGCCAGGGGATGGCAGCTCTTTGGGCAGGCTGCCCTGGTTTCCCCGGCCCCAGCCGTGCTCCGGGAGCTGCCGGTGACCCCAGCACGGGTCACGGACGAGTCGCTGCCTGCAGCCCGGGGTACAGGACAGGTGTACAAGGGGCAGAGCAGCCCACTGACCAAGGTGTGTTCGGCAATCCCAGCATCAGACAGGAGCTGCCACACAGAGCCCTGAACCCCCCAGATGCCGTGGGGACGGGAGCACAGTGTGCCCCGTGCAGGAAGGAAACGCATCTTCCTGCGTAGGGGAAAGATCGCTGCCAGGTCTGGCCATTGCCAATTTGGCAGGACACTCAAGAGGGCCCAGGTGCCCCTTCAGCCTTTTTTTTTTTTTTTCAAGCTGATGTGATGTTTGGGCAGGCACCCAGCTCTAGCTGCAGATGTGGTGGGGCTAGGGATCCTGGGGCAGGGCAGGAACATCCCAGCTACACTGTGGCACATCCTGGCACGTTGAGCGATTGGGACCAGTTGATACCAGAGGTGCTGTGGGCACTGGGATGTCCAAGGGAAGTGGTGGAAGCAGTGCTGGGTAGCCAGGGGCACCTGGCACTTTTGGTGTTCCCACCCCTGTGTCCCACAGCTGTGTGGGAATCTGCCCCGGGCAGAGTCCAACTCTGCCACACCACAACTCCCTTCCTTCCCTGCTGCCTGCTGAGGGAATGTGAAGATTAAAACAAACCAGGCGTGTTGGAGCCAGGCTAAAAATGCCACAAGTCCCAGCTAATGATCTCCATAAATCACACCAGGATGGCACATGGACACTGACCAGGCACTCTGCACCAACTCACTCCACCTGCACCGGGCCAGGACACTCTTAAAAGATTAGACCTTCCCAAAAATACAGCTGACACTGATCAGCCTGGGATACAACCATCTGCAATGCACCCCATCCCAAAACCGTGGCCACAGCTCCAGCTACCTAAATAACACCCCACAGTGCTGGGAACTTGCTGCCAGCCCATGGCCCAGGAAGGGAGATCAGGGCTGGCAGGACTTGGAGCACAGTGAGACACCCAAAACTGGGGCCTCAGAGCAAATGGGTGAAGCCCAGATGTGGCATTTACAGGTCAGAGGGTGCAGACAGCCGGCTGAGAAATGTATAGAAATCGAAGTGTACAGACATAGCGAGGACATACAGGAAGGAGAAAGGTGAATGTGGCACCTTTACAGTCATCTCTGGGGCTTCTGTGAAAGTGAAACACAGCAGGAATAGAAATAAAATTAAGCCAGACCTCAGACCTGCTTCCAAAACCAGGGTCCAGCAGATATCAAAGCCAGCCCAGGAGCACCCAGACACCCTGAGCACGTGGCCCAGAAACCCAATCTCAGCATTCCCATCTCATATGAGACCCTGGAGCTCCCTTCAAAACACCCCCAAAGGCCACCCCAGTGGGTGCTCACGGGGAGCTCCAGAGGCAAGCAGGGGCTGCAGACACTGCTGTGCCAGATGGAAGCTGCTGTCTTTATCCATGAGTGCCATGGACTGGGGACATCCCTGCCTGTCACCCCATGTCCTGTCACCTCTGACTCCCAAAAAGCCTTGTGACTCTTCCCCCTGGCCCTCAAACCATCTCCTGGGTGGTGACATGTCCTGAGCCCCCATGTCCCCTCTCACCATGCAGGTCCAGGCGTCGCTGGAAGAGCAGAACTTCACAGAGCTCTGGGGGAAGAAAGCCAAGGAACTCTATGGTGACAAATGGAACAACTTCAGTGACTCCCAGCTGAGGAAAATCATTGGATCCATCCAGACCTTGGGACCCTCCAATCTACCCCTGGAGCAGAGAGAGCAGGTAGGTGAGGTGATGGCAAAGCCCTGGGCATGGCTGGGGTGCTGTGAAATGCTTTAGAGGGATTTTCACAAGCACCCAGACTCTGCTGCTGACCTGTTGCATTTTGGAGGGTGTCACTGCCTCTACAAAGTGATTGAGGAGGAGATGGGGTGCTATCTTCAGGGGATGTGGGGTGTCTTCTGGCCCTATTAGCCAGTCCTAATCTTATCTTGGAGCTATCCCAGCAGGAACTGGAGATTTCCTGCTTACACAGAGCAGTTTTGGGCATCGCCTGGACACCAGCCAGGTTGTGCCCATGGCTGGAGCCAGCTGTCCCAGCCCCTCTGGGCTCATCAGGTATGCAGCCCACTGAAAAGAAGGGCTGATGCAGCCACCCTGCTCCTGAGCCCCTGATAAGATAAGGAATGCTGTGCCTTGACACAGTTCCGTGTTAGGGACATCAGGACATGCTGAGCCTTCCCCATCACAGTCCTGAGCTTTCAGAGCAGTTTACCTGACATTTTGATTTCCATGCATGAAAATGTTGCCCAGGCTGAGGCTGGCAGCCACTGTGCTCTACATGAGCACAAGGACAGGCCCTTCCATCCTGACCCACAGCTCCCTGACAGCAGTTCCCAGCAAAACCTTGGCAAAGCCCAGTGATGCAATCCCTTCCGGAGAACCGTCGGCCCCAGTTCCTTCCAGGAAACCCGTCCCTGCCTTCTTCCAAATAAAAACAGCATCATGTCTCCTCCCTGCACATCAGTCATGTCTCACCCATCCCTGGGCAGCCCTATCCCACAGCCACCATTGTCCCCATTTCCATGCCCTCTGCACAGCTGGAGCAGAGGAATGGGAGTGGAGAGAGGGACAGAGCGGAGGAATTTCCTTCCCTGGGAATGGGCTTCCCAGGCATGTTCCAGGAAACCTCGTGTTGCTATTGTTTGCTGTTATTGAAGTTCACAGAAATAAATCCCCCTCACCCTCCTGCTTTTCTTCTCCTTTTTTTTGGGTTTGTTTTTTTTTTAACCCATTTAGATAAACAGCCTGTGCTGCAGCCCTGCTGACAAACAGCTTTATCACCAGACCCCTCTGCAGGCATGGCTGTGCAGGGATTGTCTGTCCCAAGGAGCCTCCCTGCTCCCACCATCCCAAAACCCTGAGTGATAACACACTTATCTCACCAAAACCATGCTGTATAAACACACCAATCCTTCCCCACCTCCATCTGGACACACACTCCAGAGCTGGGAAGCCTGTAGGTCCCTCCTGAAGGGCTGCTCCTGTCCCCTTGCTGTCCCAACACCTTTTCCTTTCTTACAGTACAACACCATCCTGAGCGACATGGACAAAATCTACTCCACGGCCAAGGTGTGCCTGCCCAATGGCACCTGCTGGGATCTGGATCCAGGTATGGTCCCTGCCAGCTGCTGAGCACCCCATGGCCATGACTTTGTCCTGGTGCCCACATCCTTAGTGACTTGGGGCTGGCATGTGCCACTCATGTTAATCAGGATTGTCCCAGTGTGAGGATGGGCACTTGGGTCTGGCATGGGGCTGGCATGTGCCACTCATGTTAATCAGGATTGTCCCAGTGTGAGGATGGGCACTCAGGTCTGGCGTGGTGGCACCTCTGCAGAGCTGTGGCACACGCCTCCCTCTCCAGCCACTTTCTTACATTCCACTTGTCCCCTTTGTCCCAGACCTGTCGGACATCATGGCCACCTCCCGCAGCTACAAGCAGCTGCTGTACGCCTGGGAGGGGTGGCACAACGCCGCGGGGAACCCGCTGCGCCCCAAGTACGAGGAGTTTGTGAAGCTGAGCAACGCCGCCTATCTGATGGATGGTACAAACCCAGGGGATCCCCATCCAGGGGGTTGGGGGGCAGGGATCTGGGGTGGAAATCAGGGCTGGGACATTGGGATGCCTGACTGCTCTCCCCAGCCCACATGCAGCCAGGCATCCAGCTTCTATTTCCCAAGGAGAAGGGGGAAAAATCCTTCTGCTAGTGCCTGGTCCCACCTTTTGGGGGTGAGTAATGGGAACAGCCTTCAAGGTCTGGAGACAGAGGCCTTCCCTGTATCCCTGGTAGGATTCGATGACACAGGCAGCTACTGGCGCTCCTGGTATGACTCAGACACCTTTGAGAAGGACCTGGAGAACCTCTACAGCCAGCTGGAGCCGCTCTACCTCAACCTGCACGCCTTCGTCAGGAGGAAGCTCTACGATCGCTACGGGCCCAAATACATCAACCTGAGGGGTCCCATCCCTGCCCACCTCCTGGGTAAGAGATGAGGCTCCCTCAGCCTGTGCCCAGAGGTGCTGGTGGTGCCACAAAAGGCCAGAGAGGTCCCAGTTATCGCTGTGTTTCTCTTCAGACCTGCCACCAGCTCCACTCCAGCTGTTTTTTCTTCTCAGGCAACATGTGGGCTCAGCAGTGGAACAACATCTATGACCTGATGATCCCCTACCCTGAGAAGCCCAACCTTGATGTCACGAGCACCATGGTGGAGCAGGTGATGGGCTGAGGGACTCACTGGGAGGACCAGGGAGAAAAAGCAGGACATGTTACCAAGGCTGTCCCATGACTTTGGCCCTATGGTAGTCGTTTCTCACACTTGTAATAAAAGACAGCAGAAAATCCATGTCTGGGAGGGGAAGGGACAAAGAAATGATCTTACTCCATCTCTGGCAATGGCCAAAGAGGCAGCAGGTGGACAGAAGTGGGCAGTGCACTGGGACTGCTGCCAGTCCCCAGGCTGGGGGCCGTGCTGCTGTGCTCACACCATCACACAGCTCCAAGCACTTCTTGGCTATCGGTTCTGCTCTCTTCTCCTGCCCCTGCTGAGCTCCAGCACCATTGCTCGGTGATTTTTAGGGATGTTCACAGCAGTTCTGGAGCTATCACAGAGAGAGGGGCAGGACCTCAGTCCCTGGGGGCAACTCACCTCCTTCCCACAGTCCTGGGGGAGCAGCTGGGGCAATGCCCAGGGCACAGGCAGCCCCTTCCTCAGCCATAACCCACTGCCTGCTGCCGACCAGGGCTGGAACGCCACCCACATGTTCCGGGTCTCGGAGGAGTTCTTCACCTCCCTGGGGCTTCTGGAGATGCCCCCTGAATTCTGGGAGAAATCCATGCTGGAAAAGCCGACAGATGGGCGGGAGGTGGTGTGCCATGCCTCAGCCTGGGACTTCTACAACCGCAAGGACTTCAGGTCTGTGGGGACATGCATGGACTCAGGGCTACAGGGCAAGACCCTCCCCTCTCCCTCTCCTTGGTGATCACCCTTTTGGGTTCCTCAGCCAGGCCATGCAGCCCAATGTGGCACTTTCTGCAGCGAGGTCTGGAGTGACAACACTGCCCTGCCTTCCCCTCCCTTTTCCCTTACCCTGTGGGGTGTTGCCACCCTCTCTGGGAGTCCTCCCCATCAAGGGGGTGCACAGGCAGCCAGGGTCCCTGGCCCCACGCTCAGGCAATGCTGTTTTGACCCGGCAGGATCAAGCAGTGCACCTCTGTGACCATGGAGCAGCTGTTCACGGTGCACCACGAGATGGGCCACATCCAGTACTACCTGCAGTACAAGGACCAGCCCGTGTCCTTCCGCAGCGGGGCCAACCCCGGCTTCCACGAGGCCATTGGCGACGTCCTGTCCCTCTCTGTGTCCACCCCCAGCCACCTCAAGGAAATCGGTCTCCTCAGCAATGCTGCTGAGGATGAAGGTATGGCAGCCACCCCGGGGTGCTGGGTGTCCTGGAGGGCTCTGGCACTGCCTGTGGAAGCGGGAAGGGTTTGAGGCGTGCCAGGGTGGGTTGCAGTCTGGCAATACAGCCCAGAGCTGCCACAACCCCTTCTCATCTCCGTGGGTCTGTGCACAACCCCCTCTTGTCTCCATGGGTCCAAGTAGAGCCCTTCTTGGCTCCATCCTCTTCACCCCTGAGGCAGGAAAGACGCTCTCCAGAGCTTGTCTGTGCCTTTCCCTTCACCAACAGAGCCCGAACTGGAAAACAACATTTTTGTGCTTGATTGGCTTTGACCTTTCCAGCATTCCTCCCTCCCTCCCTCCCTCCCTCGACAAGAAGTATCCACCACTGGAGCTCCTGGTGTGGCTCTGTGGAAGTGGCACCAAGCCCTTACAGGCACAGCCACGAGGGCAGGCAGCAGGTGACAAGTCCAGCTGGCACAGCAGGGCAGGACTGTCACTGCAGGCACTGCCCAGCTTGTCAAGAGCCTCCTCCTCCCACCCGACATCCCTCAGCAAAGCAGATGGCGGCAGAGGAAACGGAGCACTCCCAGACCTGCCCCGGGCGGCTGCTTGGCGGAGGAGGGACGGTCCTGGGATCCTCCTGCCGTGTCATTAAATACGTTTTATGACAAGAAAGACATCACGGCAGCCAAGAGCATTGGGCCAGTGCTGCATAAACACAACGAAGCAGATGGGCTCTGCCTCGAGCCATTGATACCCGACTCGCCAGCCCTTGGCAGCCAGGCCACCATAGAGATGGCAGCCAATAGCCCAGCAGGGCAGTGCTGCCAACCCCTCTCTGACCCCACAGCTTCAGCTGGGTCTCCAGCAGGTCTTTCTCCAAACTTCCTTCCCCGGATTTCCTTGAGAGGAAAAAACAGATGTCACCATCCCCTGTGCTCCTCATCATACAGCAGTGACTGTCCTAGAGTTGACTCTGGTTCTGGGTCTAAACCATCAGAACCTTTGCAGTGGTGTGACTGCAGATGAAACTCCCCCAAACCCTCTCACCTCGAGGCCCCAGGAAGAGTTGCCCTCACCAAAGACCTTTTAACTCTGAGAGCTGGGCTAAGGGCAAGGGGACACCACACTTGTCACTATCACTGTCCCCACTCAGTAAAAGGCACACATTGCCTCAGGTAATAACTGTATCTACAGAAGCCTCCTGCATCCTACACAGCCTTCTCTAGGAGCAAGGTTACGTGCTGAAATGCTGTCCCCATTTCTCATCCAGATCTGCCCACCCTCTTGCCCACTAAAATTCTTGTGCCTCCAGAATTTTAGCGGTTTCTATGCAGACTCCTTCCCAGCCTGGTTCAGGCTCTGTTTCATGCAGAGAGCAACATCAACTACCTGCTGAAGATGGCCCTGGAGAAGATTGCCTTCCTGCCCTTTGGCTACCTCATCGACCAGTGGCGCTGGAACGTGTTCAGCGGCCGCACGCCACCGAGCCGTTACAACTACGACTGGTGGTACCTGAGGTGGGGGACAGTCACCGAGGGTGGCTGGGGGTGTGGAAGCTGGGGACGTGCAAGACAGGGAGGGAGGAAAGAGAGGGGAAAGGAAAAAGTGTAAAAGTAGCCATGGAGATGGTGGGAGAATAATGGGTGGATGGGTGGGTGGGTAGGATGGAAGGACAGATGAGTGGATGGATGGACAGATGAATGGACGGATGGATGGATGGACATACATGGAATCATGCTCTAATTGTGCAGAATTCTTCAGCACTGTGCCAAGCCTTCCCATTCTTTGACTAGATTCTTCTGATCCCTTATTATTCCCATTCTCATGCTGTTGCTCTCTGTTGTCCACAGAACCAAATATCAGGGAATCTGCGCTCCGGTTTCAAGGAATGAAAGCAACTTTGACCCTGGAGCAAAGTACCACATCCCGGGGAACACTCCTTACATCAGGTAGAGGAAAATTTTGGCAAGAGGACCAAGGTTTGCAGTGGGTGGGGGATCACCTCTATGGGCAGGGACTGTCATGTGTTGTTCCTGCTCAAGACATAGAGATCTCCCAACACCTGGGACCACAAATGGTGGGATTGAGCTCTTGGACTTGTCTGCTTCCCCTTGTCCCCATTTCTGACCTTCATGGGCTTCCTTGGCAGGTACTTTGTCAGCTTCATCCTCCAGTTCCAGTTTCACAAGGCGCTGTGCCAGGCAGCCAACCACAACGGTTCCCTGCACACCTGTGACATCTACAGATCCAAAGAGGCTGGAGACAAACTCAGGTGAGGACAGAGGAGGGTCAGGAAAATCACCATGGGCAGATGTGTGCGTGGTGTGCAAAGGAAGGAAGGAAGGAAAAGTGAGCTGGAGAAATAGTTTTGTGGATGGATGGATGGATGGATGGATGGATGGAAAAACATGGAAACACTGGGGTGGGGTGAGTGGTCCTCACCAGAGTGTTGCTCTTGTCCCAGTCACAAGCTCCCACCCAGACAAGAGCTCACTAAAATACAGTTGGCTCCTGTTGGTTCCCTGGGTGTTAAATGCATGAGTGTGTGACAGGGAGTCCTCAGTTCCCACATGCAGGACAGGCAGTGGCTTTCCAAGGTTCATGACCCACTCAGGAACAGAATCTTCAACCCCTGAGATGCTGAGATACTACCACTGCTTCTCTCCCATCCATCCCCTGGCCTCATCCTGGCTCTTGCTCTTCTGCTCCTCCACAGGGAAGTGTTGAAAGCTGGCTCCTCAAAGTCATGGCAGGAAATCCTCTTGAATCTCACTGGCTCAAGTCAGATGGACGCTGGTGCCCTTCTGGAGTATTTCAGCCCTGTCACCAAGTGGCTTGAGGAGCAGAACAACAAGACCAATGAGGTGCTGGGCTGGCCTGATTTTGACTGGCGTCCCCCTGTCCCTGAAGGCTACCCTGAAGGCATTGGTAAGGCTGTAGCTCCATCCCAGCTCTGAGGAGGGTCAGGAAGAGGTGCCCCAAGGGACATCATTAATCCACAGGCAGAAGCAGAGGGAGGTTTCTGCTGTGGGTGGGGTGGTCCCCATACAAGGAAAGAGAAATAACCAGCTCCAGTCCCACGGGGTGTTGCTTCCCAGGAGGGGGGTGCCATTGTCTGAAGCTGTGTAGTGATGTCATCAGTCACTCTGTGAAGAGTTTCTCTTCTCAGCTGTATCATTTGTGCTCACATGGGAGAGTCTAGGGCATGCAGCTTGTCCTGTTATCCCATCCTCTGTCCATTGGGACACCCCAGCAGGGCACCTCTTCCACCATTCCTTAGCTCAGCCTGCTCCCTATGGCATCCTTCAACGGACCTGCAGTTCTGGGAAAAGCTTAACTATGGCTTCTCCATGGGATAGGGCTCTTGCAACTCTCCTGACCTTTTTGTGTCTCTTCCCCCATTTATTTCCTCCCCTAGACAAAATAGCAGATGAGGCACAAGCTAAAGAGTTCCTGGCCGAGTACAACAGCACAGCTGAGGAAGTGTGGAACGCCTACACCGAGGCATCGTGGGACTACAACACCAACATCACCGACCACAACAAGGAGATCATGGTATGGGAATGACCCCAGGGCTGTGCAGGGAGAGTCAACAGCCAGGGAAGGCAGCTGGTACCCCCAGGGCACGTTTCACAGAATCTCTGAAAACCAGGGCAGCCTCTGCCCCTTGTAAAGGGATAATGTTCTCAGCCAGGAGGTGAATTTCCCTTGAAAACTCTCTTGAGGTACCCACAAAGGCAGCTATGGAGATGGGGGTGTCAGTCATGGGATGCCAGGGCGTGTTTCTAGTGGTGGCTTGTGTCTTCTCCCTGAAGTAACTCTTCTTCTCTCATTGTAGCTGGAGAAGAACTTGGCCATGTCCAAGCACACCCTGGAGTACGGCATGAAGGCCAGGCAGTTCGACACCTCTGATTTCCAGGATGAAAGTGTCACCCGCATCCTCAAGAAGCTGAGTGTCCTTGAGAGGGCAGCCCTACCTGAGGATGAGCTGATGGAGGTGGGTGGCACGAGGACAGAAAAAGAGAGGGTGTCCATTGCCATCATCCTTGTGTGAGGACACAAGTTTCTCTCAAAATTTAAGAAATGCCACTGGGCAGCCACCATCTGTCTCAAAAAAGGTGATAGCTTGGTACCTTCTACACAAAGCCAAAATCTTTGTCTTCAATTTCCCACCCAAAGGTTGCCTATCCCAGGCTGCAGTGGGGCCTGGATGTTTGGGTGACAATGGCACATTGCTTGTTGGCCCCAGGCCCTCTTGTATTGACTCCACGTTGCCTCCACTGGGGTCACACTGATCTTGGAAGAGACCAGAGTAAAACACGCAAAAACCTCCTCCAACATCAGGAGCAAGGATCACCAGTTTACACACTCTGATTTCCTTTGCAGTATAACACCCTCCTCTCAGACATGGAGACCACGTACAGCGTGGCCAAGGTCTGCAGAGAGAACAAAACCTGTCACCCACTGGATCCTGGTAAGATCTAGCAGGGTGTCCTGCAGGGCATTGGCACTGGCCCAGAAGGGAGGGATTTTTTTTTTAATTGGGGCATGAAGAAAGGCAATTAAGGGCTCTTTCACCTTCTCTGTGATGGTCCCTGAGCAACACGTTGTGTATAGAACCATTGCACCTGTTAAGCCCATCCAACAGCATCACAGTGGCTTCATTGCTCTCTCTTAGACCTCACAGACATCATGGCCACCTCTCGGGACTATGATGAGCTCCTCTTCGTCTGGAAGGGCTGGCGGGATGCTTCTGGGAAGAAGATGAGGAACGACTACAAGCGATACGTGGAGCTGAGCAACAAGGCAGCCGTGCTCAATGGTCAGTGCCCTGCTCCCCCAGAGCCCACCACGGCTCTAACCCCCTGTGAGCACAGGATTGGGCTCTTCATCCAACTGGGGCTCAAAATCCTAAGGTTGTGGAGGTCTCCCTAACTCCCAGGAGTTATGAGAGTGTCTCCTTGGAGTGTCTGAACAGCAAGACAGAGCCTTGCCCAGGAAGGACAGTGTCTGACAGCTTCTGCTCTTGCCCTGCCACAGGCTACGAAGACAACGGGGCCTACTGGAGATCCCTGTATGAGACATCCACCTTTGAGGATGATCTGGAGAATCTGTATCTGCAGCTGCAGCCCCTGTACCTCAACCTGCACGCTTATGTACGCCGAGCCCTCTACAAAAAGTACGGTGCAGAGCACATAAACCTGAAGGGTCCCATCCCTGCCCATCTGCTAGGTAAGGGCTCTGCTTGAGCCAAGCTGTGTCTCCCACCAGGTGTGGCTGTCTCTGTGCCATGCCAAGAGTTAAGACTGGTCTCTGTTCAGCTCTGGATGAAGGGAAAAGGTGCCCTGGGACGCTCAGCATGATTTGACTTCTCTTGCATGGATGGGCTCCTGCTTACATTGCACTTATGCAGACAGGGCAGGGAGCAGGCAAGGCAAGGAGCAGGCAGGGTGATCCATCCGTGCAGGAGGAGGGAGTGACTGGTTGTTCTCCTCTCCCTGTCTCCCTCCTGACATGTGCCATCCTTCTGTGCTTCCCAGGCAACATGTGGGCTCAGTCATGGTCCAACATTTTCGACCTGGTGGTCCCTTTCCCAGATGCCACCAAAGTGGATGCCACCCCAGCCATGAAAGAACAGGTCAGTGCTTTTCTAGGCTGCTCTGGGGAAGCCCTTGGGACCCAGGAACCTTTGGCTGTTGCCACCACCCACGTTGCCAAATGTTCTAATGCTGCCAAAAAAATCCATGCCTCATCTGTATTCTCCCTACATTTATATGCCAAGACCTGGATCCAGGTCTAGCTGACCCCAGGAGATCCCCCCGCCCAGAACAAGGCTACCCCTGTCCTCTCATCATTCCACAGCCCCCAGCACCCCCCATTACCCCTCACCAGGTCTCTGCTCTTTCCCCAGGGCTGGACACCCCGGAGAATGTTTGAAGAGTCAGACCGTTTCTTCACCTCTCTGGGCCTCATCCCAATGCCTCAGGAGTTCTGGGACAAGTCCATGATTGAGAAGCCATCAGATGGGCGGGAGGTGGTGTGCCATGCCTCAGCCTGGGACTTCTACAACCGCAAGGACTTCAGGTGCCCACGGGGAGCAGGTGGTGGCCACCACCGATGTGGTGCTGGGGCAGAAGGAGTCTTGTAGAATAAGGGTGATGCCACCACAGCGTGTCTTGCTCTGTGGCTGTGGGACCCCAACTATGGCACTTCTCTTGGTACCCAAGATGCTGGCAGGAGTCCCCATGGTGGATGGAGGGCAATCCATGCCTGCCCTGCCCTGTGCTGGAGAATGGAAAAGCTGATGAACAGGGGCAGGGTCAGCAGGAGATGCAGCAGGAGGAAGAGACCAACCCGGCGGAGTAGGGACAGCCTGGCATCAGATCTGGGGAGGGGGCACAGAGAAAGGAAAAATAGCTCAAGGGGATGTGATGGTTCCCAGAGGTTTTCACACCACCACTGCCATCCCTTCTCCCCCAACCCTTGTGTCCCTTTCCAGGATCAAGCAGTGCACCGTGGTGAACATGGACGACCTCATCACAGTGCATCACGAGATGGGCCACGTCCAGTATTTCCTGCAGTACAAGGACCAGCCCGTGTCCTTCCGTGACGGGGCCAACCCTGGCTTCCATGAGGCTGTTGGGGATGTCATGGCCTTGTCTGTCTCCACCCCCAAACACCTGCACAGCATCAATCTGCTGGATGAAGTCATGGAAAATGAAGGTGAGCTGCAGGGCCACGTAGAAAATTTGGGGATGCTGATGGGAATAGGTGGAAATGCAGATGGTCAGGACGGGCTGGGCAAGGGTGAAGAGCTCAGGGATATATGTGGTGGTTTTGCATGCATGGAGGGGACAGGATCTGTTGGGGACACCCAGTTTTGGGGCAGAATGACCCACAGAGGGAGGAGAGGTGGGTGCAGCACTGTCTTGCTCACATCTTCACACCCTGAGCAGAAAGCGATATTAACTACCTGATGAGCATCGCCCTGGACAAAATCGCCTTCCTGCCCTTTGGGTACCTCATGGACCAGTGGCGCTGGAAGGTGTTTGATGGGCGGATCAAGGAGAATGAGTACAACAAGGAGTGGTGGAACCTCAGGTAGGATTGAATTCAGACCCCTGCGTGGGACAAGGGCCTTGGCCATCATCCCATTGGGTGTTTTCTCCTTGTGGTCCAGTTGAGTGCAGTGGGAATGATGAGATAGACAACCCCTCCCTCTGCCCTCACACCCCACTATGTTCCTTCCCGTTTTACCCCACCTCCTCCTCCCCAGGCTGGCCTGACTCTCCCTCTCTCACCCAGGTTGAAGTACCAGGGCTTGTGCCCACCAACACCGAGGTCTGAAGACGATTTTGACCCCGGGGCAAAGTTTCACATCCCTGCCAACGTCCCTTACATTAGGTGAGCCAGCAGGGCTGGGGCACAAGGGTCACCACTTGGACAGAGAAGCAGGATCCTCAGGTCAGATGCCAGTGATGACATCTTTTTCCATGGCTGGTGGTACCATCCTGCATGCGCTGGGCAGCTCCAGAGACCCAGACTGAGCTTCAGAGAAGAAGTCTGGATTTAGGGGAATTTCTCCCTGTCCAAGGCAGATGAGCTCATCCACTCTGACAAAATGTAGCAAATTATGGTAGAAATGGCCTCAGCAGGTCTGAGCTGAGCTGAAGCAGGTGTAGCTCCAAAGCCAGTGATGCTCCTCCATCCTGGGAGGGTGCAACCAGAGAATGAGGGGAGCCACATCCTCTCTTGCACAGGCATTGGTAAGGTCCATTCCCATCTCTTCATCCCTCTCCACCAGGTACTTTGTCAGCTTTGTGATCCAGTTCCAGTTCCACCAGGCACTCTGCAACGCAGCCGGGCACACGGGGCCCCTGCACACCTGCGACATCTACCAGTCCCAGGAGGCTGGGAAGATCTTGGGGTAGGTGTGTGGGCAGGGTAAAGCCAAGGCTTCCATAGCCCCAAATACCTTAAAAGCCAGCCCAGGAGGCACCACAGCCCCTGGTCATCCCATACCTGGGGCAGGGACACCTCGGGCTGGGCGCTGGGGCTGTGATTGCAAAAGCAGCCACTAGATGGTAGCTGGGCCCCTGGCAGGGGGAAGGCTCCCTCCTCCTCCTCCTCTCCCCAGCCCCCAGTTCCTTAGGGAAAACAACCCCCTTTCTTCAAGAAAAGCACCTGCAAAATTAACCCTTTCACCCAGGGACTGCTCTGCATCCGGCTGGATTCATTGGAGGGTTTTAATCCATGAAAAACCCCTCTTCCCCCCGAGATAAATGCCCTTCCCTGTACCCCAGGCTGGCAGCCCCATGGCTCTGGGGGTCCAGGCTGTACCCAGGGATGCTGATACCAAGAGCCCCAAGGGAAATGGAGGGGCTGGCAGCCAGGAGGGTGATGGGGAACACACTGGAGCTGATTTCTCCTGCCACAGGGATGCCCTGAAGCTGGGTTTCAGCAAGCCGTGGCCCGAAGCCATGCAGCTCATCACAGGGCAGCCCAACATGTCAGCAGAGGCCCTGTTGAGCTATTTCGAGCCACTCACGACATGGCTGGAGAAAGAGAATGAGAAGAACGGGGAGGTGCTGGGCTGGCCCGAGTACAGCTGGACTCCTTACACAGGTATGCAGGGCTCAGCCAAGCACAGCAGCTCCATCACTGGCCCAAGCTCGGCCCTCACCAGGATCAGAATGAAATGGAGCTCTCTTGGTGCCTCTTGGCCATCCCAAAACCCACAAAAGCTGTTTGGATGCTTCTTGTGGAGCTGAGGCCAGCAGGCATCCAAGAGATCAGTAAGGGTGACTCCACACACCACAGCCCAGAGCCCCCAGCAATAACCCTGTCTCTCATTTCTCTCTTTTCCAGCCACTCCAGCCCAAGATGACACCAGCAAAACCAATTTCCTGGGAATGTCCCTGACCAAAAGTCAAGCCACAGCAGGTAGCTGGGTCCTGCTCGCCCTGGCACTCCTCTTCCTGATCACCACCATCTTCTTGGGTGTCAAGTTCTCCTCAGCCAGGAGGAAGGCCTTCAAATCCAGCTCAGAAATGGAACTGAAATAAGGCAGCCACCAGCAGAGCGACACAGACAGGGTGCAAGCATGGGTACTTGGCCAGGCTGGCAGCCATGCCATGGGCACACTTGCCAAGGAAGCCATGGGTTTCCACAACCCAGGATCCCTCTCTCCTATCAGGTCAGACATTCCTTTCCACTATGCAAGAGCCAGAGCAGAGAAGAGCTATTTATTTGTCAATGTCTGAATCAGGGGAAAGAGAAGTTCATGCTCCGGCAGGCACGGAGCCGTCACAAGCTGCCCCTGTGCCCAGGGCTGGAGCTGGTCCAGCCTGCTCACCCACCAGCCAATTCTGACCTGTGGGCAAAGCCACAGAGACTTGAGTGACAGAGGGCAGTTTGGGGAGGGATGGAGCACATCCTGGTTTGCCTGCTGCCAGGCTGTTCGCTTGCATGGATGAAAAATAAACCTATGTCTTGTCACCCTTTGAGCAGCAGCTCAGCTTCTTCTTGCCTGTGGGCTGGGGGCTCTCAAGCAGGAGAGCTGCCACCCCCAACCTGGTGCAAACACAGATCCCTGGGGACCAGCCTGGCTTTGGGGCAATGTAACTGCAGCACTCAGCTTTCCCCCATCCCCATGTGAAAGATCAGCATCCCTTTGCTGCATCTCCATCCTCCCCTGAACCACAGCTCCCATCAGAGCTGACAGCCCGTGGGTTCACAGTGCCTAAGGGAGGGGCTGAATCGGGGCCTGGAACCCCCAAATTCCAGACATGAACTGTTTATAGGGCTGGGGGCTGTCACCAAGGCTGGGACAAGGCTGGAGCTCACGACTGCTGTGACTCCAGCTCTCGATGACACATTTACGTAAGAGCCGGGGAGGGAGCTCCAAGGTCAGCGATCGCCTCCTGCCCTCCCGCTCCTGATTATCTTGGGATCAGCCGTGCTTGAAGCCCACCCGTCTCCCCCCCGTCCCCGGCCTCGTCTTTCTTCTGCTTCTGTAAATAAAACTTCCTATTTGTTCTGCAGTGATTAGGTGCAAAACTAATCCCAGGCTGGGGATTATTGCAGCCTTAAAGAGCTGTGATCTGCCGCAGGCCCGAAGCAGCAGGGGAAATGAGGGGATCTGGATGATCCACCCATCCCTCTCTCCCATCCGACGGCCTCTGCCCTCGGATCGTGTCATCCTCCGGGAAGCCGAGGCTTGGGAGCGGCTTGGAGCACCTGGCAGAGGAGCAGGAGGCAGGTGTCTGCCCGCCCACGCTCGGCTGTTTGTTTGCTTTCCATCCTCCCCGAGCACAGGACGCCCACGGGAGGTGGCACCCGGACCTTTCGCCTTTGTGCCTCGGTGCCCAGAGCCCGGGAGCAGCAGCACCTCGCACGGTGCCCTTCCCTCTCCACATCCTGCTGCATCTGCTTTATATCCCGGCACACCAGGCTCTCTCCTCTCCCCCTTTCCCGGCAGCACAGAGAGCAGAGACCTGGCACGGTGAGAGCCGAGTTGGAAGCCAAGTGTATTTTCAGCCTGGGAAAGCAGGCTGGTGCAGGTGTGCTCCATCCAGCTCAGTCCCTCGCTGGTGATTTTGGAGCTCCTTGGCTCCTTTTTGCCCCATTAGTGGAGGAAAAGAGGTCTCTGAGATCATCAAGATCGTGCAAGTTTCATGAAAATTCCTTTCTGGAGAAGAGGATTAAAAAAAAAAAAAAATTTAAAAAATAGAAAAAGAGCCACACTGAACGCCATCACTCAGAGACTGCAACATAGACTCAGCCCTAGAGAATCCACACAGGAGCTGAGTGTGTCCTACCACGGACACAAGGGTGGATGATGGATGCACTGAGCTGTGTCCAGAGGCAGACAGACAAGCCAGGCCCACCAGCCCTGCAGAAGTCAGAGGCAAACACCAGGCTCCTCCAGCACAGGTCCAGGCTCTGGGCAGCAGGTGGGATTGGACACCAGCCAGCCTTCCACACGGGGCCAAGGTCCACGGAGCAGATGGGATGGGGTTGGACACCGGGCTGCCTTCAACACGGGTGCAAAGTCCACCCAGGAGATGGGGCTGGACACAAGGTTATGCCCAATCCAGCCCAAGGGGAGGCTGAAAGTCCCACCTTGAGGCTCAACTGGAGCTTCTCAGCTGAGATGAGGGGTCTGGGTGAAACTTTTGAGGGCAGTGAGGGCTGCTGGCGCCCCAAGGGCTCTGCCAAGCCGGCAGCAGCATTTTACAAGACAGCTTTAAACCGAGGATGATTTCCCTTCCCCGTTGTGATAACATCTGGAGAGATTTTGCTGCCTTCTGGCTTCTGCATCATGCTTGCAGCTGAAATTAGGAGGCTCAGCGAAATCACTCCCTAAGGAGAAAAAAGAAACGTAAAAGCAGAAAAAAAAGGAGGAGATTCCCCCTCAATTCACAGAACTCCTAGAGGGGAGCTCAGGAGGCAGTGGGTACCGAGGCTTGGGGGGCTGCTTTGCACCCCACTGCCTGTACAAGGGGCTCCCAGAGAGATTTGCTTTAAAATCACATTAATTCAAAGCAAGAAACACTCTGGGTTCCCTTCACCAGCACAAGGACCCTTTGGGCATCAGAAAAACCCATTTTTTCAGTTTTTTTAAATCCATTATCCCCAACAGGAGAGTGGCTGGGGATTCCCACACCCCACAGCCCCTCGGTGCTGGTGGGGCCTGGCCAAGGCAGGTCTATTCTTAGCCGGCGGGTGGCCAGGCAGGAGCAGACAGGGTGCACAGGGCTGCGTTCCTCACATTCCCCTGCCCCGGGGACAAGGAGTGCCTGCAAACACACAGCCACAGCTTGGCAGCAGCTGGGGGCCGTCAGAAGGGGCCACCGTGGGCAGAGGAGAGGGATGAGGTGGGGTTGGGGGTGGTCTCAGGGGGCTGCAGAGTTGTGGAAGGGACTGGGAAAGCTCCGTCCCTGCAGCTCCCTGTCCCTGGTTTCAGCCCCTGCGAGCTCTGGTCAGCACCATCCTTCCTTCCCCACTGTTCAAGCAGGGCTGAGGAGTGTAAATGTGAATTTGGGGGTGAGGGGCAAGGTCCTATATTCCCCCCCCAAGCAAGTTCAGACTCCCCCCAGCCTCAGAGCTTAGCTAGAATTTGCTACCAAGGGGGACAAGGCCAGGTCAAAAAAAACCCAAATGACATCTCCACCCTCCTGATGTCCATCCTTGATGGAGGGGTGTCACTGGAGGCACTGGGCACACAATGGGGTCCCATCCTCACCAGGGGGTGCACCCAGGGGTGCCAGCTGGGCTGATCCCTCCCCAGCCCCACAGAATCCCTACCCTGCATGGGCAACATCACCTGTCTTGGGGTTCCTCAGCAGGAACTCACTCAGGAACCCAGAGTGTTTCTTGCTTTGAATTAAAGTGATTTTAAAGCAAATCTCCCTGGGAGCCCCTGGTACAGGCAGGGGGGGGCAAAGCAGCCCCCCAAACCTCGGTACCCACTGCCTCCTGAGCTCCCCTCTAGGAGTTCTGTGAATTGAGGGGGAATCTCCTCTTTTTTTCTGCTTTTATGTTTCTTTTTTCTCCTTAGGGAGTGATCTCACTGAGCCTCCTAATTTCAGCTGCAAGCATGATGCAGGCTCTGCCCATGTCCCGCTGCTGGTGGGGGACTGTCCCCACCCCTCAGGGCTCCTCCCTGAGCTGCCACTGTCCCACTGAGGCATCCCAGGTGACAGGGAGAGACTTGTCCCACACCAAAAGTGCTGGGAATTTGGCCCTTGGCTCCTACCCCACCTTGTCCAGGAGTTTCCAGTTAGACAGACCCGCTGTGAGTGCTGCCAGCACCCCCTTCCCACGGCTGCATCCTGCCTTTCCCTGCCCTTCCCTGCAGCATCACGAGTTATTGCAGCCCTGCAGGCCCCATCCATCCTCCTGGCAGGTGAGTCACGAGCCTGCCCCGTGCCTCAGTTTCCCCTGCTGTGCAGGGAGGACAGGCAAGATGCCAGGGGGGATGTGATGGACTGAGCAGGCCACGTCCCAGAGCAGAGTCTCCGTGGCTTTTCCTGCCACTTACAAGTGGGAAGTGGCTTTGTCAGGAAACAACATCCACAACGTGGTTTAATGTCACTGAGTCCTTTCCAGATTTGCAGTCTCCCAGGGCTGGGAAGGCCCAGGCTGATGAGGGTTCAATTTGGCTGCACATTTTACCTTTGATTTGGGTTTTTGTTTCACGCTCGACAAACAGACAGTGTGGTGGCGAGAGTCTGAAAAAATGCGTCAGGATTTGGAGTGGTGAGGCAGAGAAAGGAGCCAGAACAAGGAGCATCCTTTCACCTGCAAAATAAATTTACAGCCCCAATTCCTCCCTCCCGTGTCACATCCGTGGAGCATCTTCCAAAAGTGAAGGGCAAAGCAGGGGCGTGAGCCCTGCCAGGCAGAAGGACACCTGAGAGTGCCTGGGGACAGTCCTGATGGCTGGAAGAAGCTTTGGGGACCACAAAAGCCCCGTCTCTCCCTTGCCAGCTGTGTTTGCAGTGTGGCTCTAATTACAGAAATCTGGAGAAATGTCGTGTCTCGGTTGGCAAACATTTCTCCTGGCAAGTGCCAGCCGACAGCTGCCATGCTGGGATCCAAGTGGGCTCCCTCCCACACCTCCCACCCCAAATCCAGACCCCACCAAGGCTGCATCTCCTTTCCCAAAGTTCCTGTGCCTGCCCAGGGCAGCTCCTCACTGAGCAGGTGATAATTTCCTGTGCAGATTATAAATCCCTGCACTCCCAGGAGCAGGGAGGGGGAGGACACCCTTGGGAAGCACCCAGGTCTCCTTTGCCCTTGGAAACCAGGTAGTTTCCCACTGATTCCCCAGAGTGTGGGAAGGAAGGAAAAAAAAAATAAAGGGGAAAAGGAGTAAAACCTCGAAAACATTCAGTGAGGAGGAAGAGGAGGAGGAGGGGGGAGAAGTAGAACTGAGAGAGGGAGGAGGAGGAGGAGAGCAGGGCAGGGAGAGAGAGGATTACTGTTCAGTTAAATTAGAGGGAGCCCTTCAGCTGACATGAACAGCAGGAGAATTTGCCCAAAGACCCCAATTTTTCCAATTTGGGATAAAATGTAAGCACGGGATTAACCACAAGCATATGCTTAAAACCCAGGGAATTGAAAGAAGTCTGGGCATGAAGTGCTCTGAAGAGGGCAGGGAGGCAGGGCATGGGCTGGCAGCTGCATGGATGACCTGGCTCTACAGGGATGCACTGGGGGGACTGGGGGAGCTGCGAGGGGACTGGAAGAACCAGAGGTGCACTGGGAGGCTCCTGGAGCTCAGTGAATAATAACCTGAGAGAGAATGGCATGACTCAACTCCATGTGCAAGGGCTGTGTGGGGAAGAGGGCTGGTGAGAGAAGCTCTTCCACCAGCCGTGTGCTAAAACAAAACACCCTGCTTGGAGAAAGTGGGGTCAAAGGGACCCCACCGCTATGCCTGGAGCAGGACAAGCCTTTCTGGGGTCATTGCACAGCCCCAGCCCCTGGCAGAGGGGCTGGAGGGAGTGAGGCTGTGCCCTGCCCCATGCCCAGAGCTGTGCTGATGCCCCCACACCCCACAGCAGAAAGGCTCTGAGCTGGCACGTGCCCTTTCTGTCAGACACGTCCTTGTCCACGTGATGCATCCACGAACATCCCGGGCTGATTTATGGGATGAGAGGAGGGCAGGAGGCCAACCTTAAATCCTGACTGCTTGGTGATTAATAATCATAATTACTATCATATTAGCTGTAGTAGTAAGGGTTTGCTTTCCCCTGCAGGAACTGGTCATCCAGGAATCTCAGAGAGGTTTTACCAGGCCAAGTGACCAATGTCCCTATTTTCTAAAGGAAATTGCAGCACAGAGCTGTCTCCCTTGAGTCACACAGTATATCAACAAGAAAACAGAGAAGGCAGGAGTCTGGACTCTGTGTCCCTCTCCCTCCCCCATGCTATTAAGCTGCATCTGTGTAATATAGAGCAAAACATCCTCCACGACTCGCAGTAAATCACGGCAGAGGCAGTGTGCAGAGTGGATGGGGGGAGATAATGGGTTTTTCACCCTCTTCAACAATAGAACAAGTTTTTCTGCGTTAGGGAAGGCTGACTTCTCTGAGAGATGGAGATGAAAACAGCGCCGAGGCTCTGAAATGGGCCTGAAAGGGCACCTGCCTCACCCGCTTGCATTGTTGGCCCAGGGACAGGAGACAACCCAGGCAAACCATGCTGTGGGTCAAGTGCCCCACTGGCACAGCCTGCTCCACATGGGCATTACTGAGGTGCACTGGAATATTAATTGAAAATCCCAGCAAAACACTTCTGCTGATGATAATGGACCATAATCCTCTTAGACCAATTTCATGCCTGAAAAATCATGCATAACAAAATAGTAATAGAAAGCCCCTCAGTGGACACTGTCCTTAGCAGTGGACGCAGGAGAAGAGGGTCAGCCAGAGCAGATTCCTCAGGAAGGAAAAGGAGCTGGTTCTCCTTGGCCTCCACCCCCAAGGTGGGCAGGAGAAGAACTGAATTTGGTCTGGGCCTGAACATCTATAGCAATGCAGCATCACCGTGGGACCCCGATGTCCCACAGAGACCTGGGGACACACCAGGGCCCCCCGTGTTCTACAGGGCACGTGGGGCTTTCTGTGACCCCAAAACTCTGGAACCTCCTGTGTTCTGCATGTCCACGAGAGCTCCCAGAACGCCCTGGGCTCTCCATGTCCCTCAGAGTTCTCAGGACTCTCGGAATGCACCATGTTCCTCAAGGATCCTCCGTGCCTGCAGATTGCGGTGCCAGGCAGGCTCATCCCATGCCAAGGCCCCCCAAACAAGCAGCCAGTCCCCCCTCCCACCCGCCCCGCACGCCCCTTCAGCACCACCACGGCTGGACAGCGCCAGGTGTGGGGTCCCGCACCTGGAGCGGCACCGGGACCCCCGGCGGCAGCCCTGGCACCCCTGGCACCTCTGGTACCCCTGGCACCACGGGCACACCCGGCACCCCCGGCACCCCCGGCACCCCCGGCGGCACCCCCGGCTCCCTAGGAACAACCTGACCTCCTCCTTTGAACCTCAGGGGCCTCTGGGAGCCG
>VWYP01032100.1:68288-120511 GCA_013400435.1 Pycnonotus jocosus
GGCCGAGCCGTGCCGGGCCGTGCCGTGCCGCTCCGGGGCCGGGCCGCCCTCCCCGCCTCGCCCGCGGCAAGTTCCGCTGCTCCCGGGGGCGCGCAGAGAGCAGCGGAGCGATGCCGGTGCGCCGGGGCCATGTGGCCCCCCAAAACACCTACCTGGACACCATCATTCGCAAATTTGAAGGACAAAGTGAGTACTGCACCCCTCCGGTCCCGCTGCGCTCCCCCCGCGGCCGGGGCGGCCCCCCAACTTTGAAGCGCACCAGGGAGAGGAAAGGGGGGGGAAGGAAGGAGGGGATCCCCGGGGACACGGAGGAGCCCCAGTGACCTCCCGAGGGGGGAGAGGGGTGGGCGACAGCCAGGCAGCGTCCCCGCGGGTATTTATAGACAGGGAGACACAGGGGGACGAGCCATCCCAGCCCCGGTGTTTCCCCGGGGGCTGGGGACACCGCGACCCCCCAGAGCCCCCGGGCTGGGACGGTGCGTCCGGGCTGGTGGGGAGGGGGTCCCGGCCGGCTGGACTGGGGGACAGGGGGTACCCCAGCGCAGTCGGGCTCGCTGCCTGTTTGCCTTCAACTCTGCGCTCTCGGCGGCCGCCGTCCCTGGTGAAATGTTGCCATTTGCTGTTGCTCCGAGTAATCCCTTTACGTGAATTTTTTTGGGGCTGGTTTCGTGTCAAATACAGCGAAAAGTCCGTGCACATCGGGGAGCGCTGGGGTTTGCGTGTGGCTGGGGGGGAGCGCGGGGGCTCCACCCCGACTTTCTGGGCACCTCAACGGGGCTGGGTCCTCCCGACAATGCTGAGGATGACGGAAGGAGACAAGGAAAGTGGGGTCCCCCAGAAACTGAACTCGGGGGGCTGCTGTGAGATGCTGGGGCTCTGCACCCCCCCACCGCCCCGGCTCATTGTGGGTTTTCTCTGGTGTCCAAGTTTCCCGAATGGGCAAATTCTCCGGCGCTGCCATCCCTGCCGGATCTGCCTTTTGCCTGGCCCGGCAGTGAGTGACGTGACCCTGGGGATGGAAAGTGAGAAAAACTGTCTCTGGTTCCTATCAGCTCCCCCTGGGAAAGCGGCGGCTGGGGAGCAGCGGGGCCACGCGGCGAGGCGTGAGACAGCGAGGACGCAGCCAGGTCCCCCCTGTCCCCTGCCCGTCCCTTCCCTGCACTCTGCCAGCCATGTCGGCCACCAAGCTGAGTTCTGCCGAACCATCGCCCCACGCTCCCCCGCGGCGGTTTCGTGCTGTGACAGGTGTTGGGAGACACCAAAGCAGCACACCTGATATATCTTTGCTACAGGCAGTGAGTTTTCCGTGCCTGTGGGTGCCTTCACCCCCAACACCGCAGCTCCCATGGGTGTAGCTGCTCCTGGTGAGTCCCCGTTACAGCCAGAGGGGCCCAACTCTTCCCTACCAGGGCTGCTGCAGAGCCCTAATACCAAAGGAAATTCTGCAGGTGAGGGCAGGGCAGGCAGCAAATTGGGGGTGAAAAAAAACCCCCGAGGAGATCTGGCTCTGCGGCTCCTTCCCATCCTGGTCCTGGTCACATCCCTGTGCTCAGCACAGCTTGCTCCGGCGCCCTGCCAGCCCTGTAAATCCTGTCTTGCGCCAGCCCAGCCAGGATCCAGACTGGATCCAGTCCATGGAGCCTCCACTGGATGGGGAAATTGTTCACCACGGGTGGGGAGTGTGCCCCAGGAGCAGGGCTTTGGGAGAAGGTCTCCTCCTTGTGCTGTCTTCCAGCTGGCAAAGCAATTTGGATATAGAAGGATCGGGAAGAAGGAACTGGGAAACATTTGTCTGTGGTGGTTTGTGCTGTTTGCAGCATCGGCACCAGCAGCAGCCCTGTGGGGGAAAGGGAAAGGTGCCGGAGTGGGAATCCCCCACAAATGGCCACCAAGGGGCTGTCAGAGGGTGGGATGAAGCAGGAGACTTGTGCAGCTTCCCTGGGGACACTGGTTTTACTGGGAGGCATCCTGCAGAGCTGGGACTCTGCAGGTGCCATTGGGGAGAGCCCTGATTTGCCAGGGAGGGGTCCCCCCACCCCACCAGGTCCCAGCACTTGGTGCTGCAGCTGTGCAGTGGTTTCTCTCGCATTTGGGTAAAATTCCCAGTGAGGCTGGAGTGCAGCAGGGTTCTGGAGCATGCAAGCTGCAGATGCCATTCCTGGGTAATCCAGGAGATTAATTGGGGTCTGGGCTGGGAGGCAGCCTCCAAATGGACCCTCTGCTCAGCCTTGCCTTCAGCTCCAGCCTGGAGCTGATGCCAAATGCTGAGGGAGATGGTGCTGGAGGGGACATGGCATCCACCACATAAGCATCATAGCCCAGCAAACCTATCCCAGAGCCCAGCACTCTCCAATATCCTTAAAAAAACCCCAAAATCAAACCAAATCAGAGCTCAGCTCAAGATGAGGATGGAAGTGGCACCATGTGGGCTGGATGACGTGGGCTGTGCAGTGCTGCCACACACCCTGGCAAGACAGCAAGGCTGGCCTCAGCCCAACTGAGGTGACTGCAGCGCCAGGAGGGAATGGGGCAGCACCACTCCCTGCCTCAGTTTCCCCTTTCCTTCACTTGAGCTTTACTTTTTGAGCACAGGGGCCTGGATTTCACCTTCAGCCCAAAGGCATAATTATCCCATAAAACATTAGGAGAATCATTAATGTGATGGGTTTCACTCCTGCTTCCCATGAAGCCAAGCCTCACAGTCACTCCTCCTCTTGCCCCTTGCCTGACTTCAGTCAAATCTGAGCAAGGGTGGAAAGTCTCTGAGGTAACTCAGCTCCTTGATAAGCTCCTGGGAAGGGACGGAGGCTGCAGCTCTCCCCTCTGGTCAGGGACAGATTGCCCATTAGTCAGCAGAGTCCCCACATGCCAGTGGTGAGATGTCAAGGCTGCAGGGACCGGCCAATCCCAGCCAAACTGCCTCTACTGAGAAACGCCCCTTTGGGTCCCCCTGTCCCCACGGTCACCAATTCACATGAAACTGGGGACACTTTCTCTCTCTGAAGAGCAGAGCAGTACCTGGGGCAGTGTGGGCAGAGGTCAGCCACTCTCCCCTCAGACCTGTCACCAGTGTCCCCAGGGAGGTGTCTCTGCACAAACCCCACAGCAAGTGACATCAAAAATCACAATCTCACCCCCTGCACCCGAGCTGTCCCCAGTTATTGTGGGTCCCCTGTAAGCCTCGTGCTCTCCTGCCTCCCTGCAGACCGCAAGTTCCTGATTGCCAACGCGCAGATGGAGAACTGCGCCATCATCTACTGCAACGACGGCTTCTGCGAGATGTTCGGCTACTCCCGCGTGGAGGTGATGCAGCAGCCCTGCACCTGTGACTTCCTCACCGGCCCCGACACCACCAAGAGCTCCATTGCCCAGCTCACCCAGGCCCTGCTCGGCTCCGAGGAGTGCAAGCTCGAGATCCTCTACTACCGCAAAGACAGTAAGAGTCTCTTTGTGGGGGGGATCCGGTGGTGAGCGGTGGGACCCGCCCTGGATTCGGGCTGGGAGAAGCCAGTGATGGAGGCAAACAGGATCTGATGCTACCAGGGCATCAGGATTGCACCCAGGCTCAGGAATTTGCTCAGAGCAAACCCATAGTGGCTGCTGGTGTGATGGAGGCATCTCTGCTGTCATGGAGCACGTTGGGACCTTGAAAGATAGAGGATGTTGCCAGATTATTTGGGAATCAGGTCATTTGTCAGCTCTTGGGGATGGCTCGGAGCTCCTGGGACAAGCTCTGTCATTGCCTGTGGGATCCCTGCAGCAGGAGTGAGAATCCAGTGGGAAGCCCATGGAGAAGCCAGGCTGGGACACAGGACTTCCAGTCTGTGCTCCAAGATGAGATGAGACAGAGCCCCCATCTCTGGTGAGAGTGGGTGCAGCTGACGGCCTCAGAGCTGCCTTTCCAGGGAGCAGGATGCGGCTGTGCGTGCACAGATGGAATTACGTTAAGATGAAAATGAAGCTTTGATGGAAAATACGAGTGATTAGTTCTAATACGGCAGGAAGTTAAATAAATATTTAGTGCTTGATGCTGCAAAACAGCAGCGGCCAGGGCTCCCAGGGGCAGAGAAATGCAGGTCCGGTGCTCATGGGAGGTTAAAAATATGAAGTGTTTCCCTTTTTTAACCTGTGGAGCTTTCCTATTGCTTCAGATTTTATTGATGGGGGCTTGGCCTGAGCACAGGGCTGCACCCCACTGCTGGCAGCTCCTGGACAGCCAGTTAGAGGAGAACCACTGGAAGAAAAAAGAACCCTGGCTCCCAGCCCAGCACCCTATCTTGGGGGCTGGCACCCGGGTGTCCTGGCCTCCCTCCAAGACCCTATCTCCCGGGCTGGCATCCAGGTGCCAGCGTATCAGCCCCCAGAGTTATTCACTGGCAGCACCTCTGCGCGTTATCCCGGCGTTATTCCAGCGGGACCTGACCCTCTGTGGTGCCAGGATCAGGCCACTCGGTCGAGGCCCTTCCTGTGGGGCCAGTCCTGGGTGGAGAGGTGATGCCAGGTCTGGGTGCAAGTCCCCCTCCTTGAGCAGCTGCAGGGCCTGGCTGGAGCCCAGCGCAGTGCAGGACACACACACAGAGAAGAGGCACACGCTGTCCCCCTGCTCCCATCCCAGTGCCAGGGCATGGCCATGCCCTGGCTGTGGCAAGGACAGCAAGGGCAGCCCTGCTCCATTTTTTGCCTCTCTTCCTCAGGATAATTTCCCATTCTGTCCCTGGGGACTACTTGTCTTGTGAGCCTGCTCCATTGCCATGCTCCCTGCTTTGTAGCATTCCTGCTGGGCTCACGGGATGCTCGGTGCTGTCCTCAGAGCCTTGCTCTTCCTCTAGGCCATGGGGAACTCTCATTGCAGCTCTGAGCTGCTTTCTTCCCTTTTTTATTAAAAAAGAGGGAGAAAAAAATAAAAAAAAAAGCCCAGTAGCAAACCCTTCATGTCTATTTTTAAAACCCAACCCCACCAGCAGCATGCTTTCCAATTGTTTCCCCCCCAGCACTCAGCCCTGCGACCGCTCGGCCCATTATAAATGGGTCTTATCGGCAAAGAAAAGGCTTTTGCATTATAGGGAGCTGCTGCTTAATTAGCCGGCGGAGCTCCGAACCTGCCTGTCCTCTTTTTCATACCGGCAGCACCAATCTCCAGCCTCGACCTGCTGTTTATTACTGCGGTACTCCCGGCTCTGCAGCTCGCGGGGTTGTTTCCTGGCTTTTCTGGCTGACGGAGGCAGCGTTGTACCCAAAAATCTGCCCGTCGGAGCCACCCAAACAGGGCTGGGGTGGGATGGATGGAGGGAGGGAGGAAGGGGCCACCCCAGGGTGTCTGGGACGGTGGGTGCTGGGGTGAGGCAGGATGCTGAGTGATGGGGGGATGAGTGTCCCTGGGGGCAGCCTGGCTGCTCGGTCCCCACCCGGATGCCCGTGTTGTCATCACCTAATTACACACAGAGCCAAATGAGCCAGGGATGCCAGCAGTAAGCCCGGCTCCAAAATGGAACCACGGACTAAGTACCCGTGGGGGAAGGTGGGACCAGCCCACCCAGAGCAGTTGTCCCTCTCTGCCACAGCAGCCCCAAAAAGGCCTTGGAAAGACGGAAGAGCCCGTTCGCAGCGCGTGTGGGCTCTAATCCCCAGCTCAAAGCGGAGAGATCAGTGAAAAGTTAATTTCCTTACAAGATGCTACACAGCTGGAACTGGCCCAGACAGAGGGGGTCAGCACGGGATCAGCTCCTGCCGCAGTGAGGAGCAGCCCTGGGGACACACTGTCCACTGTGGCCAGGGTGAGTTCAAATCCTCCAGCATCCCCTGAGGACAACCCCAAGGAGCTGGTGGAGCTGGTGGAGCTGAGCTGCAGCCAGGGTTGGGTTTATTCCCTCCCCAGGGATGATGTGCTTTGCAGTGAAGCCACTAACCAGGGTTTGCAGGCTCCCCAGAGTGGAAGGTGGCCACAGGTGCAGAGTGCCACAGCACAGCCTGAGCAGCAGCAGCAGCTGGTGGCACTCGCTCCGCTTAATCTGCGTGAATGTGATGCTGATGAATATGAAAGGGGAGATGTGGCTGTGACAGCTGGAGCAGCTGGAGGGGCAGCCCCAGCCCCTCCATCCTGGGCAGAGCCCACAGCTTGTCCCCTCCAGCAGCAGTTTGTGTCAGTCCCCTTGGAAGTGGGATTAGGGACTGGGCTCAGGCCAGCAAATTCATAACACTGGTGCAGAAGCCAGGGTTTTCCCCTGGGGGCTCCAGGAGAGGGAGGGTCAGAGGGTGATTGGGGTGCCCCATGGCACTCAGCATATCCCCCCAACAGGTCCCCATGGGCAGGCATGGGTTGGGAAGCGTCACCACACCCAAAAGGAGTCTGGGCACTCATGTGACACATGTCCCCTCTGTCCCCAACCCAGAGCACATCCATGGCACTGCACGTCTCCAGCAGGAGAAGCCTGGCTAAGGCAGGGGGATGGATCCAACCAGGGTTTCTCCATACAGCTTTGTAAACAGCAACATGTGACGTGTCCAACGGGTGCCCTAGGAGCAGGAGGGAAAATCCCACCAGCAACTGCTGGCTTTTTCCTGAAATCCCTGCCCTGGCAGAGTCCCTGATTGCCACCCCAAGCTCTCCATCCTCATCTTTAATGACTGTTGCATCCCCAGTGGGAGGCAGCCTCATGTGCCATGGGAACAGGGCCCTAGGATGGCTGGATAGCCCCAGGAAATGCTGCCAGCACTGCAGCTTTGGCCACACAGCCCTGCTCTAAGATGGACTAATTCCTGCAGCCAGTGGGATTGAGGAAGGGAAGGACTGGGGGCCTAGACATGGCCACTCACTTTGCTTGCAGAGGAGGTTAAGATGCATTTTGCCAACCCAGTGTGTTGATCCAGGACCTCTTTTGGCTCCTGGGGATCAGAGCATCTTTCCACCTGCACCCAAACCCACCCCGCTAGGCTTGGATCTTCCTTGTGGCCACATTTTGGTGGGTACCCTCAGCCACCTGACACTCCTGGTTTTCCTTCTCCACTGCTGCTTTCAGCCTATAAGGGCTGGAATTTAAGAAGAGGCCTGTAAGCACATGAATCCCTGCACAGGGGAACCTCCATCCCTCTGATGTTACTTAATAAGGTCATTTTTGCTGGCCTGGTGTCCTGGCTGGGTCTCAGTCTCCTGATGCCCTGGCTGGGTGTGGGGAGAGGGGCCAGGGCAGATCCTGTGTTCCACATTCCCTCCCTGTGCAGGGGGATGCAGACCTGCAGGGGCTCCCCTCAATCCCCAAGAGTGACCAATCTCCCACTAGCTCAGACTCTATCTCCATTTTTTTTTTTTTTCCATCCCACTTCAGGGATTTGCTTTAGGCCTTCCCAGAAATCTGCGCTTCCCTTTGAAGTCTTACCCAGCCCCGACGCTGATGGATCCCAGGATGGGAGCACAGCTTGGTCCTCCAAGCTTCTCTCTGGCCATGCCAGCCACCCCCAGAGCACAGCCCTGTCCCCCATCCCCTCTGTGCCCTTCCCAGCCCCTCTCCTCTGCTCTTTTATATAATACCACTATAGATTTAGCCACTCTGCCATGAGACCCTGCAGATTAAATCTCCCAGCCCAAGGGGGGAGGGCAGGCCTGGGTAAAAGCTCCAAGCACAGATTAATAGCTCGCTTTTTTAATATTCATAACAATAGTGGCTTGTGTCCGGCTCTCGGAAACCCCCGTGTCCTGTTGATTAGTTTAATACTGATGACACTGACAAATGCATTAACCACCAGTGCCTGAGGGGGGGGATAAGAGGGGCAGGGAGGGAGGGGCCCCCCAGCAATGACATTTTTTAATGTTATTAAGTGTTGGCTTTTATCAAGGTCAGAAGACACGGTGGGTGAGAAAGCACAAACCTCCAGGCAGCTTGGGGGGTGCTGGAAGATCAAACCCAGGAGGAGTCTGGAATGGTTTTCCCAGCCCATACAAGCCCACCACATTGGCTGTGGGACCCTTTAAACCAGCACCCACATCATACCCCACTGCCAAGCCCTTCCTGCAGCCCCCAGACTCGGTTTCACCCCAGATGGGCACAGGCACCCTCACGCTGGTGGCCACAGAGCACGGGCAGGTTGTGAATGCCCCGAGGGCTCCTCCGAGAGATCCTTTGGTGGCTGGATAAAATTAGATGGATGGAGACAGATTAGCTGAACAGCTGAAGGGAAGGGGCAGGCAGAGGCAGGCCTGAGGTGCCTCCAGGGCTGGCTCAGCCCACGGGTGCTTCAGCAGGTCTGGGGTGGTTGGTTTTTGTGAAGAAGGATGGGGAGGCTCAGTGTTCAGCAGAGCCCAGGCTGGCTCACCATAGGGAAACTGAGTCAGGGCAGAGGGTGCCAGGGCTCTCTCAACTGCAGCCTCTCCACAGAGCTGGGGGTGCTGCAAATCACAGCAGCACAGAGACCCCAAATCCTGGGGGAATGCTCTGTCTTTGGGCCAGGCTTAAGGGAATCTGCTGCTCCCATCCCTGGCCCTGATACTCCCTCATTCCCTTGACACCTCCATGCTGTGCAGTGTGAGTCTGAGCAAAGCACTGAGCTCCTGGCAAGCCTGTTGGGGCTGCTTTTGGGGTGATTCCCCTGGTTTTGGAGGGGGATTAACTTTTGGCCCACCCTGAATTGGCCAGGCAGTTGGACCAGATTATTGCTGTAGTTCCCTCCCAGCAGAAATTGTCTATTTTATTTAATTTAAGAAGGGATCAGCGAGGGGCTCACAGTGACATTGGCCAGGGCTGCTCAAGCTCAGCACCTCCCAGATTTGCAGGATCAAACCAGACACCAGCTGCCACCCAAACCCACCCCCAGCCACCTCCCAGCTGCTCCTTATATCCCTCCAACTGGATGTAACTGGGCCCAGTTTTCAGCTGTTCAGCACTGGCCGTGGGATTAACCCTTTCCTATGCCACATTGGGCCTGCCAGGATCAGCTCAAACCCACTGAGCTCAGAGCCCATCCCCTTCCACTGTCATGAAGGAAATAGGAAGGAAACATGAGGTGGTGAAGGTCTGCAGGAGGGCAGAGCACCTGAGCCAGGATTGGGCTACCTGGATCAGAATTCCCAGTCCAGGGGGAAGCATGGGGTTGATGGCTGCCCATGCCAATGAACCATGTGGGTTCCAGGATGTTAGCAATGCTGCAAAATCACCCCTGAGGGAAAAAAAAACCTCCTAATTTTCTAACACACCAAAGGAGAAAGCATCCATGAGAGGGCTCTCCTGTGCCCAGCCCGTGCACACAGCAGTGCCAGCATCGACAGAGCTGTGACATCCTGGGGATGGCACCGTGTCATCCCACCAAGCACATGCCAGCTCAGCATCGCCCAGAGCACCTCACTCACTCAGCACCACTTACAGGGCACCTCTTGATCTAAAGATCCCTAAAAATCCTGACAGAGGGAGGGAAAAGAGCTCCCTTCCTCCTGCTCTAAACAGAGGGATCCTGCCACGTGCCATGCAGCCCCCGAACAGCTTTATCTGCCAAAAAAATGCACTCCCTCATCCCCAGCTCACGCATTTAAGTGGGTTCCCTCTCCCTTTGGTGAACAGTGGAGAGGAGAGGAGAGGAGAGGAGAGGAGAGAAAAGAGAAAAAGGAAATCACGGCTGCTGGGGTCTTTAAACAGATTTCACCATATCCATTTCTTTCCTGTTCTTGTGCCTGTGTGTGTCCGTGTATGTACACATCCCTGACGTCACGGCAGATTTTGAAGTTGCCCGATGCCGGCCATCTGCTCCTGATTACGGGAGGCCCTGAGCTCCTTAAAATTATCCGCAGGAAGGGCCGCCGTGCCCCTCCCGGCTGGAGCGCGGCCACGGCCGGAGCGGGAGCGCTGGGTCGGGCGGGCAGCGCATCCCAGCCCTGCCCGCTCTGCTAATCCCGGCTGATGGGAGGCACTGGGCATCTGCACGGGGCCAGAGCTGCCCTGCAACGACGTGGGTTGGCTCCGTATCGGCTGGGGGTTCCATCATCTCTAGGAGTTTTGGGATGTTCAGGGAGTTTTGCCGGAGGGACCATGATTTGTGGCTTGGGGTGGTCCCGCTCTCACCAGCGCCAAAGCACCAGCAGGGAGCTCGGGGAAGGGACTCAGTGATTATACCCGCAGGTAGGGGTTGTGGAGGGTTTGGTGAGAAGAAAGCTGGCGAAGGAGGTGGGAAACCACCTGCATCCTTCACTTGGTTTCTTTGGAAAAGAGCTGCAGGTGTTTCCTAATTGCAGGCTGGTGCCTGGCTGCTGCACAAGAAGAGCCACAGGGTCGAGCTGACATCCAACAGGAAAATCTCTGTGGATATGTCTGGGATCCTCCCCGCAGCCTCCATCACTCCCAGGACACTGAGCCAGTGTTTGTTCCCCCTTTGTGCCTCAGTTTCCCCATGGCAGGACAAGACAAGGCAATGCCTGACCACTCCATGCCTTTATGGAATGTCCTTGGGGACCGTCCCACTGATCCCACCCCATCCTGCTGTGGGCTCACCCCCATTGCCTGCATGCAGTCCCCAAAAACTGCCTGGTGATTGCAGGGCAATTAACTGCAGCGTGATTACAAGCAGGATGCTTAATGAGGTTAAACCACTACCTGGGACTTCCTGAGTTCTTAATTACTCACTCTTTAATTGCTGCTCTCAAGTACATTAATATAAATGACTGTCTGGGACAGAAAAAAAAGAGATGTGATCAGTGTGATTGGGATGCTTCAGGGATACAGCCCTTTCCCAGGGCTCAGATCATGTTCCATATCCTCCACTACCCACCAGCAGGGACTGCACCCATCAAAGCACTCAACCCCCCACTTTTCTGCTAAAAGTGTTTGGAGCTGGGGGGAGGAGGTCAGGATCTCCTGTGCAGCCCCCCCTAAGCCTGTCTGTGCTCGGCAGCGTCGTGTTTCCGCTGCCTGGTGGACGTGGTGCCCGTGAAGAACGAGGAAGGCGTGGTCATCATGTTCATCCTCAACTTCGAGGACCTGGCCCAGCTGATCGCCAAGAGCACCGGGAGGAGCCTGCACCAGCGCCTGTCCAAGAACTGGAGCAAAGGTGGGTGTGCGGGGCCGGCGAGGGGGGGCAGCGCAGCATCCTCAGCCCGGGGTTTGCCCTGGGAGCACGGGGGGACTGAAGGATGCACCCGGGTCTGGGCAAGAGGTTTGTGTCTTTGCACAGCCACAGCTCTGCCTGCTCAGGGACTGGGAAAGGCTGTTTGAGGCAGCTGTGCTCCCTTTGTGTCCACAGCTGCCTGCATACACTTCCCAAAATCCCAGAGACCTGGGGAACAGGGCTGGGCACCGCCCCCCTTCATGGGATGGTGCTTTTTTGAGATGAGGTCTCGGTGTGAGACCCCTCTGTGAACACCCCTGCATTGCTGGATCTTTTCCATATTTAACACTGGCTTGGGCTGGCGGTGCTGGTTTGGGGCAGGACCTGTGTGCGGGGTCACCAGGAGGGCCAGGGGACATTTGGTGTCACCAACAGCGTGGCTGTGCTGTGGGGACGTCACTGCAGGTGAATGGCACAAGGATGGCTGCGCTTCAACTGCTCAGCCTGCCCCAGCTTCAGGCTATTCCCCGCTCTCCTAGGCTCATTCCAGGGTTTTGAAGACAGTGGAAAATTCAAATTCCCTTTTTTGGGAAGACTGAATCAAAGGGAAGCTGTGGTGAGGCTCTCGAGGGGATGTGGATATTCAGGGATGCAGATGTCAGACTTGACAAAGAGCTGTAACTTCTAAATGTCCTCCTTCCATACAGCCCTCAGTGCTGGTCACCTCTACTTGAGTCAGGGAAATAATCCCACATCTGCCTTCATGATGACATTCCCTAGGGGTGCTGTTGGGAGGCTTTGGGCAGGCCTCAAAATAAAGCTGTGGGAGCAACATGGGTCTGTCCCCCCCCATGGCACATGTGGGGTGGCACAGCAGGAGCAGGATCAGAGCCAGGGGCACATCAGGGAACAACGAGGACAACTGCCCATTGAACTGGAGTGTGTGAGTCTCAGTGCATTCATCTATAGCCTGGAGCCATTCAGGTGTCTGTGTATGGCAGCAGGTGCCTGCAGAGTTTTGTATGGGTTTATTTGTGCTCAGGCCAGATGTGCACACAGGGGGCTCGTGGATGTGTGTGTGAATGGACAGATCACTGTGCATGTGTTTGTAGGGCTGTGAAGCGATGAGATTCATGTTTTTAATGGATTGCTTTAGTACCAGCTACCCTCTATGCATGTCCTGCTGAGGAAATTCTAAATTCCAGCACTGGTGTTGCTTTGCAGCCTCACCAGCCCTCAGAATATCTCAATATACGATGCACCTGTAATACCCCATCCCACCTAAAGACACACCTTTGGCAGAAGGCACCCACATCAAGAGTTCTGTCATGCTGGATGTTGTTTTGTGCATCCCAAAGGGTGTTTCTTGGGTTTCCCACCCTGGTGACAGGGAGTGTGGAAAGGCCAGAGCTGCTGGTGACAGATCGGGCTCTCGTGCACAGGTTTTCTCAGTCTTTAATTGCACAGCCACAGGTGGCTGCATTGAGCTCATTGGTGTGCAGGGAAAGTTGGATGCCTCGCTTCTTCCAGCTGAAAAGCTGCTCTAGGCAGTGGGGATGGGTTGGGCAGAGGGAGCCCGTGTGGTACCCCATGGGCAGGGGCATTTCTGGGCAGGCTGGGACCCTGCCCAAGCAGCTTGGCGGTGTTTTGGGGCTGGATGAGGGGAGTTAATCTTGCCAAAACCAACGTGCTGCTTTTTTCCAGGGGACAATGTCTTTGTGGATCTCATGCCACATCCCACATGCCCCAGGATTTAGGCCACCTTTTGTGCAGTTAGGGAGCACAGTCAGTGCTGCTGGATGAGCTTCAGGGCTGACCCAGGCCCTGAGGGTGTGAATCTCTAGCTGCTCACACAAACTCTGCAGTAGCAGCTGACCATGGTCTCCTCTAGAAGTGGATAAGGGATTTTGCATTGAGTGTCACAACCAGGGACTTTGGGCCCTCTCCACATCTGGGCTCTTCCTCTCCTGCACCTCTCTTGCAGCTCTCAGCAGCCCTGGCTGCCCTTGTCCCAGCCCCAGTCCCCAGTGAGGTGGTCTTCTGGTCCCCTGTGATGGCAGGAAGGGACCTGTGTGGTCCCAATTCCCTCACTGAAAATCCAACACAAATCCAGGAACAAAATTGCTAGAACTACTTTTCTTTCAATGCCTTTCTAAATTACCATCTCTATTGTGCGGGCTTTTTTTTTTTTTTTTTTTTTTTTCCCTGCTAAAGTTCCACCAAGGAGATTTAGAGGCTCGATTTCCTCCGGGTCCAAATCCCTTAAGTGGCTTTAACCTCTTTAATTGGCTTAGGGACGCTCTGCACCTTTCCTGTCTCACATCTGCAGTTGTAGGGAACTCTTCTCCGGCTCAAAGGAGCTTGCTGCCGGGTCAGGCTCTGCCTTGAGCACGTGGCAATGCGATGGCATGGGATTAGCAAGTGCTTTGAGGAGGAAGGGCCACAAGGCATGTGAGTCCCCCAAAGCCACCCAAAGCTCTCCGTGCTTTGAGGAGGAAGGGCCACACAGCATGTGAGTCCCCCCAAAGCCACCCAGAGCTCTCCGTGCTTTGAGGAGGAAGGGCCACACGGCATGTGAGTCCCCCAAAGCCACCCAAAGCTCTCTGTAGCCTCTCCCCCGTCCCACCCCACATCCAGCCATCACATGCAGCTAGGTCACACCTTTCTCTCTTGTGTTTTGTTTTTTTTCTTTTTAACAAGGTGAAGGTAGGAGTTTGAAGTTTAGTCTCCCGTCCCTGCGGCGACTCAAAATCCAGCGGAAATCTCTGCCCACCAGTGAGTTTGATGGAGTAGCCATTGACTATGGAAAGGTAACCGTAGCCTTTGTCTGATATAAGCCCACGCCTCAGGCCAGGTCCCAGCGCTGTCCCTCGCTGTCCCCATCCCAGTCCCCCCCTGGCTGCTGTGGCTCGGGGCCATCTCGGGCGGCACGGGGCCGGTGCTGAGCCCTGCCGAGGGCTGGCAGCGAGCGCGGGGCTTTGGCGCTGCGGGCTGGAGCTCGATGGTGCTGCTCTGCACATGCCATGGCTCATGGGGGGAGCGGGACAGGTGCCAAAGTGGCGAGGAAGCTCTGGCTCTGTACTGCAGGTTGTCCAGCATGGTGGAGCCTTCAGGGAGTTGTCCCCACCTCAAGGAGGGGATGTGGCTGGTGGCTGTAGGAGCGTGGAGCAGGTGTGCTCTGAGCAGGGACTGGCAGGCTCGTTTCCCCATGTTTTCCTGGCAGGGACCGAGGCAGCACAGGCAGGTCCAGCTTCTCAGCCATCCAAAGATTGTACTTGCCATGATGGAGGGTGATGCTGTCACCAACCTTGAAAAACTCTTTAGAGATTGCTGTTCTTGGTGGCTTCCTGACTGTCAATAGTGCTCAGGGTATCTCCAGTCAAAGACCTGCTGTTTTCTGAAATGCTGCAGCTCGAGACTGTGAGCAGGAGGCTTCTGCTGTGCTAAGGCATCCCCAGGTGCCAGAGTCTTGCTGTGTGGGGTGTACCCAGGCTTCCCCAAATCATAGATGCAATGACATGGAAGGTGCCTGTCTTCTCAGAGGTTGTGCTTACGGTAGCTTGAAGATGTGTGTACAGAAGTGCACAGTCCCTCCTGTGGGTATTACTGGTGAGGCACAGTCTCATGGGTTTCTGTTCCAGAAGGTGGTTGCTTTGCACACCCCACTGCAGAAATTAAAGTCTGGCAATTCTTCAGGTCTCCAGGGAAAATGGTTTAGCTATGGTTAACGGTGGCTGTAGGAGAAGGAGGATCAATATGGCCAAATTTGCAAACCCAGCAGCTCCTCCAGTGCTTCCTGGTGCAGAGCACATCCTCTCCCAAAAACACCAGCACGGGGCCTGGGCACTGACCCTCAGTGGTGGCCTGAGCTCTTGCAGAAGGTGAGGGAAGGGCAGCCCCAGTGGTGGGACATAGGGACACCTCAGAAAACCACACGGCACAGCAGGTCCTCCAGGCAAGCCTGTCCCTAGATCTCCTCTTCTCTTGCTCTCACCTGCTTCCCAGCTGTGCAGCATCGCCTTGCAAAGCTCCCTGCGGCCGCCCAGCCTCTGGCGGGAGCTGGTAGGAGGCAGGAGCTGCCCAGTCCCCAGGGACTCGGTTGCCCCACTCCAAAGCAGATCCTGGTCCAGGCTGGAGATGACCTCAGGAACTGCAGTGCTTCCCAGCCCTCTGCCTCTCCTCTTACCTACCCTGGCTCCCTCACCTTCCTCCCCAGCACGCGGGGACTCCTTCTAATGCAACGCTTTCTCCTGGCTGTCTTAAAGCCTGGTGGTGACTCCCTGATTTTGAGGGACTTGAAGACATCGCCCAAGGAAAACTGTATGCAGTCAGAGACTGAATCCCTCCTGGAAAAGGAGCGGAGGCCAAGCCTGGAGGCCGACCCCACCTTACAACACTCGTCCCCGAAACAGGAGCCTCCCGTGCTGGGCCCTCGAGGGTCGTACCCTGCGTGGGGTTTCTTTCGGTCTCGCCCTGGGGGCAGCTTCCACAGCCTCCGCAGGGTCTCCTCCTTGGACAACTTTGAGGCTGCGAGGTCTGAGTTCCAGAGAAAATTCAGGGAAAGGAGGGCAAACTCAGGTAGGGAAAACCCCGGAGCTGTCGGTTCTATTGCGGGAGTCAGGGTTCTGGCAATGGCCCCGGCACATCTCGCGGGAGGGGAGGTCTTGGTCTCTTTTCCCCCTGCAAAGTGGAGATTACCTGGGCCTTGTCCCCAAATCCCACTGGTCTCCATGTGATTCCCTGCACAGGCAGGTCCTGCCCTGTAGGTAGAGCTGTCCGTGGTTTGTGTGTGAGATGTGAGACCGTGTGAGGTCGCATTCGGCTGCCCCACACGAGGGGCGTCCCGATGCCACCCCACCTTCCCTGGAGGGAGGGAAGGGGTCTGCAGGCACGTGCAGTGTGAGCTGTGTCCATGTGCTGGAGCTGGGGGAGAGACCAGCCAGGCCAATCCGAAGGGCTGGAGGGAACCATCCTTCATCATGCTATCCACATCCAGACCTCTGGTTCTCATGAGAACGATGATGACAAATTAGACAGAGGTCAGGAAAGAGAAACCTCTCAACTGGGGATGGGAGAGACTGGTCTGTGGAATCTGGCTGTAAAAATGGGCTGGGGGTTCATGATCCTCCAATACTCACAGGTCATGGACCCTCAGGAGGAGACACGACGCAGAGGGAGGGAAGGGGAATAAGCAGGGAGAAGGGTGGCAGCAGGATGGCTGGTGCTAACTGGGCACCTTCACAAGGTCTTCAGACACCTCCTGCCCACACCACCACTTGGTTCAATGTCAGAGTGCAAGGGTTAGAAGGGGTAAAAAATTGAAAACACAACCCTGCCCTGCCTGTAGGAGATGGAAAGGTTGGTACACACTGAGTACAGTGATCGGGGATCTTCCTGGAGCCCTGGGTCTGGGTACAACATGCTGCCAAAAGCCTGACCATGAAAGGGCCACCTACACAGCTTCCTCCCTGGTCCTGCACTGGAGTGACCCAGAGGCAGGTCCCCAGGGAGAAATATCAGGATCCACCCCTACTACAGCTCTTCTTCTGGAGAAAGCTCTGACCTCCCTACCTGGAGCTGAGGGGTGGACGATACATCCGAGTGGGAATATCATCCAGCTCCTGGTTTGGTTTGATGGCCAAAATCCAAGACAGCAGCTCAGGAGCTGTGTTTGTCAGGCTAAAGCAGGCAAGGGTGGAGGAGAACAACCTCCCTTGTCTGTTTTCAAGCCAGTTTTGCCATCTCTCCTTGGTGAATCTCAGTGCGTTGGTCCCCAACCCACTACAGTCATCGGGGTAGCAAAGGACACTGAGTGTCTCTGTTTTGGCAGCTGGTCTGAGCCCCTTGAAGGAGATTTAATGGTGAAAAGATGGGTGATGTGTGGGGAAAACAGCCCTCTCTCAGGCATCCCAGGCTGAGCATCCCACTTCTGAGCCAGCCTGAAGAAGTCAAGCCTTTATGGCCAAGCAGACTTTGGCACCTTTTGGTGGCACCTTGTGGTGGTCCCCAGCTCCTGGAGGTCCTACACGAGGTCAGGGCTCTGGGGATCTGTTCCTGCTCACGCTGCTCTCCTCAATGCTCCTCTCCATCCTCTTTCAGAGGCTTCCCACGTCAAACCCAACCCCCCGAACTCCACCTCGGACTCGGACCTCATGAAGTACCGGACCATCAGCCAGATCCCCCAGTTCACGCTCAACTTCGTGGAGTTCAACCTGGAGAAGCACCGCTCGGGCTCCACCACCGAGATTGAGATAATTGCTCCCCACAAGGTGATGGAACGCACCCAGAACGTCACCGAGAAGGTCACACAGGTATGTGGGCAGTGAGATGCCACCAGGGCAGTGATGGAGGGCTGGTGTTGCTGCTGGGGGACAGTCACAAGCGCTCCAGTGGCTTTGGGAGGGGAGAAGCAGAGAGGGCAGTGACACTTGGAGATTCCATCCCAGGAAATGTTGTATTTGGTTATGCCTTCCTCTGAATGGCTGGGATTCTTGTTTTAGTGCCCTAAATGAGTATTTTTGGTGATTTGTGGCTGGACAAACACCAGCATGAAGTGCTTGTGATGGTGGTCTTGGAGGAGACACACTTGTTTGTGTGTATATTTGGCTTTTTTGGGGGGAAGCTCTGGCCACTGTTCCTGCCCCCCCCAGCGCTGGGAATGGAGCCCCTGGGGCACCGCTGGCCCCGAGGTGCCCAGCCAAGGACCCGAGCTGGTGCCAGCACGCCAAGGGCCACAGGATCCCCCTGGGAGACAGCAGGTGGCACTGCACTGTCACCAACACGTGTGGCACCACCCCTCACTGCCGGGGACACTTAGGCACTGTCACCCAAAGGGACGCGCATGGAGCAGCACATCCCGTGGGGATATCAGAGTGCGTGAAAGGTGCTGATGTGTCCCACAATCCCGAGTAAGGAGCTCTTCCAGCTGTGGGGAAACTGAGGCACGGGAAAGCTTCAATGTACGAAATACATCTAAGGGCACCTCCCGTTGTTGCCAGCAGCAGCCCAGGGCAAATTTAATGAAAATGCAGCCATCAGACCGCAGAAAAGCCTCCAGGCTTGGGAGTTTGCTCCATCAGGGTGGGGTGCTATGCAGGATTCTCCTTCTGTCTCAGGTGCCAGCAAACCTTTAACTTCACAGCTTCCATGCAGAGGGGCTGGGCTCCCCACTTCACACGTCATGGAACAGTTCTTAGGCTTGTTTTACCCCTGGCTTGTCCCTGTCATTAGTAATCTGGGGGTGACCAGTGACTCGGGATTAACCCCTGAACTCCCCAGTGGGATGGTGAGCAGCCTCCACGCCCTGGTCCCCATCACAAGGAGCACACCAGGCATCAATGGTCACTCTGGGGTGGCTGTCACAGCCGTGTTGGTCACTCAGTGTGGGGTCAGTAGCTGGTTGTGGGGTGGTGGGATCAGAGCTGGCAGGTGGTGGCTGCAGAGCCCTGCAGCACAGCACCCACAGAGGTCAATCTTCACTTTCAATCTCCAGATGGGATGGGATGCAATGGGACAGGACAGGACAGAATGGACTGCTCCTCCCTGCCACATCTCCCCTCCCAGGGAGGACCTGCCTGTCCTCACTCCAATGTCCCCCACACCTCCTGCCCAAGCCACAGCTCCCTGCTCCTGGCTGCTGAATAATTCATGGTGAGGCAGAGACAGCGGCGAGACACCATCTAAAAATACCAGCGGGTGGGCAGGGAGTGGAGACAGGGGCTGCTTGGGATGGCCTGGCCCTGCAATGAGCTGGCACGGAGGGCAGGCCACAAGTGCAACAAAGGTCTCAGGCTCAGCCTCACAGGGCTGTGGCTCTGGAACACAGCTGGAGGCACGTGGGGATGCTGTGGGGTTGATGTCACCAGGCTGGGGTCCTGTCTGCAGGTGGCATGTGTCCCACTCCCCCATCAGGAGGGTGCTGGGGACAGGGATGAGGGGCTGAGTTGTGTCAGCATAGGTGCTGGAAGGGACACTGGGTCACTGCCAGCCTGCAGCCAGCACCATGGGCCTGATCCTGCCCAGCCATTTGTGCTTGAGGCTTTCCTGGTGGTTCTGGAGTGGCCCCCACCTCAGCTCAGTCCCCTGATCCCCAGCACCAGGCAAGGGACACTGGGGGACAGCTGGGAAGGTGATGGGTGTCGGGCACCATGGGGAACAAGCAATGGCCTGGGTTAGCCAGGGTCACAGGAGCCTCCCTGCTGTGTCACCCACAGCCCACACACCCCCTGCTCCCCCTCCTACTCCTCCTTCTCCCTCCTGCACTCCCAGCACCCCACACCATGAGCCCGTGGCTGTGGCTAAAGCCCTAAAGCTGGTAAGAGCAGGAGGAAGGGGACAAAGGGAAGGGGCACGCAGGAGGATCACCACGGGCAACACTGGCACTGCCACCTTCAGAGACTCCCAGGGCCACCCAGGCCACCCAAGACCACCCATCCCTTAGGGGCAGAGAGGAGCAAGGCTGCAGCCGCTCCCTAGCTGTATGTTGGTTTGGATGCTCTTCTGGGGGTTGTTTCTTTACCCTTTTCTGCATCAGATCCTTGGAGCTGTGGGTTTTTTATTCATTCCTGCCTGGAAAGAAAGAAGGCTTAACCTGTTTTTGCTTCTGCCACAAGAGCTAGGTGCCAGGGATGAAGGGCAGGGCAGGTGCCCCAGCACAGGGAACATTATTTGGTGGCCCGAATTCAGGACTGGCCCAACAGAGCTGCATCCAGCCAGGCAGAACAAGCATTCAGCTGCTGAGGGTGGCAGCATTGTTGGTTTTCCCAGACAGAAGGCAAAGGAGCCCGTCTCAGGACTTCTGTGTTCCTCTTAGTTTTGGGATCAAGCATTTTATCAGTGGTGCCATCCCCACAGGAGCCGCTCCCCAAGCCCAGCCACCGCCTCATTCCCTCCACAACGATTGCGTTTGGGTCACTTTTTCCAATCCCTCCCCTCCCCTCCGTGTCCACCACCGACGTCGACGGGCTCCCGCAGCTCCATTGGCGCTCGCGTCCCCACGGGGGCCCGGCATCGATCGGCTTTGATTAACCCACGCCGGGCTCCCGAACGCCCTTTGCAGCCGCATGTCTCCCACCCGCCTGCCCGAGTGCCTGCGTGCCTGCGTGGGCAATGCCACGGCCCGAGCGCTGCGCCCGCCCTGCCGGACGCTGCCGGGGCCCGTGGGGCTGGGGGCCCCCATGGTGGACACCCGGACTTCGAGGGTCAGCTGCCGCCTGGGGCGCCGGGCGAGCTGCAGGCAGGTAGGAGCAGGGGGCACCTCTGGGGCACGGGAACCTCTGGTGTCCTGGGGCTCTTGGATGTGGGAGCGGCTATTTTGTTGTGGGATGGGGCTATGGAACCTCGGACAAGACAGCTGTTGGATCAGGAAGGATCAGACCCTTCTTCTAGATCTGTTGTCAGAGCCGTGGTGATGCTCATCGCTGCTGCCTTGGAATGTCTGGATCCTCCTTTCTCCTCTCTCCTTTTTTCTCTCTCCTCTCCTTTGCAGCCCAGCAAAAACCTCCCTATTAGCTGGGGGTCGGTGCCAGGAGAGAGAATTGAGGTGCCCCTCACCCTCTGCTGCAACTGGCACTGGTCCCAGCACCACAGGGACACTGGGGGTCCACAGAGCAGCAGGGGCAGGAAGGGGATCCAGCTGTCCCCAGCTCCAAATAATGCCCCTTCATGCCACCACCCTTCAGCACCCAAAGCAGGGCAACCCCACCCCTCCTGTACCAAGTGTCTTGTGTTGTGTCCCCACGGTGGCTTTAGAGCCATCAGAGCTGGCATTGGTCCTGGAGGGGGGAGCAGGGCCAGGCCTGGGTGTGTGGAGAACTCACTGGTGCTGTGGAGTGAAAGCAGAGAGCCATGGGGACACGTGACAGCACAGGAGGGTGCTTGCACCATCTCACCACTTGAGATGGTGTTTGCACATTGGTGGCCACAGGTGAGATGGGAAATGTGCATTGCCTGAGGCTTTGCTGCAGGTGTCCCGAGCTATCCCTCTGCTTGGAGGACAACTGTGCCAGAAGGACCTTGGTGTGAGCCAGTGGGCAACTGGGCAAACATATCTGCAGCCAACAAAGTTGAAAAAGCTGTGGGAAATCATTGTGTGCTCCTTGATGCTCTACCAGCACATGGAAGTCCCTTGCCTGCTTCCTGGCATTATCCAGCCTCTCTCCTGGTCTCCCATCCTTCTCACACCCCTCTTCTGGCAGGTGCTGTCCCTGGGTGCTGATGTCCTTCCCGAGTACAAGCTGCAGGCACCTCGCATCCACCGATGGACCATCCTGCACTACAGCCCCTTCAAGGCCGTGTGGGACTGGCTCATCCTCCTGCTGGTCATCTACACTGCCGTCTTCACCCCCTACTCGGCCGCCTTCCTGCTCAACGAGGAGCAGGTGGAGGAGAAGCGCTGGGACTGCAGCTACTCCTGTGACCCACTCAACATCATCGACCTCATCGTGGACATCATGTTCATCGTGGACATTGTCATCAACTTCCGCACCACCTACGTCAACATCAACGACGAGGTGGTGAGCCACCCCGGCAAGATCGCCATCCACTACTTCAAGGGGTGGTTCCTCATTGACATGGTGGCTGCCATCCCCTTCGACCTGCTCATCTTCCGCTCTGGCTCTGATGAGGTAAGAGCCAGGTCTGTCAGGACAGGAGATGGATGGGGAGAGATGTATGAGAAAGCAAGAAAGAAAGGGATGTGGATGGTTTGATGTAAGTGGTGGATGGCCAAATCCATGAGGAGAGGGGTAGTCGGTCACAGGGTGGAGAAGGGTGTCTTTACAGGCTTTTAAGCAGCTGGGACCTGATATTTCATTTTTTAGGGCCAGGAAGTCCCTACTCTAAATGGTAAGAGTGGATCCGCTCCCCTTGCTGAGGCTGACCCAGCATAGCATGCTGAGGGTTCAGTTTAACAGCTGGCCCCACACTCCATTGTGGGTAAATCTGGAGGTGCATTGCTAACCAGACTCAAAATGTTGGCAGTGGGATAACCCTGTAGTTACTGTACTGCCTGGAGGCTCCACATCTGGGAGTGAAAGGCAGCTCTTTTGGGAGCAATGGTGAGGACCCATCAGGAAACACAGGCTTGGCCTTGGCTCTTCTCACTTGCTCACCTCTAATCCCAGAGCTTGTTGCCTTTATGGTCAGCAAAGAGAAACTGCCCTTCCCGTGCTGTGACTCATCTGACCTCGTTCAGAGGTCACCTCCAGGACAAGGTGATTCACACTCTAGAAATGCGTTTTTATCCTTCAAAGGAAGCACGGCTCAGCTGGTAACATGCCTTTGGAACATGCCATATTTATCCTTTGCTCATCCCTGAGGTCTCTCACCTCTCCCCTGCAGACCACCACCCTCATCGGCCTCCTGAAGACGGCGCGGCTGCTGCGCCTGGTGCGCGTGGCGCGGAAGCTGGACCGGTACTCGGAGTACGGAGCGGCCGTGCTCTTCCTGCTCATGTGCACCTTCGCCCTGATCGCCCACTGGCTGGCCTGCATCTGGTACGCCATCGGCAACGTGGAGCGGCCCTACATGGAGCACAAGATCGGCTGGCTGGACAACCTGGGCGACCAGATCGGCAAGCGCTACAACGACAGCGACCTGTCCTCCGGCCCCTCCATCAAGGATAAATACGTCACTGCCCTGTACTTCACCTTCAGCAGCCTCACCAGCGTGGGTTTTGGCAATGTTTCACCCAACACCAACTCCGAGAAGATCTTCTCCATCTGTGTCATGCTCATTGGCTGTGAGTGCCTGCGCATGTCCCACTGTCCCCATCCCTGCTTTGGAGGTTGGAGCATCTCCCGTCTGCCTGTGCCTGTTCTGCACAGACAAATGGATGGGGTGATAGAAATACATATTTTCAAGTCCTGTAGATACAGGTTTTGGGAATCTGCTGATTCCAGGTCTGATGTAGCCGGACATGCATCTCCCCATGTCCCACTGAGTCCTGCCCTCTTGTTTCAGCTCTGATGTATGCCAGTATCTTCGGCAACGTCTCAGCCATCATCCAGCGCCTCTACTCAGGCACAGCACGCTACCACACGCAGATGCTGCGGGTCAAGGAGTTCATTCGCTTCCACCAGATCCCCAACCCCCTGCGCCAGCGCCTGGAGGAGTATTTCCAGCATGCCTGGTCCTACACCAATGGCATCGACATGAACGCGGTGAGTACGGGCCGGCAGGCCCTGTGTCCTTGCAGCACTTTCTCCTGAGCAACACAGCACCTGGATCTGGGTCCGCTTCCATCCTTTTCATCAGGATAGAGGCAGGAGACTTGGGAGGCTGGAGTCAGACTCTATCCATACATCCCCATTTCCACCACCTTCATCGCCCTTTCTCCTTCTCTCCTTTTTCTGCCCGTTGCTTTACATTTACCCAGAGGTTTTGCAGGGTCATGAGCACATTTCTTGGCCAGAGAGCAGGTTTGGGGGGGAGCTCAGAGTCCCTATTGGCACTGAGCACTTTCAGGCTGGTGTCTGTTGGTGTCACAGGAGTGGAGCAGGTATCGATCCAGCTCCTCTCCACACCACCGGTTGCTAAGCAAAGTGCATCCTGCTCTCACAGCAGGGAAAGGAGGGCATTTAAATAAACCTCGATCCATTTTAATTAGAGCCCAGAGAGGCAGCTGTTTGTTAGCAAAGGGGGGATCAATGGCGGAGCTGTGCTGGAGAGGCGCCGTGTCTCCGAGCCTGGCAGGAGCGCTTGTGCTGACGGGGCTCTGCAGGGATGAGGATGTGGCTCAGCCGAGGTGTTCTGGGCTGGGTACTGGACTCACAGCCCCGGAATTCAGTGCACAGACATGGTGGCTCAGCCAGCAGCAAGGCAGAGGAATGAGAAAGGATAAGGCAAGGACGGACATGAGACCTCGTATTCCTGGTCTCTTGGCCCTGTGCAGGTTATCAGCCCACTCATTCCCTTCTTTTCCTTAAGATTTTATCCTGAGCAGCATCAGGACCACCGATTTGTATGAATTCAGCATCTTCCTCTAAAGTTGCTGCTGCCCCGTGAAATAAGTGGGCAGCATTTGGGGTTTTGCTGCTGCGAGAACTTTGGGTTAACCCTCTCCAGTAGAGGAGACACCTCAGGCTGGACATCAGTGGCAATAATGAGGAGCAGTGCCAGGGCACCCTACCAAGCACAGGTGCTCTTGGCTTAGTACAAACCCAGGTCACAAATCCCCTGTGAGAGCTGAGCTTGCAGCTCAGCCACTCACACCAGTTCCTGCTGGGTGCTGCAGAGGCAGTGTGATCTCATCAATCACCCCACAGCCTGATCAATTCGTCCACCCCTGATTTCCCAGTAGGGAAACACTCCTGCCAGTATGGGAGATCATGATGAAGCCACGAACAAGTTGTGCTCACCAGCCCCAGCGTGGCTGTTCCAGATTTAGCCACCAGCGGGATGTGAGCAAAGAGGACAGCAAGGAGGACCCCAGGGCCATATGCTGCTCTCCAAAAAAACTGAAATCCAGGTGGTTTTCACCTTGGCACCATGAGTCATTGGTGGCAGCAGCTTTCTCCATATTGAGTTTTACCTTGATGTCACCTTCAGACTCAGCTTTTGTTCAACATGAGGTATTTGCACAGGCATATTTAGCTGTCAGTGCACACAACTCTCCTGTGCTGCTGCTTCTTGGCATTCAGGCAGGTGCTGTTTAATTAAGGTTTTTGTGCTCTTTGTGCCAGTTTCTGGTCTCATTCATCCAAGATTAGTGAGTGTAAAGATGAAAAAGGGGATATGCCTCCAGTGGGTATAAATAGATTGAACTGGTTACTTTTATTTATTGCTTGGGAGTGCTGTTGTCCCCAGCCAAAAGCAGTAAAAGCCAGCGACAGGCAGGCAGGCAGGGATCCACCAAGGGAAGATCAAAAGATTATCAAAATCACAGAATCACGGAATGGTTTGAGGTTGGAAGGGACCTCAAAGCTCTATTCCACTCCCTGCTATGGGCAAGAACATCTTCCACTGGACCAGGTTGCTCCAAGCCCCATCCAGTCAGGCCTTGAACACTCCTAGGGATGGGATCATGTCCCCACCTTTGGCTTTCTGGGTGCACAGTGTCCCCATTTGGCCCCATTGTTTCATGCTGAACGTCATACAACCTGTCACAGCACTCCCTCCCAGGGACAGTGGCATGATGGCATCTCTCCCTGGCTCTCCACAGGTGCTGAAGGGCTTCCCCGACTGCCTGCAGGCCGACATCTGCCTGCACCTGAACCGCACCCTGCTGCAGAACTGCAAAGCCTTCCGGGGAGCCAGCAAAGGCTGCCTGCGTGCCCTGGCCATGAAGTTCAAGACGACTCATGCACCGCCTGGAGACACCCTGGTGCACTACGGAGATGTCCTCACCACGCTCTACTTCATCTCCCGGGGTTCCATCGAGATCCTGCGGGAAGACATTGTGGTGGCCATCTTAGGTGAAAATGTCCTTCCTTTTGTAAGGGGTGGTGGGCGAGGGGCAAAGGGTGATGGGGAAGGTAAAGAACTTCCCCACAGTTGTTCTTCAGCATCTGACAGGTCCCCACGCCAGCAGACAGGGAAAGGAGGATCTCTGGGAGATGCCAGGGAGAAGCCACAAGGGAGAGAGGAGAGGAGGGCACAGCTCAGCAGTTGCCAGCCATCACTGATGACCCACTGCCCTGGCTTGGTGTCACCATCAGTGATGGCTTTCACACTGTCATTCCCAGCACACGCAGTCAAGGCCGGGGTTTCTGGGCATCCCCTTATTCATGAGCCCCAAAGTAAGGGGTGCTGGACCAGAACATCTGGAGCAGTAGTGGGTGCCCACCTCTCCATAATGAGCTGTCTCTTGACACAGGGAAGAACGACATCTTTGGGGAGCCCATCAGCCTCTACGCCCGCCCAGGGAAGTCCAACGCCGACGTGAGAGCCCTGACCTACTGTGACTTGCACAAGATCCAGCGTGAGGACCTGCTGGAGGTCTTGGACATGTACCCAGCCTTCTCTGACAACTTCTGGAGCAACTTAGAGATCACCTTCAACCTACGGGATGTGAGTGCCAGGGCTGCCCCAGGGAGCAATGTGCTCAATGCTTAAATTTGGCAAGTGGGAGGGCTGAAGCAAGGATGTCAGCAGGTGCAAGAGCCACATTTCCCAGGGCATTCTCCAGGGAGTTATGATTCCCCCACAGCAGGACACGTCTACTGTGTTTCTAAGCACTTTGGAAAAGCTGGCACAACAAGCCATGCCAGTGGTACTCTGCTCTGCAGCACTTGTAAATTATCCACAGGGCTGCTCCAGCCTGGGCAAATGGGTTGCACAAGTTTTGAGGCTGCTCAAAGAAATGAGCAGAAATATTCTCATGCTTTATTGAATTGGATACCAGCTACCTCTGAAAATTCCTTTATAAATGATCAGGTTTGCAATCCCTGAAAAGCTTGAAGCATTTTTGCCAGTGCTGTTTGACCCTCTTATAGTATGTGACTGAACTTAGTCCTTTCCTGACTTTTTTTTCAGAGACCTGAAATACAGAAAAGAAAGTCAAATTCCCTCCTTGTCCTGTCCCACTCTGGGATGTCCTGCTACTTCTCAGGATGCTCCTTCCCTCCCCATGGCCCTGACACCCTTACCTCAGTCTCAGAGCAGCCAAGGACAGCCCCAGGAATCCCTTGAGCTCTGAAACCAGCCCAGGAGGCACTGGGTGGGACAGGGCAGTGGTGAAGGGACAGAGGTATCTTCACCTTCAGAGGACATGGGAAGGGCTGTAGCCCCCATGGCACGCATGGATGGGACGTGGCACCCTTTCCCTGGTGACCAGCCCCTCTCATTCCTCAGGCAGACAGCGTTCCCCGCTCACCCCTCAGCGAGGAGTATGACTGCACCTACCGGCGGGCTCGCCGCCGCAAGCACTCCCTCTGCCAGCCCAACAAGCCCGGTGAGTCCCACTGCACCGACAGAGCCCGGCCTGCAGGGTGGGAGAGTGGGGTCACTCTTAATTACCACCCTGGGAGGTGCCCCAAAGCAGAGATTGCTGGTGCCTCTGTCCCTGCAAACCATCCCACAGGCACCCAAACTGCCTTCCCTCCCTTTCCTTGGGATGCCCCAGCCCTACAGGCATCCTGAGGGAATTGGGGCTGGGTTTTTTCATGTGTGGTGCTCCCCAGACTGAGCTGTTGTGCTGTCCCACAGACCCAGACACGGGCATCTCCGATGCAGAGCAGTATCACACCTACTCCGAGCTCACCAACCCTCAGGACCCGCTGAGTAAGGAGCAGTGGGACGATGTGGGCAGCAGCACCTCTCCCTGCTCCCAGGCCAGTGACGATGAGGCCAAGACAGGCAGCCCTGTGAAAGCTGAGCCCTTCCCCACACCCAAAAAGGATGACTTTGCTCTGCCCTCGCTCAGCCTCATCACCACCAGCGCTGGCAACACGGAGGTTGGCAAGCAGGTGGCAGAGAGCAGCCAGTCCTACACAGGTACCCAGGGTAGAGCTGGCAGGAGGGTGGTGAGAGATGCTTGGGTATAGTGGCCTTGTCTTGGAGCAGCTCCAGGCTGCTCATGTGCATTTGAGGGGAGCCACACTCCAAGGCCAAGGGTGTTCGCTGCCTTTTGTCCCCAGCTGGATCTGCCCCGTCCCTCCTGTGCCACTCATGTGTGTCAGGGTGGTGGCTGTCCATGTGTGTGGGTGATGGCTCTCTGTGTATGTCAGTAGTGGCTCCACGTGTATATTGGTGATGTATGTCAGGTGAGAGAATGTGAAGCACCTCCATACCAGTGGGGCTGGAGGATGCAAGGCAGAAGTGCTGAGATGTCTGCTCTCCTTCCAGCCACTCCCCTGGACATTCCCAACATGTTCACCTTCTGGGAGGACCGGCAGCCAGCACACCCTGCAGAGCCTTTGCAGCACATCTCGCTGGTGCACAGCTCGCAGGACATGCCCCTGCACAGTGACTGCAGGCCAGGGCAGATCGAGTCCAGGCTGGAGCTCCTGCAGGCCCAGCTCAGCAGGTGAGCAGGGCTGGAGAGGACCTGGGGGACTCTGGGCCATCACTTTCTGCTTTCTAGAAGTGGCCACAGTGGGCTTTGTGTGCAGCAATGCCAGGTCCTGACTGCTGGGACACCGCATTCCTGGGGAGGGGATGGGAGTGCTCTGCAAATGCAAATGCAGCAGCTTCTCAAAGGGCAAGTCCCGACCCTGACTGCAGCCCAGTCCCTCATCTGCTGCTGTGCCACCACCCTTGGCATGTGTCTCCATGCCCAGGATCTCCCAGAGTGCCACCTGAGATCTGTCACTTTGCCATGGCTTCCAAACTCAATGCAACTGCAGATATTAAACCATCCACAGGCACATCATTACCCTCTAAATAAGATCTGCCCACTCTGTAAATGATGCTGTAGCTGTGTCCTGCAAGCAGAGCTGTGCCCACTCCTGCCAGAGCTGTTCACTTCAGTCAAGGACAAGGCAGAAGGAAGAGACTTCTACTTTTCTGTTTCCTTCTGTTTCTGAGTTAAAAGTGGTTGGCACTAACCTGCCTTGTTCCATCTGTCAGCACAGGCAGCTGGCCTGGAGAATTGATCCAGATTAAAACTAACCATTGCAATTTTTTCCCCCCTCCAGGGTAATTTTAGCTTTTTTCAAATCCCCGCTCCAGATCCCAGTTTGGCTCCACATAAAATTGGGCAGAGGATGATTGAGTGTGGCAGGAGAGAGATGGCAGGATTGATCTCTCTCTCTGGCAGTGCCGGTTTGAAGCTCTCTAAAAACCTCAACAAGCAGCAGGCAAAGCATCATTGCCCTGGGGCGGCAGGATGGGCACCTCCTCCCAGTGCCTCCCCTGCCCAGCTGCGGGATTCAAAAGGGTTCTCTGCGCTAACGCCGGGCTGCTCTGTCCCCAGGCTGGAGTCCAGGATGTCGTCAGACATTAATATAATCCTCCAGCTCCTGCAGCGCCAGCTGTCCCAAGTGCCACCCGCGTACAGCCCCATCTCGCCGAGCTCCCACAGCCTGGCCATGTACGGCATCGTCCCGCGGAGCCTGGAGCCGCTCGCCCCCTGTGCACCTCTGGAGGACCAGGAGCTGCCGACCCAGGAGCAGGTGAGGTCACTCCTCCTGGCTCGGCATCCACCGGGGTCCTGCTGCCCCAATCCTGGGTTCTCTCCAGGCAAGGCACAGCCAAACACTCATGGGGTCTTGATTTGGGAGCAGACCAGCCCAGTGCATCACTGGTTTTGGGGCACAGCTGCCATCCCCAACACTGCCAGGTTGCCCCATCAGTAGGGAAGGAAGTGGGTTCCTCTGCTCTGAGGCTTCCTCAAATGAAAAATAACATTTTGGGGCTTGAAGCCTGATGAGGAGAGAGCATGGCTACTTAATTTTGCTTTGATCATAACCCATACAATTCCTTGTTTCCCACCAGAGCCCGAGCTACACAGAGGTAGAAAAGTTCCACTTGCAATCCAGAGACTCCTTGTCGAGCGGGATGCAGCTGTCTGTGTCATCTGACAAAACCATGACCGTCCACTCCGAGCAGGAGCACCCCTCCCCACCTCTCCCGAACCCAGAGCCTCCCCACCAAAGGGCACCAAACACCCAGGGACTCTTGCGGGGCTCTCGTTTCCCTTCCCTCCCTGAGCACTTGGAGGCATCTTCCGAGCACCAGGACATTCAGAGACACCTCTCCGACCCCGTGCTTCCTGGAAGTTAGAGACGTGGGGGCTGCGGGGCGAGTCAAGAGGAACCTCAACTGCAAAGCCCGGTCAGTTGATGTTGATTTTGACTGCAAGGGTAAGACATTGGACAATGCCATTGGCTCAGGGGTTTAATTTGTAGCTATCTTCTGCCACCGTGACAGGAAATATAGAGTGGCTGGCTTCCAAGGTCAGCGTTTTCCAGCGGTTCCCATAGAGTAGATTCCATTTGCACATTAGAGTGAACCTAGAACAGTTCTTACAGCCACCATCGAGCTGGTTAGGCCACGTGGTTCCCACCACCTCCTCCTTGCCAAGGCTTCCTCTGGAGAAGGGCAGAAGCCAAGCGAGCCACAGCGATCACAGGAGAGCAAATCCACAGCTCTGGGCTGCGAGGCTGCTGTGCTGGAAACCTCTGGAGCAGGGACCACTGTGATGGTACAAGGCTCAGCTCAGCAGAGCCTGCAGGTATCACAGAAAGGCTGGTCACCAGAGATCTCCACGTGGGAGATCTCCACAGTGTGGTCCAGGGGAAACTGCAGGTGGCAAGCCCAGGACAAGGACAGAGGACAGAAGCTTTTCCTACTTGATTGCCACTGAGAAGTGAAAGGCCAACATCCCCTGCCACCTCAGCCTGCTTCAGCAAGAGTCCCAGGGCACTGACTTCTCCAGCAAGGCTGATCACGCCTTGCAAATCCCAACACGCATCCCACAACTCCCCAGGTAAATCCAACTCATCACTGGGCTGGGCATAAAGCACAAAATTCAAAAGCACAATCCCAGAAAGCTGAAAAGCCCCAGACGCCCCATGTCCAGTCCTCCCTCCCAGCTTCTCTCTTTTGATAAAGGTTCAATAGGTGCTTCCTCCTGCCCACCCCTTGTCCCGGCAGAGTCCGCAGCATTCCCGTAGGAGAAGCCCACGTAGCTCTGCCGCCTCGCCGCTCGGGTAGATGCTGTGATAGTCCTAGGCCGCCAGCTCAAGTAATGTTATCGAGCTCCCTTTGAGAGTAGTCAAACTGTGAGCATCTCTTTCTCTGGAGTTTTAGTGTACACTTTGCTAATAAAGATGTTTTTGGCACCTAATGTGAATTAACAGTTTGTGTTCGTTGGGAGCATCCATGAATTCATCCCCTGTGGTCAAACCCCTGTTGCTTCATCCAAGAAGTGTGGGGCTGACAGAGCCCATGTGCAGTCGGGTCAAGCGTGGAGCCTTTAGGGACTTTGCCGAGCAATCCCCGAAAGGATGCACTTGAGGCTCTGCAGTAATTTGGAAAAGCTTTTCTACAAACCCAGGCAGCTGCGTATGAGAAATGATCGCACAAACACAACTCAGGCAGAGCTCAGGCCACGAGTCTTTGCAACGAGCAGGACTTCAAGGAGCAGAGCGCTGCCCAAAGCGCCGCCTGCATCCCCGCTGGGGCCCGCGGGTGCTCCGAGGGCTGGAGCCGGGATCACCCCCCTCCCCAGCAGGGGATTAAATCAGCATCACCCCGGCTCGAGCGGGAGGCCGGGCACAGCAGGGAGCTCCCTAGGGAGCCAGCTGCACCCCTTCCCCCAGTAAGGCCCAGAGTATTCGCCAATGCCGCTTCCAAAAATAAACACCATAATTAACCTCCTGTTTAATTAGAGACAAGGCCGGCCCCGTCCGCCACTCGGCCGAGGCGGGACTCGAACTGGCGGCACCGTCGTACGCTTGAAGTGGCCCCACCCGCCTCCGGCTGGCGTGACTGACATCACTCCCAGCCAATCAATCAGCGAGAAGGGCTCAAGGTCCCGCCTCCAGTCACTGCGACCGCGGGTAGCCAATAATATGTCGACAACGAGCGCACCCGCCCTCCTGGGCGGGGCCAAGCGCAGCCGTAGGTTACCGCAGCCAGAGCGCGAGCGTCCGTTTGGAGTGAAGGGCGAACCGACCAATAGAAAGCCGAAGCGGGCCGAGCGCACGGGCAGATTCGCCAATAGGCAGCCGGCGCTCTAAATGACAACCAAGGCATCCAACCCGCGCGCAGCGGGCGGGGCTCCCCGCGTGGTTTCCGTTCCCGTTGTGTGAGAGGCCGAGTCCCAAAGGGCCTCAGCGCTGCTGCCGCCGCCGGGTCTGGGCCGGGACCGGGGGCCGAGCCGGGGACTCCCCGTTCCCTGCCGCCGCCCCGGGGGCCGAGCCGAGCCTCCCNCCAGCCATGTCGCTGCACGGGAAGCGGAAGGAGATCTACAAATATGAGGCGCCCTGGACCGTGTACGCCATGAACTGGAGCGTCCGGCCCGACAAGCGGTTCCGCCTGGCGCTGGGGAGCTTCGTAGAAGAGTACAACAACAAGGTGGGCAGCGGTGGGCACAGGGGCTGGGACAGAACAGGGGGTTGGTCCGCCTATCCCGGGGTTGAGGTGGGCAGGGGGCGCTTCCCGGAGCTGTGCAGAGCCATCAGGTGCCCCCCCGAAGTGGAGGCGCTGGACCAGGTCTAGGCTGGTCTCCTTCTTGCGAGCCCGGGAGTGAGGGCACGCTCAGAGCCCTGAGTGCTGCTGGTTTTGTGATAACGCTGCTGCAGGGCTTCTGGTGACCTCTGAGCGTCGGGAATAACGCTTGTGTTGGCTTCAGTCACCACGTGCTGTGAGTTTTCTGTGATGTAGAGCTGGAAACTAAAGGTATGAGTGTGAGATGAGTCTGGATGCTGCTGCTATAAAAACAAAACAGCATCCCCTGGCTTGGGCATATCTGTTTTTTTGCTCAGTACAAAGGAAGGTTCATGGCCAGGACTGAAGTTTGTGCATATATATGTATACAGATATAAAGAAGTTCCACCTCAATCTGAGGAAGGACTTCTCTCCATTGCGAGTGGCAGAGCAGTGGAAGAGGCTGGTCAAGCAACATGTGGAATCTCCCTTTCTGGTGCCACTCCAAACCCACCTGGGCATGTTCCTGTGTCACCTGCTGCAGGTGACCCTGCCTGGAAAGGGGGATTGGACTCGATGATCTTAAGAAATCCCTTCCAACCCCAGCGATTGTGTGATGGTGTTGGAAATGTACTGTTCTCATTATACTTTCTTGCTGTGCAGGACTTCTGTGTGTAACTTTTTTCATGAGTATATAAACCACTCTCGGTGATTCCTCAGTACTTTTTCCCTGAGAACAAGGGTGTAATGAGGCATGAGATTATATCTTCAGTGACTCCCTGCAAAGTGTAAGTGAAGAATGTCACACTGGTAATAGAGACTGTGTGTTCATCTCTCAGAACACATGTGGAGTCACTTCTGAACAGCCTTCAAGATGCTGGTCTGGTATAATCAATTACATAGAAATAGAAGAGAGATGAGGAGATGGATGAAGTTATAGAGCATCCTGAAATTTCTGTGAAACTGAAGATTTGCCAGTAGAGCTTGGTTTATTGCATGTAGCTTTGTAGCCTTGTCAAAGTGTTTAATGGAGATTGTGGAAAATACTGTCAGAAAGTTGGTGCTGGGGATAGGGCTCTGTGCAAGGGTGTGGTGACAGGGAGTGCCAGGGTGACATCTCTTGCAGTGGTTAGATGACTGCCCTTGCAGCAGTCCCAGACATGGGCTTTGCTGTAGTTCAGGCAGCGTGAGCCCTGTGTGAGTTGCCTCCTTTTCCTGGAGAGTGTTGTGCTTCTGGGAATGCTGCTGGGGACAGGCAGGGCCTAGCTTGAAAACTTCCAATTTGTTTAAAAACCAGCTTGGAAACGTTTTTGTAGTCAGTACTCTGAGAAGGTAAAATAGCAAATCTGCTAACAGTTGTTGTTTAGAGGTGGTACGATTGGTTAATAAGGGGCTTGCATTTATGTTTCCTATATCTCTTTAATTTTGGAGCATTCCCTGGGGTTGCTGTCCATTACAGTGTGGTTAGATCTGCTTCTCAGCTCAAACTTTCAGGGTAAAACCACTGAGTCAACTCCTCTCTTCTACACTTTACACTCACAGTTGTTGCAGACAGAAATTGTGTAGGACTATGTAAATTATCACTGTCTATAAATATTACCCGGGGTTTCTCTTGACCTGTGAGCTCCAGGAATAATGATTCTGTTGACTTCAGTCCATTTAAGCACCACATGCTGTGAGGTCTGTGTGGTGTAAAGAGCTGGAAACTACTTGTGTGAGGATGAGAAAAGTCTGGATGCTGCTGCTGCTATAGAAATAAAGATGATATATGATTAAAAATTAAACCTGTGCAATCAATGCAGTGAAATGTAACCTTCACTTGTTGTGTCTCTGATATTTCAGAGTGATTTTTTTTCTATTTTTGTTTTCTTGTTTGGTGCTTTTTGTAGGAAGACAGTTAACAGAGAGCTGTCTTGGCTAATTGCAAGTGTTGTTGTTGCTCAGAGTATTGATGTTGTCTCCTTTACTTTGGGGACTAGAATACTCTTGGGAGTGATGTTTCATCTGCACTGTTTTAATGGTGCCTTACTATGATACTCTCAGCTGTGCTGAGCCCTTTAGAGGGTGGTGAAACATTCAGGGAACAGTTTCATGCTCCAGATTGGAAACTCTTGGACAGGTACTCCAAAACTGCTACCTGCACACTAATTGTAAACTCTTCCAGCTCCTGTCCCTGTACATGGTATAACCAAAGGGAAAAAACAGAAGCTTCCATTTAAATAGTCCATAATATTGTGCAGCAAAGGGCCTGGAGAAGTGGGGTTTGTAGCCTGCCTCTAGAATGAACAGAAATGTAAGATTTTTTACAGAGTATGTGTGAAGTTTTGTCCTTCTGCATAAAATTTGTCCTCCATGGTTGAGATGTTTTATATCGCAGCTTCTGTCATCAAAACACGCTTATAGGTAGAGTTGTCGCTAATTAAAAGGATAATGAAAACTGATTTTAGTTTTGGCTTTCTCTTTGCATTCATGATCTTTGCACTCGAGGTCCTCTTCAGAGGTTTCTGACAAGGTCTCAATAAAATTTCTGTTCCTGGTATTGCAATGGTTTGTTCCTGGCTTTCTTCCATAGTAACAAAAATGGTCTGGAACAGTGTAGCTTGCTTAAAATCCAACCAAATAAGTGACTGTACCTTTTCCTTATTACTTATTCAGGATTTCTTTAAAAAGACTCAATGCCCAAGTGTTTGTTGTAGAAGTGCTCACTGGGAGGGAATTAGGGGAAAGATTTTTGTCTCATTTGTCTCTGATTTTCTGTTTCTGTAGAAATTGCCAACATTTGAAGTACTGCAGGTTACATGAATTATCTGTTTACGCCTCTGTTTTGTGGGGAACTCAAACCTCGTGGCTGCCAAACTCTTAATTTACTGTGATCCCCAATTCCCAGACACCTCTAACCCTGGCAGCCGTCACATTAATGGGCTCTGTGGCACAGGCTGAAGCTGCTTGCCAAGACCTGTTTGAACCCCAGAGTTTTGTTTCGGCTTGTACACCTTCACTGGTCAAATCACTGCTACAAATGGACCAGGTGCTTCCCAAATTTCCACCTCCTCCCAAGCAGTGCCTCAGACAGAGAGGGTTCAGGGCAATCCTTCTGCCAGAAGGTCATTTCTTCTGTAAGATCTAGCACTGCAAAGAAAAATTGATTGAATGCGGGAGATTAATTGGTGCAGTGACATCTTTCTGATTGTACATGACCCTAAAATAATTGTGAAATGTCATTTTGGGTAGTTACTAATTAGATTAAAGGGCTGTAGTTTTGGGGATTTCCAAACTACTGTGAACTTACTTCACTGTTCCTCCAACCATGTAAGAAAACGCAGCTGTTACCAAATTCTGCATCGTTTAGTTCTGTCTGATTCTTTTGGATCAAGTTGGAGATGGGATTTTTTTTTAGAAGTTAAGGAATGCTGATTAAAGGCACTACTTCACTGACATGCACTGTTGCAACTATGCTTTATGTTGATAAGTGCTTGGATTATAATATGCTAAAATTAGGTGTGGATTTTCCTATCTTGAAGTGTTGGAGAAACAAATAAATGTTTAGCATTCCTAGCTACTGCCATGGCATAATCACAAAACTAGTTGAGACTAAACATGCAGATCTTCATTTTCTCACTGGAAAGAGAAATGTAGAATGGTTCAAATTGTATCCAGAGTGACAGGTACTTTCCCTTAGGCATTACCTCAGTCTTGTCTGGGCTGCACCTCCGGCACTCCTTTGTGCAGCAGCATTCTTGCCTCACTTGCAGAGGGGAGAGACCGAGCTCTGATATAATCAGCATCCTAGAAATCATTCCATGTTCCATCCCCTCGTGTTCAGCCTGTACAAGAGGATGAGCAGAGGGTTCTGTAATGACTGTGTGTGATGGAGTCCAACGAGAAGAGTAACAGCTTTGAATATGCAGAGCTTGGAAAGAATTGAGCTTTCCAAGCATTCCTCCTGCTCCGCTCTCCTGGCAGAGCAATTCCTCCTCCTCCTCTTCCTCCTCGGAGTTACTGCCAGCTACTCCAGCTCCGAGGGCTCTGCAGGCACCTGAGCTGCAGCAGTTGCAGGAGCTCTGGGGATGATAATACAACTTCTGTTCCCTAACCCACCCTGCACTTAAACACAACAAAGATCAGAGATACTGGATTGCTAAATTGCTTCATCTTAAGGTCTGAGCAGGGGTTAAATGTGAATATGCAATGCAGGAGTATTTACATTGACACCAGTGAAAGGGGATCCGTTGCTGTTTGAGATTTGCTTCTGGTGATGAGGATGATTGCTTTGTGTAGGATTAATACACTCATGTTGAGTGAAAAACAGCATAAGCAAAGGAGGAATGATTAGAGGTCATTTGTCTTCTGATCCTAACCTTGTCACAAGATTTTCTATCACCAAGGACAATTTGCTTCCTTTGTAAAATCTGCTTAGTATTTCTGGTCCCTAAAGGAGTTAGAAAGCTATTTGTCAATCACTTCAGAGGTCTGGGAGATTTTTGATTGATTTATGCTAGAGTGTGAAGGATAATAAGGAGTAGTTGTAATAAAGAGAGGGCAAGACAAGCTGTATTTCAGTTTTGGAAGCATACTTGGCTGCATCTTTTAGTGTTTGTTATGGGGTGGAAAGGATGGATTGTGGGGGGAAGGTTTGCATTTAAGAGAATCTTTAAATGAGCTCATACAACTGCAAATTAATTAGATTTTAAGATCCACTGAAGCATTTGTTGGCTTTCTGTTATAAGGGAAAATATGATAGATTTCCCATCTAGCTGAAATGTGCAGTTTATTAGACAAATTGCTTATCCCAGGATAAGCATAAATTTAGGATTTTTTCAGACAAACATTGTAGAAAAAGTCCAACGAGCTACTATTCCCAGGAGGAAGCTGCTGTGTGGAAAGTACTAGGAAGTTCCTGCTGTGAGCAGCTCACAGTCTAATTGTAGTGAGCTGTCCCTGTAATGTTTGTGTTTGAGCAGCATTTCACACAGTGGGAATTTCATCCTGTTTGGGTCCTGTGGTCACTGCAGGTTAAACGAGTCCTCCCAGCACCTTTTGTTCTCTGCACACTTTCTGACATGTCAATATTTTTCTAATGGCATCATGTCTGGGATTTCAAGCATTACTTCAGGTGTTGTCATGAGCAGGCTGTGTGGAGATAGTTTCTTGATTGCTCTGTTTTGCATCATTCTCACAATGGGGCAAGTTTAGCCCTTCCCCCTGACACATCACTGTGCAAAAATTCTAATTGGGAACTCAGTTACCTAGAATCTTTCAGCAGACCTGCTTTCTTGGTCTGTTCACACAAAACATTTGAATAATTATGTAACCATTTTAGCTCCCCAATATCCTTTTTTAAAAAGTTTGAATTCTGTTTTACTTTTTTCCTCTCTGATGTGATTAATTTATGAGCTCTTCATGCACTTGTGGCAGAACATTTTGGGTCATGTGGTGCTGAAAAAGCTTGCCAGCTACCTGACATGATCCATCACAGTCTGCAAGGTTATGGCCAAAAATTCCATAATATGTGTGTTAATTGTGCAAACTACAGCTCGTTTTGCTCTCTGAAGATGACATTGTCAGCATCAGTTCAGTTAAGGATGAATTACAATAATGTTTGTGCAGTTTAAGTCTGTGCTTTAAACTGGGCTTTGCAATGTGGAAAAGAGAAGGGTGGTCTTTAATCCTTTAGGATTAAATTTCAGTTCATTTGGGATCATCTCTTCAAACCAAAGCACTGTGGTGATTATGGATACTTCTCTTTACTTACATGCCCCAGCAGCACTTTAATGATTTCTCATTTCATTGACATGATCATCCTTTTATGTTGTCCTTGAGGTGACAGAAAACGTCCTGAAATGCTCTCAGTCTTAATGCTGTCATTAGAAATCAGTATTTTGATAAAATGCTTTCTTTTAAATATGGTTTCTCACAGGTGCAGCTTGTTGGTTTGGATGAAGAGAGCTCAGAATTCATTTGCAGGAACACCTTTGATCACCCCTACCCCACCACCAAGCTGATGTGGATCCCAGACACCAAGGGAGTTTACCCAGACCTGTTGGCCACCAGTGGTGACTACCTGCGAGTGTGGAGAGTGAGTAAATCTTCCCTAGGAAAAGATGAACCATGACATGAATTGTGTTGTGTACTGATCTCTTTTTCACTCAAGATTTTCTTCGCTGCAATTATGTGACTATATGAAGACTATAGGAGATGCAGAATTATCATGGCAATTGCTGGTTTAATCAGCTTATTGAAAATGGAGGTGGTGGCTGTGTTTTCCAGAGCTTTAGGATGTAAAGCTGAGGGGAAAGAAACCCAGGATTAACTCCTAATGTTTTGTGCCAGTGGAGGAAGTCAGGTGATGTTGCTTTTCAATCAGATGTTTCATTTTCTCTCAAGGTGGGTGAAACTGAGACCCGGCTGGAGTGTTTGCTGAACAACAACAAGAACTCGGATTTCTGTGCTCCACTGACATCATTTGACTGGAATGAAGTGGATCCTTACCTGTTAGGTGAGACTGACAAAATGTTATGGTTTTGGCACACTTTGGAATTTAGTCTGATGAAGTTTGGGCTGTAACTGCTGGTGTGTCACTGCATGTCCACTGCTAATCTGATAATTAACCACAGACTGCTGCATCATAGAAACTGCTGTTGTTTTACATTTAGAAAATAAAAACAATTATCTCATGGAGACTTTTTTTCCATTGAAAGGTGCCCTCTCCAGTGCAGAATGGGTCACTCAGGTTGGACTAGGGATATTTGGGGATAGGGACTCTTGGCCTTCAGGGCTGGTAAGCTGTTGTTGCAGTGCCGAGTAAGGATGTGCATCAGCTCTGTGACTTATTTCAGAGTGTTCTGGAGTGGATATAAAACTCTCCACTGAGCTTTGTGTTTTTTGAAGGCATTTCAGCAGCAGGAGGAAAGCCAAGAGTCCTTAATTCAGTTGGAGGAGGGGGCTGAACACTTAAGGTTTAATTATAGCCTACTGGACAAATTGTGAATCCGGGATGACTGATGCAGAGGTTTGTTTCCCAGAAGAGAACAGCCAGTTATGTCAGGGGGATTTGCCCAGAGATTAACAGTGATAATATGTCATAGTAATTATTTACTACATGATTTATTTTTTGTTACATGTCTCATCTCTTAAGAGCTTTACTGCTAACCCCACCTTCAGCCCTCAGCAGCAATCAATTAATAATAACATGCCATCAAAACACTGATTGAATTTGGGGTTTGGCATGCACAGGAGACGTACAGGATGGGAAAGCTGATCTCAGAGTTGCATCAGGCTTCTGAATAGATTGAAGCAGACATGAGCTATTTACACTTTATTCCTGTGTGGAAGGCTATTTCTGTAGCTAAAAGGTTTGGGTCATTTAAATGCATGGAAGACTGCTGGCTGTTTGACATTCTTGATTTTAGTTCAATGCTATTCTCACGGCTATTTTGATCTGTAGATGTTGGGGGATGTTACGTTAACCCAGGAAGTGATTAAATCATTTGTGACAGTATTAATTTTGCTAATAGAAGTGGTTTTGTTTCAGGTACCTCTAGTATTGACACAACCTGCACTATTTGGGGTCTGGAGACAGGACAGGTTCTGGGAAGAGTAAATTTGGTATCTGGCCACGTGAAGACCCAGCTTATTGCACATGACAAAGAGGTGATGGAGGGTTTTGATTCTTTACATTGAATCTTTTTAAAGCAGTAGAAAAGGAACAGAACTTTTCCGTTTTCCTCCTTTTTCTTTCTTGAACAATTTAATGATTCAAAAAGATCATTTATGTAAGTTTGTATACAGTTTTTCAAAGATTGTATACAGTTTTGAGTACCTAAATACTGTTGACTATCAAAACAATTCTTTTTACTCATCAGAGCTTCTTGAGAACATGCTTGTTTTAACAGATTGTGCTCCAGAATATTGTAGAAAAACGAGGTAAAACATCAAATTAGACTTGAAATCAACTCCATATCAAAGGCATTAAACAGCTTGCAAAATTCTTTCATTTTAACATTTCACTTGTCAACGACTAATGTAGAAAACCCCAAATCTGGGAAGTCGATATGTTATAGTTTCAGGAAGCGACATTATAATTACATAAACACGTATCTCCTTTTGGCAAGTGTAATAACCAGGCAGTTGTGGGGAATATGAAGCATTTGAGAGGCTGTGTCACGGGGTGCAGTCCCCACACCGGGTGTCAGCTGTGCTGTGCTTGGCTCGGGCGCAGGTTTACGACATCGCCTTCAGCCGCGCGGGCGGCGGCAGGGACATGTTCGCCTCGGTGGGCGCCGACGGCTCGGTGAGGATGTTCGACCTGCGCCACCTGGAGCACAGCACCATCATCTACGAGGATCCCCAGCACCACCCGCTGCTGAGGCTCTGCTGGAACAAGCAGGACCCCAACTATCTCGCTACCATGGCCATGGATGGCATGGAGGTAAGGCAGCAGCTGCTCTCCACGAGATGCTGGTGGTGATTTTTTGGGGGGAGGTGGCTTCATAACAACTTATACCCAAGTATTTAAGGTAAAGGAGCAGTGTCAGTACCCAAATACGATTAAGGACCAGTTCTTAGTGCACTAAGGTGTTAAAGAAGTGACTTTGGCATTATAAACTTCAGCTTTATGGCTTGTATATATTTGAGCAGATTTTTTAAGAGGAGTCTGTGAGCAGCTGGGCAATAATTTTCACATAAAATCTTAACTGCAGGTGTTTCAGTCACCTTGTTCTTTCCCAGGCTAGTTTTAGTTTGTTGCCAAGGCTGCTTCAGGGAAGCACAAATTTGTTTGCCACTGTGACCTAACTCACAAGCTCCCTGTGAAGCCTGACTTGTTTTGAGACACACGACACACTGACCAACTGGAAGCTGTTCTTTAGGAACAGAGCTTGCTTGCCAACCACATCCTTTAGGAAAGAGCCATGTTTATAGCCTTACCTCAAAATATTTCGTATTTTGAATGAATCATTTTTTTTTAAATGCAATTAATTAATGTAGCTGGGTTTTGTTTCTGAAGGTTGTGATTCTGGATGTCAGAGTTCCCTGCACCCCTGTTGCCAGGTTAAACAATCACAGAGCATGTGTAAATGGAATTGCCTGGGCACCTCACTCTTCCTGCCACATCTGTACAGCAGGTAAGTGTGACCTAGAGGGGAATCTCAGAGTCTTTTGCTGCATTTGCAAAATCCTCTTCATCCTAAAGTTTATGTAGTTCTCTGCCTGTCTTTTGCTAAAGAATACTTGCAATTTGGAAGCCCTTGATTAGTGACTTTCCTAAAATGTTACAAAAATAGACACCTACTACAGTTTATTGTGTGGAAGTGGTGAGCCAGTACCTAAACTGTGTATCGGCTCTGGCTAAGCTCCTGTTTTTTTAATTAGATTTTTTAGATTTTTTTAAATGAGATTTTTTGCAATCCAGTTCTTAAATGTTTTCTACTGTTATGAGTTCCACTGGTCATTTGTTTATCAGCTCTGTCTTGGATAATGTATAATGATCCAAGTTTATTTTGTTGGAGCAGAATTGTGTTGTATCTGGTTTGAATATGGATCAGGACTGAAACAGCCATGTTTTATCTGGCTCCTTGGCTATAGGCCTGTAGTAGGCACACGTGGAGATATTGTTACACTCTGACTGTGCTTGCATTTCTTGTCTGTGTGCAGCGGATGATCACCAGGCTCTCATCTGGGACATCCAGCAAATGCCTCGTGCCATTGAGGACCCCATCCTGGCCTACACAGCTGAGGGAGAGATCAACAATGTACAGTGGGCATCCACCCAGCCAGACTGGATAGCCATCTGCTACAACAACTGCCTGGAGATCCTCAGAGTCTAACTTTGCTGCTTGGTGCGCAGTGAGGCAGGGCTGTGTCATTCCCCCTCCCCTCTAAAGTAAGACCACCAGTCAAGTGGCCAGTATCTGTTGTTGCTTTGCATCTACTGTTACAAGAAACTGTTACAAGAATCGATGGCAGGGGTTTCCTGTCTCTCAAGACTCTTAAAATGCAGAGACGTGCTGAGCCTCTTGGACCTTCTGGGTTCTGGTTTTCTTGTGAAATTCTTTTTCCCTCAGTAAAAGTTCTGTATATTTGTTTGTTGACTGTATTAATAAGCTTGCAGGCTTTTAAGTTGCTGCATATGTCCATGTGTTTGTCAGCCAGCTGAGGCAGCACATCCACCAGTTTAATAGATGCAGGTGCAAAAACAAGGTGGGGGGAAAAAAGACAATAATGTTAACGGCCACCTTGGCAGGAATCTTTACCATTTGTGTTGTTGCTGCCTCTAAACTGTTTAAACGTTTGTATGTTTTTTATATATTGGGCTAACTTTCTATTGAGTAAGGTTTTTCTCCCTAATTCTTACTTTTGATATGTGATTCACTTCCACATGTCCAAAGCAGGACCTGTTCATGGATACCACAGTAACACTGCAGGCTCCCTGGCAGTAAAGGCCTGCCAGAACTAACTGTTGCCTTGGCTCCCTCTATCTGGTGACCTGGGCAGAATTTTCTGGTGCTGTGAAGTACAAGTACTTGTTGCACAATTTCTTTACACTTTTCTGATGCTCAAGGCAGTTGTTACTATGGTAGGTCTTATTTTTAAATTCTGACTGAGTCTGTGTGTATCCTGCAGTTGTGTTAGCAAACAGAGTGGTGATAGGTTGAGAAAGAAGATCCATGCATGACATGAGCTCCCAGGAGGTAAGCAACTCCTGAAAAAATGTATTTGTAATGGACTTGGGATTGACACTTCCAATCAAATTATCTCCCCTCAGAAGACTTACCTTACCTAAATCAAAACAAAATGGTTTCACACTTTGTAGCTTGCTTGATTGGTAAATAATATAAGCGAGATTTTGTGGCTAGGCTGTACTTTGGAGGTTGTGTTTGGCCTGTGTTCCTGGGAGGTCTTGAAGGGAGTGCAAAGCAATCTTTTTGTGAAGTGTATTTGCTTTGCACTGCTAGGTCTTGTTGAATGAACAAGACAAGTCAGAAAAGCTGGTCTGCTATCCAAAAGAAAGCTATTCTTTTGAAAGAAATTACTCCCTAATGTGATGCACAAAGGTGGATTTGGAAGGAAATAAATGTGCCATTGAGGCCAAGGTTTGGCATTTGTCATCCTCCTGACTTCGGGGGATGTGCCAGAGGGCCTCTGTTTGGAATAGTGGATCACTACAATAATACTGTTCAATGAAAGCTGAGTGGATTAGGCAAGATAAAAATCTTTATTGGAGTCTTACTGTAACAGGTCCTGTGCTGAAGGCTCTGCAGCGCTCTCTGATGAAGACATGACAGCCAGAGCTGGTCTGGAAGGGTGTGCAGCCCAGTTTCCATGTGAATGTCAGAAACCATCAAAATTCTTTCCACCTAATGAGTATTCACCTGCAACTGGAGGTAGATTATAAATAGACCACTGGCAAACTTGCATCTTGTCAGTTTATGCAGGAAAGGCAAGTTGGGAAAGCAATTGCTGTGGAACAGTGAAGCTGACACTGAGAACACTGTCAAATACAGAAGAGAATCTGCAAAGTTTTGTCATTTTGGACGTAGAGAAATTCTCTTTTGCAGGCTGCTTCTCACCATGGAGCTCAGAAAAGCATTGCCTCAGGAATTTGATAGGAATTCATTAGGGACAGCTGTGTTCCATCACTCCTTTTGATAGCAGAGAACCAAGAAACTAACACTGTTCAAGCTGATGTTTTGTCAATGACACTCTGTGTTCAGTTGTGGGATTTCTGACAAAGCTTGATTTGACTTGAAGGTCAATTTTTCTTACTAGCAGCAGTACTGAGAGCAGTGTGTTCCACAGACAGGCTTTAGCTAGATGTCAGAGCAGTGTTAGCCAAACAATTAGTTATCACTTTTTACAATAGCACTTCGTCTGAAACTGCAAAAAACTTTCATAGGATGAAAGGGAAATTGGGGTTTTCTTAGCAGAAGTGTCTAATAGCATTCAGAGCTTTAGGAGTCACCAGAACTACATTCACAGGCTTGTCTTGCTCTGTTTAATTACAAATGGCAGGCAAAACGTGCTGTTACTAAGAGGGAACTACCTGCCATGTTAGTACTTTCTGTGTCCCTTTTTTGCTTCAAAGTTTATTCCTGTGCAGATGGCATGAGTCAAAGATGAATGCTAAGATGATGAGAAGAGAGCCTGTGTTAAGGGACTCATAGTGTGAATAGCCAGGTAGGTTCTGATTCTGTTGGAAAGTAATCCTGTTAGGGACCTGAAGAGGATCCAGTGTCAGTTCTTCCATCCATGAAACTGCTTCAAGTCTATTTGTGGAATTGTGTACTTATTCCAAACGCATCAAAGGCAAGTGAAGGAATCTTGGAGGCTCCAGTGGATTCTAAATAAAGCCTATATCCTGTTTTTTAGCCAGTTGGGATACCTTCTGGATCTGCAGCATATTGCTTTGGGCATAATCCATCGTCATTCTTCACATGAAATTACATTTTAAATCACTAGAGACTGTTTTGGCACAGGGGAATGATACTTAAAATAACTTCAAAGATGTCACTTGAAAGGTTAATGAGTGAAAAGACTTGAAAATCCTCACGGGTGAGATGTTCTGTGCAAATGGCACTTCAAGGAAGGGAAAGACTTGGTGCCCTTTTGCCAGAAGCTGCTGACCCAGTGACAGAGTAGGGAATGCTCTGCTTGGTGGGTCAGGTTCATCTGCAAGGTAAAACAAACCCTGATACTTGTCACTGGAGCCTGTGAATTGAAATAGAGAGTTTATCCCATTTCCCCTGCTTGATATTCAATTTTGTTGGCTGTAAAGCCCCCATAAGCATTATTTCCCCCCAAAGTTCATGAAAATAAATACTTTGGTATTCAATTTCTGTTATTTGGTGCTTACTGCACAAGCAGAGGATACAGAACAACTGCTTGCAAATATCTCATATCTTTTGAGTAGAAAGTAACACAGGTGAGGTGAGCAAAGCAGAAAAGCACGTGCTGTTGTTGGAACAGGCCAACCTGATTCTGGGACAGAAATTCTTCTGAGTGAGGTAGTTCTGTATCACTGCTCCAGCTGATTAATTCAAGAGACTAAACTATTGTTTGGCTGTTATGTTCTGTTTAAACCAAGCTTTCCACAGATTCCTACTATTGTGTGGGCAACCTGCTGACTCTCAGCCAGGAGATGTTGACAATGTAAAACTTGTTAGTGAGGTGAGATAACAAGTTGAATGTTGAATTAGCATGTAGCATGCCAGCTCTGTGAATTGTCTAAACGAGGGGGGCTGTGGTAGCTTGCATCTATGGGAATTGTACTTGTGTGTGCAGGGATTTTAAAAGACAAGGATTTGAGTGCTTTGACAATCTATGTAGAAAGAAAACACAGTGGTTTCAAATAATATGAAAGGAGACTGCTAAGACAGGTTGTTTCTTATGGAACCTTGAAATGTGTTTAACAGGGGAGGCATCGCCTCTCATAAGTCAAAGTTAATGATCCTTTCAAAACTTCGTGGTAATACTCTACTGAATGTTCTGGATAATAGTAAAAAGCTCTATTTTTGCCTCGTGGTGCAATGAGAAGCTGCCTCAGTCTCAAGTGTAGATCATAGCCTGCCAGAGACCAGGTGAGGGGAGGAGTCTGATGTACGGAGCTCACAGATGTTCTCGTGCTTGTCGTCAATGGAAATGAGGAGCTGAGCGTGTCAGTTTTGTTCTCTTGCAGATGGCACTTTAACAAGTATATTTTTGGTAAGATTAGGAGGAGAGTCATCTTTTCCTCAGCCCTTGTAGGGTAGGCATTTGTCTGTGTTGTGTAGAAAATGTTAAATAACGACTGTCACCAAAATCCTAAACTGGGGACATAGTAGACCCTCACTTCTTTTTACTGAAAGCCAAAAATAAGAGCACTTGACAAGGCTGTAAATGTTAAACTGAAGCTTCATGTTCTGAAACTAACACTGTCCTGTAAGGCCAACCTGTGCTGCATGTCCCCCAGAGAGTCCTTTTTGTTTAGGAACTTTGGGAATCTCCTTTACCATCAGGACATGACTGTGGCAGTGCCAGATTAGTTTTGTAGGGATGTGCCTGTATTCTTTAGATAACTTGAATTTGGAGAGAGAAAAACTGCAGCTGCTGCCTGTAAATTCATGCAGCCTGAAACATTGAACTGGCCAGCTTGTTAGTGGTGTTTTAACTCTTTCCAGACACACTGGAAAGAATGGACAGCAGCACAGGCAGGCTCTGGGCTCAGCAGACTGCACAGTTTCAGTCCCATCAAAGTACTAAAGGATTGAGTTTTCCCACTGCTTGTAGCAAAGTGGTTCCACCACCTCAAATGCACACTGTTATCCTGTCAGGTTACACAAATTCTCTCTAATAGGTGTTTCCTGCTTTCTGCTCTCAGACCAATACTCCAGAGCAAGCCTGTACTTACTGTTCTGTGGGCATGGAAAGCAGTGAGCAAGCAACTCTGTCCCAGTTTCTCTTGATCTTTGCAGAGAATCCAGGGAATTAATTGTATGTGGCACTTAAAGAGCACTTTGTGATGCAGCTGTACTTCCCCTGCTTACCCAGGAAGAGTCAGAAATGTTTCATTCTCGAGGGTATTGAAGAGAGTTCGGGATGCCCCTGACTCAGTTTGTTTTCTGGAACAGATCTCCAGAACTTCCAATCAGCACCTTTCACCAGCAGTTAAAAGAACAGTAATTAAAAATGCAGCTAAATACCAGTCACTGAAGGCTCATCTGGTGATTCATGGCAGACACCTGATGCAAAGGCACTTGTGAGAGTTGCTGCTGCCTGTTTCAGGTGGCAAGTGTGTCTGCCAAGGACCTCAGTGGCCTTTTGTGCAGCCTCTGATACTCAGCATCAAGCAAGAATTTCCATAGTCATAAAAATAATTAAAATTATCTCAGTGGTTTCCATCAAATTTGTTTCTTTTCAGGAAATCTAACAAAGTTAAGGAAAAAAGCTATTTCCTGACAAAATATTGTGGCCATGTGCAGATGTAAACCCGTGGTCCAGCTCCCATCCCTTGGAGTTTGCTTTCCACATGCAACTCCAGCCCCCTCTTAGTGCTGAGGGTGAGTCTGGGGGATCTTAGCAAGGCAGAAAGGCAAGAACCAGAGCAGGACTGAGTTCCAGTGCAGTTGGAAAAAGGTATGTTGCTTTTTTTTGACAGGCTGGGAAATAGGAATTATGAAATGGACTATTTAAAAAGAACCTTTTTTTTAACCCTTGGGTTGCTAGCAGTGTAAAGTGTAATTTAAATCCATTGCGCCAAAGCATTTTTGTTATCGGTAGCCGAGTAGGAGATATTACTTTTAGGTGTGTTTTCCCTTCTGCTCTTCCCATTCACAGTCCCATTGTGGTAATTTCCTGAAGGTGTAATCTTTGTAGCATGATTGTACAAACATCCATATGAGATTCCTGACTTCTTGTTCTCACTAGAGTATGTTAAAGCAATAGTAATTTGACTTCTGTCCTTTTCTCCACCTGCAACTTTGCTACTGTTCTGTCCTAGAGGAATCCCAGTATCCTGCTATTCAACAGACATGTATTGTTGACATGGATAACTGCAGTGTCCCTATATTCCTTTATTTTTATGGAGAAAATATAAAAGGGTTTGTTACAATGGATTTTAACACCTGAGTCATGGAACCGTATTGTTGAAACTCTGTAAATTTTAAGGCAATTTTCTGAACTTGCTTGAAAGTGGAATGTTGCATCCTTTTATGCTATTTCCTGCTTCCTATGTAGTTTTATTCAGATTTTTTAACCTTCTTTCTAAGTTTCGGCCTCCTGTGTATTAGGTACAGTATTTTCTGCCTTTCATACTTTGTAATAAAAACGGAACATTTGTAGATTGACTGCAGTTCAATGAGTGTGATGAGTGAAAACCTGGGGGGGAGCAGGGAGCTACAAATGAACTTCATTTCTTCTGTGTGGAGTTGCTGTAAAAGGAGGCTGACTGCTTTGCCTTGTCTCTGCAAAGCTGGTGAAGTATATTGATCCCTCATCCTACAAATACCCAAACAAACTTGATAATTCCAGCTGCTCTTAAGTTGCAAGTTTCCCCAAATAATTACATTATTAGGAACCTAGTCATGACACAAACCCAACAGAATGGTTAATGCAGCTGTACATTAAATATTTGCTTTCTTAAAAATCTGCTGTGGGGTCCCTGTATTTCAGTGTTGTTTTTGCTCATGTTTTCCAATATTTTGCTTGTTCCCTGCACAACAAATGGGAATTATCTGCTGTGTGGTTTTGTTTTTAAGACGAGGGGAAGAGGGATTTTTTTAGAATTCAAATAATTAGTCTCTGAGGGGTTTTGCATACAGGCAAAGTGAAAACAAAGTAGTTGGGCACTTCTGTGGCTTTAAATCTCTCCTGGGCAGGGTCACCTCTCTTAAAGGGTGTATTTTCCACATGCTCAGTCACTGCTGTGGTGTCTGGAATTGGGACCAAGAGGGGAATAGGGTGGCAGATCTTGAAAATTTGTACCTTAGGCCTTGGCAAGCAGGACTGATGATTTCCTTAAGTATTTAGATTAAATCTAGTTGAACTAAACAGCTGGATTTCTTTCTAATTCTGAGTGTACTGGCTTTGAAATAAAAGCTTATTAAGCTTCATGACCACAGTGGAAAGAGTTGCCTGCAAAGATGCTGCAGTGGTTTTTAAGCTATATATGGACTTTGTGTTAGTAACCCCTGCTCAGAAAAAATACTTTTTTTTCTAGGAATTGTTTGTCTTTTTCCCTAGAAATGTATTTGCATCCTCATAGATTATTTTTCCCCTTGGATCTGTGCTTTGGAATACTCCAGAGAAACTTTCTCAGCTGCCACTAGGGTGGAAGGAGGCAGCTTGTGCACATTTGAGCAGTGCAAAAATTGGACGGTGGATAATGGGGGAAGAGGATTGCCTGTCAGTGTGGCCAAACAAGTGCCATAAAATGAAGTAGAGGAAAGCAGGTAAAAAGTAGAAAAGAAGAAGGGTTCTGCCTTTTGTAAATATTATGGAACAGCCAACATCTGGCACAGCTGTCTTGCTCTGTGACCCTGGGAAAGTCCCTGCTCTGACACTAGCTGTAAGTGAAAAGGACATAATTAATCAGCAATCAGTAAATGGCTCGAAAATACTTGAAAGATAACCTCAGTGGTAGCACAATGCTCAGCAATTGCTGTAGAGAAGAAGTGGTCTCTCAGATTATTCTGGGGCCTGTGACTGGGAGAAGCATTTAATTTTGAGCTTTTTCATTTGTGATGTTTTAAGAACAGTCCAGACTGTCAGCTCAGAGGAAGTAATGATCTAAAAGCTTGTAATATTTTTAACCTTCTTCTCCTTCCTTCCCCTAATTTTGCCATTCCAAAGGCAGAACAGCTTCTCGTTTTTAATCAGCTTCTGGTTTTTAATCAGCTTCAGAGCCCCCTCTGCTGGAATGCTGTTGGCAGCCAAGCCCAGCCCTCGGCGACAGGACAGGTATGGGGGCACACCTGCTCCTCCTGGCTGACAAAGGCTGTTTTAGGTGTGTTTTACAGGAGATTGATGTCTTCTGCTGGGGGAGAGATACATTTGGGCCCACATATATATCCTGCCATGCTGTTCTACAGTTGGATAATGATGATAGTGTTCCATTGGCTTTGTTTTCAAAGCTGAGAACGCAACAAGAAATTTTTAGGAGAGACAGAACTGCCTGGAATTAGTGGGATTACTCTTACATCTGCAGAAGACAGTGTAGAACCCTTTCATGCATCCTTTGAAGATTGGATACTCCATCCCTGGAAGTGTCCCCAGCCAGGTTGGACAGAGCTTGGAGCAGCCTGGGACAGTGGGAGGTGTCCCTGCCCATGGCAGGGATGGCACTGGGTGGACTCTAAGGTCCTTCCAACCCCAACCATTCAAGAATTCTCTGGTTCTATTTACAGGGTTTCTCCTCCTCGTCCCCTTCTGTGGTTGTGGAGTCCAAGATGTAGAATAAGGAAGTTTTGGCATGGGACAAGGCTCAGCCTGGAGCCTGCTCAGCTCCCCAGGAAGGATGTGTCTACCTAAACAAGAAGGGAAGCAGGAAGGAAAGAAGAAATAGTACATCTGATAGCAAGGAAAAGGGGGCTCTCTGAGTCAGGTACGCTCCAGAAAATGGAAATACTACCAAAATAGAAAATAACATGATGGCATAGTGATTAAGACACTAGGAAAAGATGCCAGGAGTTAAATCCCAAAGGTCTACTCCAGACTTCCTGTGTAACTTTTAACAAGTCACTGTCTCTCTGTGCAAAGCCCTTAAGTCCCTAAAATAGGGATTACACTTCCTTTTCTTAGTTGATGCTGCGTGACAGCATTAAACAACTAGGCCTTACAAAGTTCCTTTAAAACAAATGGGCTGACTGGAAACATAGGAGCTCCTGGAGAGTCTCTGTGAATATCTTTACTGATGATTTTGCATTAAATGGCATCAGACAATCTGAATAAATTCAAGAATTAAGTGTGTTCTGCAGTTGTTGTTTACAGGAGTGAAGCTTCTCTGCTGGGCAGCTGCAGCTTTGGAAGGAGATGGGCAATCCAGGTGGAAAACCACGGAATATTATCTGGTGAAAAACAACCTGAGCCTCATCAGGAACTGTAAGGGCAGGACAAAGAGAACTGGGTTCAGACTGATTGAGAGAAGGATTAGATGGGAGATTGGGAAGAAATTCCTTCCTGTGAGTCATGAGGCCCTGGCACAGGGTGCCCAGAGCAGCTGTGGCTGCCCCTGGATCCCTGGCAGTGCCCAAGGCCATGTTGGACACTGGGGCTTGGAGCAGCCTGGGACAGTGGAAGGTGTCACTGCCATGGCAGGGGGTGGCACTGGATGGGCTTTAAGGACCCTTCTAACTCAAACCACTCTGAGATTCTGAGATTATGCACAAAACCAGTACAGTATTAAGTATACAGTAGAAGTCAGAAAGGACTTTCTTTTTTTTCCCCTCAAGTTATACAAAAAAGGGACACTTATTTTAGTAGAAAGTTGGATTCCTGTTCAGGAAGGATTTACCAGCTTGTCAGGAAGAAAAAAAAAAAAAAAAGTGTGAGGGTCTGTAGTGGTCCAAAAAAAGTCCTGATGGCACTTGCATGTAGATAGTGATGTGAGAAAGTCTGTAAAATGGGGAAACCACAAACCAAGAGATAAAATTATTGGTTTACACATTAGGCTTGACAGGTGGGTGAAGTGATGAGCTGTTAAGGACAAATCATTCTATTTTTGATTTGTTAAAGTGGGGGGGAAAGCCTCAGTGAAATGCAGACACCCTGGACAGTTGGAGATAGGAAGAGTGAGTTCCACCAGGGTGGGTGTCTCCTACCATCTGCCAGGAGCTCCTGGCTCCTGTCACAAGCTGCCACTCGCTGGTCTAATATCTTTTGGACTCAGTAAACCGAGTTTCTGCACAAAGGACGTGGAATCATTCTCATTTAGCAGGACTTCAACTGAGAAGTTTATACGCACACATGTAGGAACTGCAAGTTAGGCAAAAATAACAAATGATGAGGTGATGATGGAGTGGTTTGAAATCAGGGCTGGTGCAGTAGGGAATGGATACTAAATTTCTGCCTCTCAGGGCATGGGGTGGGCTCTTCCTTGTCTTAGAAAAACCTTTTTATGATGATCCTGGCACAAAGAGCAAGCATTGAAATCAAATTTGGTGATGAACAAAAGTCGAGGTTGGGTGATCACAGTAGCACACGGTGGTGTGTGAACGGAGTTACCCATCAATTACATCAGACCCAACCTTGCAGGATTTTTTATTGTAATTCATTAATTAGTTTTAAGGGCACATTTCTTCTCACGAACCCTCGGAATTGTTTCCTAGAGGTGCTTTACTGCAGATACAGCACGGGCAGAGGAATAAAACTCGATTTTTTGCCCTCTATTCTCCTTTCCGGACGCGGCCAAGCTCCCAGCCCGTGGGCGGGGGCCGCCGTGCTGTCCGTCATTCTGATTGACAATAGAAGGGGCGTGGTCTATCCTACCCCGCCCCCTGGCGGGTGGGGGGCGTGGCTCCGCCTTGGCGCAGTGGGCACCCGTGATTGACAGCCGGCTCCGCGGGGAGGCGGGGCGGGCGGTGCGGCTACTCGTGCTCCCATTGGCCAGCGGCGCCGTCGGGTGGGCGCCACGGCGGCGCTGATTGGCGGGCGGCGGCGGGTGCCGCTGTGATTGGCAGGAGGCGGCGGGTGCGCGGCGG
>VWYP01032100.1:120582-131967 GCA_013400435.1 Pycnonotus jocosus
CCCGCGGTCCGGGCCGCTGCTGTGGGGGAGCCGGGCGGACCTGCCGGGGCTGCTGCGGGCGGTCCCGGGCAGCGGCAGCGCCGCGGGGGAATGGTGGGTTTTCGAAGATTTGGTTAAAATGGTAAAAAAATCGGTTTACGGGAAGCGTGCGGTGCCCCGGGCTTTTAGTAAACTTGGCCAGACAGAGCCGGCGGTGCTCAGCGGGTCGGGCTGAGCTCAGGGGGCTCTTTCAGCCTCCAGGAGAAGTTGGCTCTTCTTGACACGGGAATTGTTGTGCTCCAGCTGAATTGGAGAAATTTTTGGTATTAAGTGCAGCTTGAGAGTCCATCAAAGTAGATTTTCCTTTATGGAGCTCTCTCCGAGTTCTCCTTTGCCATTCTTAGCCCAGACAGCAACATGTAAAAACAAGTAAAGGAATTGGAAGAACTCTTTTTCAAGGGGAAAATGTTGTTACGACGGGTTGCCATGACTGAAATTGATTGATTAATTCAAATTAATTTCGATTTGGACTGTATGTTCTGTATAAAAAACTGCTAATGGAGGAGGTCTTGTGCTCCCTAATTCCTTTTTCAGGTTAAAGAGAGGTGCTAAAATTAAACTTTCAATTGCTCTAAACCAGAATTTACTCATATTTGCATTTTGGCAAGGAATTTCCTGCTGTTCTGAGTCTGGAGTTTCATGGATTTGTGGGCTACAACTTTAATGTTTCTTCTCTACAACCAAGTTTAGTTTTCTAAGACTCTCCTTCATTTAGCCCGTATGCATAATTAGCTTTTATACTTTAAATTCAAAAAGCATTGCAAATGTTATTCTACAACTACTTTAACATCTCTTTACTCTGTTTTGATTTTGTAAATACAACAATTTCATGCAAATCCATCACTAGATTTCTCTGCTACAAAGGGAGGAATAGTGTAATCCACTCTGTTTAGTGCAGCAGGGTGGTTCATAAACTTAAAATGGTTTAGAAGTAGGAAGTTGGATTTCCATGAAAGTGTTTTCCAATGGCAGTTGGACCTGTGTTTGTAAACATGTGACTGCAGAATGAAAAAAAATACAATTTCATGGACCACTCCACCATAGCATTGTGTGTAGCATGGCACGGCTGCAAGCAGATCCCTTTGTAATGGGAAAAACATAAATTCATTCAGCAGCTGTGATCAAATAATCTGATTAATAATGGATAACAGGCTGTGCATCGTGCTCTGATTTTCTTTAATCTGGTGTTTCCTAACCCACCTGAAGGACACATGGAGTGGTTGATATCAGAGTTTGCAGGAGCTCCAGTGGTTCAGCCGGGGCTCAGCTGGAGCGGTTCTGAGCCCTGCACAGCCAGGATGATTCCTGAGGTTTACTTTTCTCCAGGCAGGCTTGAAAATAGAGATGTTTGCCTCTGGCCTGTGCTGTAGCTGTGCAGGGGTGAGCAGTGCTGGGTTCGGGGTGTGCAGGCCCTGCTCCCTCCAGCCTTCCCTCGATCCACTCGGTTTTCCTGCCTGTGTCACTTCCTTCCCTTGGCTCACACGCACCCAGTGACACCCGGGGGGAGGGAGCAGGGCTGAGCCTGCAGGTTAGGATCGGCTCAAATCCCAAATCTCAGGCTTTTCCTTTAACTTGTGAATGAGAAGAGGCACCCTGAACGTATCCCACAGGGATAAACCTCGTAGAGCTCTCTGATTTTTCCTCTCACTCTACAAACCGGGTCATTTGTTATTTCCTGAAGCACAGCATCATTTTGGTACCACTAAAACAGCCCACATGAAAGGACTCAGTAGGAAACTCTGCAAGACTTTTTTGAGACCTTTAACATAGGCACAATTTGTCTAAAATTTCCTCATTGCCTGTGGATCTGCCAATCATTTGCCCAAACCAGCTTTGCTGTTGTGGTGGTAGATAACAAATACACAGATATTCACTTTTTCTTTTAAACCTGTAGGGGATCATGAGTCCCACTATGACACCATATAAAACTTGATCCTGGGTTAGGGGGGTTCACAGGTTTTTGTTTTTATCCATATGCAGATACTTTCACTCTTCTAACATTGTGATTTATTTTTTTTCCTAAAACTCTCTCCATTTCTGACTTGTTCAGACCTGTGTAACAAACCATGGATTGGCTGAAGTAAATGCTTTGTGGAGAGGAATAATTTTCTCTGTGAGCAGCAGTTCACTTTTATCGAAGTTATAAAAATCCTTGAGTGTAGTTTTTAAAACATGAAAAGCATTTCCTGGACAACATCTTTCCCGCACAAAGCAGAACTGTGTTTCCCAGACCTACTGGAGACCAGGCAAAACAGGGTCTCTCAGTGCTCCAAAAATTGCTTCGTTTTCATTTGTAGCAGCTTCTGCATTATGTGATTAATGTAATGCTGCTTCACGTGCTCCTCCAAGTCAGTCTATGGAAAACCTCTGTTTGGATGGAAATAAAGAAGTGTTCATGCTTCTCAGCATTAAATCCATCACAGTGCTGTCCTCACCAGAGACAATTTTTCCCTACACGAGCTCAAATCAATATTTGGCTTTATTTTGTACTTTTAAGAGAGAAATACTCTATCGTGTCCTACCTCATCAACATAGGGATGAAATACAGGATGTATGGTTTAGTAGTAGGGAGCCAATAGCTCAGTGTAAGACTACTAAAAAATGTATAAGGTTCAAACTCACCTGAAGTCGTTCCATCCCCTTTGTTAGAACATTAACTGTTCCAGTTTTATGAAGATAAATAATATTTCAGTGTTAGAATGACTGCAGAGATACAGAGCTTGCAGGGCAGTAACTGGAGTTTACAGAATATCCTGAGTTGGAAGGGACCCACAGGGATGGTGGAGTCCAACTCCTGTTCCTGCTCAGGACACCCCAGCAGTCCCACCCTGTGCCTGAGTGTTGAGCTTGAGTGTTTGCCAGATGCTGCCCTTCAGAGTTTGTGATGTAAATTCACAAGTTGCCTCTACTGGTAAATAAATTTTCACAGCCACAGCACAATCTGTAGTAAGGGACATGTAGTTGGCTGGATGAATTCTCTGTGCCACAAGTGAGTGACTGCTGACTACACAAAGCCTGGAACCCGGGATCAAACACCTGTAGCCAACCATTGCAACCATTGATCTTTGTTTCCAGTGATGATACTGTTCAGGAGAGAATTCTTATTCCCAGACATGTTCTTTGATGGACTTGATTTCTTGTCATGAGCCCTCAGTTATAAACTGCTTTCAAAGCTCGTTTGCTTCTTGCCCGAAGGAACTCTGCCAAGACAAGCTCTTCTTCATCCTCCTGGTATCTGGCCAAACCCAAACTGCACTGTAGTGGAAAACTTGTATCCCAGCTCTTCTCTGAGTGTTTTGGGTGGTAGGAACCTGGGGGTTTTCCAGGCCATAGATTGTAGTATTTTGTTGTGCACAGTTTCAGCCTTTGTCTGCCAGGTGACTCCAAGGCTGTTCTTAATACCATCAAAATGAAAGAATACCAGTAAATCAGAGACACTCCAGTAAAGGTAAAAGGTTAAATGTTCAACTGTAAAGTTGGAAACTTAAAAAAAAAATTGTGCCGTTGCCTACCTGGAACTTTAGCTTCATTCACAGCTGTTTCTTCACATTTTTGTCCCACAAGGGGTTACTTAGTGCTGAGATAAATCTCAGCAATTATTTCCTTTGGCTGATGTGCTTCTCAAAAAGCAGCCTCTTGCTTTGGTTGTGTTACTTACACCCCTTACTTCTTTTACATGCAGTTGGAATGTCAAGGAGTGCTCTCCCTTCTGCACTGCCACAATGTGGTTATTGTCTCATTTGGCTTGTCTTGGACAGCAGAGATTTGATGGGTTTTGATTTGGATTTTTTTTTATATTCTCTGCTCTGCATTCCTTTTAAAAGATTTTTTCTGTAATTAACACCTTCTGCAGATGCATTGGGAGAGTTCTTTTCATTCCCTTTCATGATCTGGCCTAGGCTTGATGTTTCTGGTTTTTAGTTTAACATTCTGAAGTCCTCAGTGGATGTATCTCAGATGTTGGGTGCTGTCAGGACCGAGTTAGGATTCACCTGAAGAGAAGATGCAAGAAAGATGGAGAGAGGTTTTACAAGGGCCTGCATGGACAGGACAAGGGGAAATGGTTTCCCACAGCCAGAAGGCAGGGATAGGTGGGATATTGGAAGAAATTCCTCCTTGGGAGAGTGGTGAGGCCCTGGCACAGGGTGCCCAGAGCAGCTGTGGCTGCCCCTGGATCCCTGCAAGTGTTTAAGGCAAGGCTGGAGCACCCTGGGACAGTGGAAGGTGTCCCTGCCATGGCAGGGGTGGCACCAAATGACCTTTGAGGTCTCCTCCAACCCAAACCATTTTGGGAAACCATTCACCATCCTGTGAAAACTAAAACAGACCTGGGTAGGAACTATTGATTTCAGCAAAGATAATCCTGGTGTGACTTCTGTTCTGACTGGGGCTTCTTCAGATGTTTCCTCCTTTCAGAGGTGTATTTTTCCTGTTTAGTTTTTAACTTTTAGCAGGATTTGCTCCCTGCATGCTTTACAAGCCATATGTGTCCCACATCTGTCATCTTTAAACATTGCGAAAATCTAGTTTGTTGTTCAGACATTGATTAATTATGAAGCCAGTCTTCTGCATAAAACATAAGCTGACTGCTTTGGAGAGACTTGTGAACAAATGCACGACATGAAATTGCAGAAACAAATAGTCCCACTGAGTCTCTTTTACAGAGCAGTACAGATGTGAGCCAGTCCATCATTTGATGTTCAGCAGCTGTTCCCTGGACAACTCTTCCAAATGCAAGTGATTACCCATCAAACCAGTGCCATGAATCAGGGACCAGTGTGCAGCCATGGTGGATTCTTCAAATTAAGTTTCAGTTGTTTACAAATCAGTTTCAAAAAATGCTCATTTCAATTCCAACTCCTCCAAGTGACACAGTGAGGGAAGAAAGGAGGAACTGTGCATATCAGCCACTGTACACCTGACACACCATCATGTTGAGTAGGGCTGTGATAACCTCATCTGGTTCACATCACTTCCAAAAGTCACAGTATTCAAAAAAAAACAACAAACAAACAAAAAAAAAAACCAAAAAAAAAAAAAAGCAACAAAACAACAACCAAAAAAAAAAAAAAACCAACAAAAAAAACCAAACCAAAAACCAAAAAAACCCCAAAAACTTTACATTCAAAACTAGGGTTCAGGTCCTCCCAGACTCTTTTAGAAAGGGCAGATTCTCCTGAGCATGTCCAGAGCTGATCAAACCATTGCTTCAAATTCCATGCCTAAGTAATGCCTTAATATCAGGAAGGATTTAACTGAGTGTATTATTTGCCAAGGAAACAACACTTTATCCCTAAAACCTTTTTTGAGTCTTGATATGTGAGACAGGAGCCAGGCAATGCAGAGGGCAGGAGTGTGCCAGGAGCAGAGTGGCAGCATGAGGTGCTGCTTTGTTAGCTGTGGCACAGTGCCTGAGAGCCAAGTGCCCAGTGCAGTCCCATTTTGGACAAAACTTCACTTGGCAGCTTCCTTTACCTTTTGCAATATCAAGGAATTTAGAGTCATTATCCTTGCTCAGAAGGATTAATTTTCATAGCTTTTAGACCTTCATCTACCATCCATCAGGGGCCAGCTACTGTGCATTTCTCTCCTTTTACATCTTCATTTTTCTCTCTAAACTCAAAGTTCTGCTCAATATCACTTCTCAAAACTAACAGGCAGTGGGAGAGAATACTTTAAATTGGTTACATCAGGAATCTTCAGAAAGTAATTCTTAGTCAGTGGAACATAGAAGAAAAAAAATCAGTGTGTGTTTTTATATTGCTGCAAGGCAAGAAGCCTTGAATTGAACCTGCTGCATTGTACTTTGCCAGCAGACAGTGTTCTTAGTGCTGGACAACTTGAACCTGTTCAGCAGATCTTGAAATCTCATAAAATGGTTTGAATTTTATTCCATCAGCTTGTTCTAAGGGAAGAGAGGAACGTGTTGGGGCAATCAGTGCATTTGTGTTCACTGATACTCCAAGATGAATCTTTGTCCAGATTTTCTTTTCTTTTTCTATTGGCTGTGGTTTATTCCACTAGCAAGCAAGAATTCAGAGTTAAAAGGATAGAAAATGGGAAAGAACAGACTTTTACCAGGTTTTCCTTGGCAGAAGCACGTCAGTTTGCCCTTCCTAAATTACCTGTGATGGTCTAGCAAATCTGCCCAGGTTTCATTGTTTTTTGTGAAGCCTTTTGAACAGAGTTAGGAGCTGGGGATATTCATTCTCATCTATACTCTGGCCAGATCTTTCTATGACATTGGACAAGTGACTTAACATTTCTCTGTCAGTTTTTTATGTCATGATACTCAGTTAAGTTTGGGCTTTTTTATGACTAAATTAAATCCCAGTGTATTTGCAAAGATCCTAAAAAGGATTGTTGTTCTGTGAGCCAGCAGAAAACCAGTGCAGAAGTGTCAGAGGTGCACAAATGTCATGGTTGGTGCTCACCCAGACAACTTACTCCTAAAATTCTTGTGCATCACAGATGAACAAGAGGCCTTGAAGTCCATCATGAAGGACCTGGTGGCACTCCAGATGAGCAGGCGTCACCGGCTGCCTGGGTATGACACCATGAAGAACAAAGACCCTGCTCACTCCAACAAACAGGTAATGGGCCAGGTAGTGAAAATCTGAACTGGTGACTTGGGGGCAGAGCAGGTGAACAGAGGATCTGCTGTTTTGGCTCTGTGTTTCCAACAGCCTGAGCATCAGATGTGAATTTGCTCCTTGATCCTGCTCAGGCTGTGGAAAATACAACAGCTTTTCTATTTTTTATATTTTTATATGAGATTCATGAATATTGCATCATATAAACTGTATGTGTTGTATGTGCTATATATTTATATACTTTAATAAAAGATTTAAGATATATTACATTATATATGTATGTATATCTATATGTATTTGATAATTTGTAACATCTTAGTATGCTGCATTCTTCCCATATGTATTTTTTATGGAGTTTGGTGTGCCCAGCTGAAATATTTAGCAAGTGACTTTCTGACTTCACAGTCATATTTCTATTTCTTAAAGTGATTTTATTCTTTTTTAAAGAAGAAATACAATGCCAGCAGTTCCCCCCTCTTGGGCAGCCCTGCAATAATGAACCAGTGTGCCTCTGCAGTGGAAGAAAAGAAAATACCGGTGAGAAAACTGCCCTCATTTCCATATTAGCAATTAGAAATCAGGAGTCTTCAAGTTGTGTTCAGTGACTTTATGGAATTGCTTTAAGCAGGTGGGAGGCAGGGCAAGCTTTTCCTCCCTGACTCTGGCCTGGTGTAGCAGTGTGTGCATATTTATTGTGGGGTCAGGACAAGGGGGAGAGGAGGGCAGGGTTAGATGGGATATTGGGAAGAAATTCCTCCCTGGGACAGTGGTCAAGCCCTGGCACAGGGTGCCCAGAGCAGCTGTGGCTGCCCCTGGATCCCTGGCAGTGTCCCTGACCAGGCTGGATGGGGCTTGGAGCAGCCTGGGACAGTGGAAGGTGTCCCTGCCATGGCAGAGGTGGCACTGGATGGGCTTTGAGGTTCCTTCCAACCTAAACTGGTCTGTGACTCCCCAGATGATGAGTGGTGGAGTCAATGCTTTAAAATCTTGTTAGCTTCATTCCACATTTTTCTGGACTTTTTCATGGAGAAAACAATGGTATTGATATTCTGGTAAGAAGGAAGGACAGAATAATACAGCTTTGTCTGGAGATGCTGAATGTCATTGAAATGAAATGCATCAAAGCAAAAGCAACAATTTCAGTCAAAAACTATTTGTCCACTACTGTCATTCCATGTTACTGGAAGCAAGACTGACATGAACAGGAGAAGTTTCCTATGTCAGTAAAATAATTCTTTTCAGTTTTATTCCTGTTACAGGTTTAAGCTTTTTAGAGCAGGCTTTGAAGTTCATGTCTGTCTGCCTTATGCTTTGCCTGCTCATAATCTACTTGTTCACTTGGATCTGGGATTTCCTTGAACGTGTTGGACAAATCCATAGATGGAGTAGTACAAAATCACTTTGAAACAGAAATTCAAGATGCCTTAAATCAAAATCTGTAATTGTGATTTATGATACCACGTTGCAAAACTGGAACACTGAAGTGCTAAACTTGGATTTGCCTTTTTAATCATCTCTGAGGACAGTTTATGTGAATTGCTTTAAGATGTGATGGGTTCACTGCTTTCAAGGGAGACTGAAGGCACTGGATGCTTAGCTCCTCTAGGTTTTCTCTGAAATAGGAACACCAAGATCACTCTGAACGCTTTTCTTAGATCTTTGATAAGTAGACATAACTGGGCAGTGTCACGTCCTTTTGGAAAAATCAAGCAATAAATGCCAAATTCCATCCTCTTTTTCCTTTACTCCAAATTACAGATTTCAAAGCAAGCATTGGAGTTGAGAAAATGGTTGGAGTTTGCTTGGGTACCAGCAAATTAAAGAGAGGTTTCCAAAGAGCCCTGGGGATCCTTTAGTGTTGTCTGATTGCAGCTGGTGAGAGCTGTCACTTGGCTGCTCCAGGGCCTAAATCACATCTTGAGGTCAGAAGTCTAATCTGAAAAAATGGTGTGAATTCCATTCCATCCAAACTGTCCTGTTTAGTTCCTTTAGACCAGGCTACTTAAAACAGTATAAAGTTAAAATAAAACCAGAGCCTTACTTTCCTGAAAATCCTGATATAAAGCAATCATTCTCCATGCAATATGTCAAAGAACAACTTTTTGATCAGGAGTTGGCTGGTAGACATCTTTTATAAGATGTTATTCCTGTGCTGTTTGCTGCATTGCTCCTTTACTGCTCAATTCAAATGGATTCTCTAGAATTTGTTTCATTTTGGAGTCATTCTAGGCTAAGTTCTTTCTCTTCCCATACCTGAAAAAAACCCCATCTTTTCAAGTTCTGTGTGAATGAGCCACCTGCAGCTGGTCATTTTTGGGATTGGGAAGGTCCTTTTCCCTGGGCCACGCTGTCCCTCCAGCACTGCTGCAGGAATTCCATGTGCTCCCAGGGACTCCATGGGTCCTTTTGAACTGCATTCTTGACCACTGGGCCTGCCAGAAACTTCCTCCAGCTAAAGAGCATTTCCTGGCCACGTTTTTTTTTGAAGTTCCTAGATGTATGATTGCCTATTGTCTGAGGCTTTCACAGATGGCTTAATCTATTCCAATCACATAAATTGTGCAGCAGAAATGATGGAGTCTTATCAGAGCAGATTTTTTTTTCCCCTTCTATTTTTATCTTTCTCACCTAAATTGGGATTTGAACTTTAATGTCCAGAGTTGAAAGTTCAGCTTGTTGACTCTTCCATGCCACACAGCATCTTCTGAGTTTACAGTGGCTGCACAGGTTGCACAGTCAGTGCTTTTCACTGTCCAGATGGTGGTAATGACCCCTTTGCTGAAATCTTAGAACTTTTAAAAGGTGACACAGAATCAGCCTGTTAGTAACTCTGAGTTTCAGGGGCTGCATTTTTGCAAAAGCAGAGATTTAGTCCATGTCTTAAAGAATAAAGAATAATAAATAGGAATAAAAAATGCAGCACAGTCCCTCTCCTTTTTTTTGGCTATGCATGCTTTGAGCAAGCCTACAGAAAATTAATTTCAGATTATTAAGCAGTTAGGACTGAATTTTAGGTTTTTCGCATGCAGTGTTAAAGATAGACTAATTTTTTTTTAAGTTTATTTCAATGTCCTCTATTTAAGTGTCAGTTTACAAAAATTACAGCTTGGGTTTTACCCCTTTCCTTCTCTTTCTCCTTCAGCAGTTTCTCCATTCCTCACGTGGTGTGTTCATGTATCAGCCACTTGTTTCCACAGTCTGCTTCAGCTTCCAGGGAGAAATTTAAAATACTAAAATCATAAAGCAGTGCATTTGTGTGCTGGTGTGTGTGCCAGAGTTTGATTGTGAGCTCACCTTTTGTTCTTTCTCCTGCAGAATGATGTCAGGATAAAGTTTGAACATAATGGGGAGAGACGGTAAGTTGGCCTTCACTGCTTTGATTCTTTGCTTAGGAGAGTAATTTAGTCATCAGTAATTTAGCTTAAATATTTTGTTGGCTTTGCTTTCCTTTTTTCCTGAATGGAAATCACACAGTGAAGGCAATAGCAAACAGGTCACACACAACCTGGTTATTTTTAGAGATCAGTGTGTCATAAAACACTGATTTATTTCCATAATATTTATTTGTGAGTGAACTGTAGCATTTTTAAAAGCTGTCCAGCCTGAAATAAGTTCAGCCTGAAAGTCTTATTTCAGATATGTTCCCATTTTGTTTCATTTAACTGAAACCAAATGAAGCTGATCAAATCAGTGTCATTCTTTTCTAGTTTCTCACTTCCTGATGCCCTGTCATTATCACTGCCCTGCTGTGATTGAGCAATAGATACAACAAGGGAAGATTTTTTTTTCATTGGTGTAAAAGCTTCTTTGTTATTTCCTCTGATATTTGGTTTTGAGAGACATTCTTTTACAAGAAAAAAAAAAAAACCAAAAAAACAAATAACTGAAATAGCAGTTTCAGTTTTTACAGCATTGTTTGCAATGAATAAAATTGCTGAAATATTTCAAAGTAGGTCCCAAAAAGCCTCTTATTTGCCATCAAATGAGAGGAACTCTTGAGACATTTAATGGCTGTGTGAACACTCAGGAAGGCTCCAGGCTTGTCTGTGGTCTCTGGGTCTGCTTTCAGTGAGGGAAATCGTGATCTTGATGCTGGGTTATAGTCCATATCTTGGAAAATATTGATTGGGTTGTAATCATGAATGGATGTGCCATCTTCATGGCCATCTCATGGGAATCCTTTGGTTTCTCCCAGGCCAGGCAGAACTTCCAGCTTGAAGTAGTTCACAATTTCATGATGAAATGCAAATTTAATGTCAGTGGTACAGGAGGAGAAGTTGTCTGTAGTGATCCTCACAGCCTGTTCTAGCAGAGGTTGTTGGCCTGAGTTGCTGAAGCTCCTCCTTTGTCAGATTTTGGGATCTCTGTTAGGAAAGCAGAAGTGTTCTTTGTTGGCAAAGCAGGTTGTGGAGAATTTCTACTCTTCTTCAAAACCTGAACTGTTCCTTTCACTGAAATCCTACGTGATGAATTCTGTCAGTGACTTTTTGTGCTGTGGGAGAAATTTTAAAGGTAATCATCGCTGAGATTTGCTTCCTCCTTTGTCAGTCAGGTTTGCTCAGCACTCTCCTGTGTCAGGGGCTTTGTGGGGACAACAGCAGAGCCACAGTGGGACATGTCACAATTTCTTGTCACACTGTGTCAGGACAGGGGAACTCAGCAACAAAATCCTGTCACCACAGGCTTATCATCTTGCCTGTCTGCTGGCTGCGTTTCGGGGGGCAGAAGGGTTTTCTCCTCTTTTTTTTTTTTT
>VWYP01032100.1:131998-184318 GCA_013400435.1 Pycnonotus jocosus
TTTTTTTTCCCCTAAAATGAAAAGGTTGATTGTGTGTCAGTCTAATTATGCAGTTGTGCTCGCCTGAATTCCCTGCTCCCAGCACAGTGTGCAGTTCCAGACAGGGAGCTCGCACCAGAATGTCAGTGTGTGTGCTTGGTTTCACGGCAGCTGCCAGATCTAACCACAAATATTTAAGGTGGTCAGGCAGGAATGGGCTCCTTAAACCCTGCAGTCCAGGATTTTGTGTTAGAGGAGCGCACAGAGTTTTTAAACTAATAAAATTTGTGGCACCTGAGAACAGCTCTGCTTTTGAAAGCTTTGGGTGTAGAATGGGAGCCTTTATGAGGGACTGAGAGCCACATTGCATTTGTGTGGTGCCACAGTACTGTGATTTCATGTATGGGTTTCTTAGGAATATGTAGAAAATGTTATTGTGGGCTGCTTTTTAACAAGGACAATTACTTCCAAAGAGCTGAATGTTGTAGGTCTGGTAGCAAGATAACCCTTCATGGGAAGGGGCTGAGGAAACCAGCTAACACAAGGGTTATTTGAAACAAAAGCTACATCTCATGAAAGGATACCCAGGGCTGATGAAGCTGTGTGATGGATGATTGGGAAACCAAGGCTTCTCTCCAAAGCACAGCTTCATCACAGAGTCACAGAATGCCAGGATGGTTTGGGTTGGAAGGGACCTCAAAGACTGAGTGCCTCAGAGACCTGAGACACCTTCCACTGTCCCAGACTGCTCCAAGCCTTATCCAGCCTGGCCTTGGACACTGCCAGACATCCAGGGGCAGCCACAGCTTCTATGGATGGCCCCTACAGAAAGCCCCTCTCTCTCTCTCTTTCCCCACAAACTCGTGTGAGATAATTCAGGGTCTCGCTGAGTTGCCTCTATGAGCAAGAACAGGTCTGGAGTTTCCATTGTTCACTCAGTAACTTGGAAGTCCAAACAGTCCTTGATCATTTGTAGTGTGCTGATGTAGCAAAAGAAATAGGAGGAAGATAGATATAAAAAACATGGAAGTTCTTTGTTTGGAACCGATTTTTTTTTTCTGAAAAGTAACTAGCAAAAAATTGGAAAGAACACTAATCTTCCAATTAAGTACAAAAAGTATAACCAGATATTATAATAGTTCATGTGTGAAGAGGATCTTGGATTGTTTAGCCTGGGGAAGAGGAGACTCAGGAGAGACCTTGTTGTATCCTGTTATTTCTGCCTCGTGACAAGTTTGTTAATTGGTGCTCACAATCCAGCTCTTTGTGGCAGTAACTCATCTGTGCCAGAGCAGGTGGTATTTTTTAAGCCAAGGTGCACAGGGCATTTTTATCCTGTTATGTGAAACACATTTATTCAAAAAGGATACTTTTCTGCCCACGGGCAAAGGGATTCTATTTGGAATCTCCAGCTGAATGTTGCATTTTGACAAACTGTATGGAAATGGGCCGGAGATCAATAATTCTTGATTGAAATAACACGTACAAATTTCAATTTGAAAGGTTCACCACTTGCTTGAGGATGAAAGGAGACCATTCAAACCATTTAATGGTTCAGCCCTGTGATTTGATTGCGTTATGAAGTGTATCTCTGAACTGAGTCAGTGATTCTCTTTCCCCCCTTCCAGGATTATCCCGTTTGTCCGTCCCGTGCGCTACGAAGACGTGCAGCAGAAAGTGAAAACAGCTTTTGGGCAGCCCCTGGACCTCCACTACATGAACAACGAGGTGCTGAGCTGTCAGTGCTCTCTGCATGATTCCTCCTTTCCCCCATCACAAATTCTGTACCCAGAAATTTCATTTTCAGGTCTTCCTTTAATACAAACCATTGTTGAATCCTGCTAAAGCATCTCACTGATGTGTGTGTTGTACCAACATCAGCATCTTGTTCCCTTGTTCTGGTCTTGCTTAAGACACTCTCATTCTACCTGAAACCCAATTTTCACTTGATCATTACTTCTAGATTCATAAGTCTTCTTTTCTCATCAGAGAGTCAGGGACTGACAAGTCTCTGTTCTTTGCAAACAGCAAATCCAGGTAGAAATTAATACTTTTGGGGGTGATGCTTTAGAGGAATTTGCATTAGGGTCAGCCATTTCTCTGACATGGGAGGAAAACCTCATTTAAAAAGGCAGTAAGACAGTATTGGAATGAAAATTTGTGGAATAACTGAGCAATCAGAATCCTGTTTTATGGTCTGGTATTTTTCTAATGTTTGTTCAAATACCTATCATAAAAGTAGACCTATTTTTTTTTCTGTCTTTTCTAATGATTTTTTTCCCTGCTCTTTATTTTGCAGCTCTCTATTCCTTTGAAAAACCAAGATGACCTGGATAAAGCTGTAGATCTCTTAGACCGGAGCTCGAATGTGAAAAGCCTGAGGATACTCTTGCTGTCCCAGGACAGAAACCATGTAGGTAACAACTTCTGGGATTGCAGCAAAATCAAGGGGCTTTACCCTTAAGACTCTAAAGCACGATGACAGCATTAGCTGAGTGTGACAGGGATTATAAAATCACTCTTCCCAGGCACAAATGCATGTGTTTATCCTCTTTGCATTGCCTCAGCTATAGGTGTCTTTTTGTGTTGGGTTTCTTTCCCTGAAATTAGCAGCTGTTTGGGGGCTAAAACATTGCAGCTTTTTAAGCTGTCATGTGAAGGCCATTTTATATCAAATACCCAGTGGCTGTAGACAGAAAACAGTGAATGAACTGCAAGCTGAAGAAGGCAAAAAGAGTCTGAATTTTCCCTTATTCCTGATCTGTGACTGGAAAGTACAGTTCACTCTACCAGTATCTCTATTTTTTATTCTTCAGAATTAAGGTCATGCAGCTTTTCAAACCAAAGACTTCAACAGCTTAGATATTTGATTTGCAAATTACCACATTCTCCTGAAGAGTGTGACACAGAAAGCTGCTCTCTTGGTAGTAGCTTGTCAATCTGAATGTTCATCCCTATTCAAGTTCTGCAGGCTGGGAGCTCAACTCTTGAAATAATCACACCTGTAATTCTTGGAACTGTCATGATAAGTTAAATGTACTTCTCTCTGTTTTTAAATTTGATAATCCATGGTAATGGAAATAAAAAGAACTTCAGGAGTGTTAACAGCCCTTTCTGAAGTGACTGGGAAGGTGTAGGAGGGGATGATGCTGTTCCTTGTCCTGTGCCCTTTCCCTGAGCAATTGTTGCAGCCTGTTCTGTAGACAATACTTGGCAAGAAGGTCTTTGGTCTGACCTGGTGGAGTCAGACCAAAGTTCTGTGTTGTCAGGAAACATCCTGTAAAAGGTGGCCTCAACTTTTGGTTGGATTGGTCAGGCAATCCTTTTTCCCAGCCCTCTGTTCATGTCAGTGCCTCCAGGCTGCAGCCAGATGTCAAATGATGCCATCAAACTTTGCATAACCAGTAAACACTTGGTAAATCTCACCCTGCGCCAGGCAGTAGCCACTGCTGATGGCCTTTTATTAGCTGTTTTTTCCTCTTTTACTCAAAGCAGAAACAAACAGCAAAACCTTCAGTAAGTGCCACTGTTTCCCCCTGCTCTCCTCCAACTTCCTCTGCTGCTCCAAGTTGCCTGACAGGAGAGCCCTCCGTGGGATAAAGCCCACAAGGCTGAAGGAGGTTTCTTGGCTGCATGATCTCATCCCACTGAGGGAGCGGGAAGCATTATTTTTCCTGAAGTACAGGATGCAGATTTTGTTTTGGTTGTGCTCTTTTCTTTTTTTCTGGGGATGGAAAGGTGGCTTCAGCACAAATCTGTGCAGAAAGCAAATGAACTTTACAGCAGTAGCTGGGTCCCTTGTACCAGGAGCCTGTGTCTGTGAACAGCACTCAGATTTATTTTCTTACCCCTCTTTTTTCTTTCTTACCTCTCTTCTTGGTACTAAGCATTATATTTTTGAAACTGTGGGCAAGACTGCTTGAGCTCCTTCATCTCACTTTATTTTGTTTTATTCTCTTCATTTTACCCAACAGACCAGTTGTTCACCCCATTCTGGACTGCCCAAGCAAGTCAGGATTAAAACTTCCCAATCTGTGGGGGATGTGAGCACACCCTATCAGCAGCCAGAACCCAGAAGTAGGCATCTGTCTGTCAGTGAGTATTTTTGCCACTTTTATGTGGTTTTGTTTGTTGAAATGTATCTTTATGGCACTAGTGTTTATGGTACAGCATTTAGGAGAGCCATGAGAAATTGAAAGGTTATTTTGGGACAAGGCAGTTCATTTTCAAAAGCTCTTAATATGTTTGCAATAGGATGTTTCAAAGTGCCTTGCTAAGTTGTGGAACTGAGCTGAGGAGTTGCTAAAGGGGATGTCCTAAAGCCAGAGCCATTGTGGTTAGAAATTTGGAAAGCTGATGTGAGTCTATTAAGCTTTTTATTTAGATTGGCAATTCCAGTTCATGAAACCTAGATTTGATTTTTTTTTTAATGTCGGGCTTTGGGATCTCTCCTGACTCCTGTAATCAAGCATTTTACTAGGAATCACTATTGCATATCCAGCTAGTGTCCTACATTCTAAGTTGCCTAAACTTTCACTCTTGGAATTATCAGGTGAGTAGAGCACGAGACAAAATCAGAGATTCAAAAGATAATGAAAAAAATCAGAGTAATATGTACCTTTGTCTCATTTCTTTGGGTTTCTATTAGCTTAGTGAACTCCTGTTTAGGGGAAAGGTTCATGTAAGACTTCTGTAGTTTTTATGACTTCCATCTCTGGCAGATTTGTCTGATTTCTCCCAATTCCTGTGTTACAACCTTCCATGTAATTGTGCAGTACAATTCAAATGTGTTCTTGAACGGTGCTCAAAGCTGTTAACCTTTATATGAAAAACTAAAACAAGTGAAACACCTTTCAAGGATTTATTGACCCAAAAAACCCTCAAAAGTCTGTGGTTTAGGATTTGACTCCTTGGTGTGAAAGTGAGCAGTGAAAGTGCCAGGAGGAAGGTGAGAGTGTGAAGGCCATAGCCTGAAATGCTGCTCTATGTAAACTATTTCTGTTTCAGGAATGAGAGAAGGTAAATTTTGCTGGAAACAGAAGCAGAGGATGACTGTGTTTATTACAGCAGCTGTTTTGGGGCTTGTCAGAGCTAATGCCTGAGGACAGGGGATGCAAGTCACAAAGGACAGTACCAGGAGCTGGGAATGTCAGAGTTGTTTTGTTTGCAAGTTTTTCACTGTGCCAAAGGAGTATTTCAGTTTCATTAACTCTGTAAACTTGAGGCAGAATTATATGATTTTAGATCAATATTTGCTGTGCAAAGTATCAAATAATAAATCAGCTTAAACCACAACAGTCTCCATACTGGGGGGTCAAAACCAGAGTTGGGTCCACACTGTTCTGACCAGAGGTAGCTGAGAGAATGAGCTCAGAGGGAAGGACTTGTGAACTAGAGAAGTAATTCTCAGTGTAGGACTTGTCTAACAAACCTGCTTGTATCCTGTGGAGAGTTTGCTGATCCCCTTCTGCTTTTATGAAGCAGCAAACAAACAAAGAAGTACTGAAAGCTTGTGAAGTACGTGACTGAAACAGGGACAAAAAGACTTTTCCCATCCTTCCTAGTTTGAAGTTAATATGCATAAAAAGAGCCACATTCCTTGGTCCTGAGAAGTGGTATCCATGCACGTCTGAACACCACGTTTCTTCTATAACAGACAAATTGAATGCCAAAATTATTTTATTTAAAATATAGCTATATATATATATATATATTTCTCTTTACTGACATTCTGAGATATCCAAATAATGGTGCCAAAGCCAACAGACTGCAGTGAGTGTCTGTCATGGGTAAACTATATAGAAATAAGGGGCCCCTTCTGTATTCCAGTTACACACTCCTTCCTCTTATCCCAGCTTAGGGATACTTTCTGAATAGCTTGTCATTCATCACTCAAGAAACCATTGGTTTTATTTTCTGAACATGTCAAAGTACCAGCCTGGTACATTATGAAGAGGTCCAGAAGAGTTCCAGTTCTCTCAGAGGTCTGCTGGTTATTTGGCAGTAGCTCAGTCCATCAATTTCTTCTTCCTTCTCTTTTCCTGTCTTTGGTTTGGAAGAGGAATGTACCCTGTTTCCTGGTGTTTCAGGCGTAGAGACTCTCCAACTCATGCAATTAAAGTCCAAAGCAGTGTTCAATTAAAGCTTTTTGCAAGCAGGAGAGGGACCTGTGTGGTTCCTGAGCTCCAAACAGCCTCAAGCCTGTTGTCACCAGTCAGAGCTTTGGAAGTAAAGATAACTTTTATTTAAAAAGAAGAAAAAAAAAAAGTTGCTAAGCATTCTGGCAGGGCTTGTGTTTTTTCCACTCACTTCCTTTGATATACATGGATTTAGTGCCGACTTCCCTTTCCTGCCCAGGGATGGGGCCTTTCCACAAGAGCAGCTGGGCCGGTGCCAGCGGGCCCTGGGCTCGCTCTGGCCGTGGCATCTGTCGGAAGCAGTGAAAGTGCTCCCGGGGCTGGGGCACACCCGGGGCTATCCCACCCCTCCAAAGGCTCCAGAGGGCACCCCTGGGAGCAGCCTGGGAAATCAGATGGGAGCTCTGAGCGATAGACTGTGGACTTGACAGTCTTGGGCTTTGTGATCTTGGAGGTCTTCTCTAACCTTAATGATTCTATGATTTTATTAATCCCTTTTTTTTTTTCATGTAGTTCACCCCTCTTGCACTCTAAGCCATGCCAGCATTGTTTGTTTTCCTTCTGCAGCCCCCGAAAAGTGTGTGCTGTGCTTTTCAGCCCCCTCAAAGTTGTGTGCTCAGCTTTTCAGATCACTTCTCCCAGCTCTTTGCCTTCGCTCTTTATTACAACTCCTATAAAAAATATTTTCCTTGGGAGAATATTTGCTGATCTTTACCCATCTTTCCTAGCACCTGAGTACACACAGTTAATTAAAGACAGTGTTGTGAGGAGCACAGCTTGAGAGCTGATCTTCACCTGCTGCCTCTGACTTCATGTGTGACCTCGAGCAGACTGGCTGGACCACAGCAGTTCTTGGAACTCACAGTGGGAATTAGTGGCAGCTGTAGGTGGATAGGTCACTGCAGAAAGAGGATTTTTTTTCTTCCTGTATCCAAAGTTTCATCTGCTTTGAAATCTGCAAGGAAAAAATAAACTCTAAGGGTGAAGCTTCTCTCAGTAGGTAGCACAAGAGAAACTCTTTAGGTAGTGCCACTAGCAGGTGATTAAACCAGAATTATGCTCAGAAGGTTGAGCAGAAAAGGTTAGAAATAGGTGATTGCTTTGTCAGGAGCTTCAGCAATAATCATGTAGCATCTAAAACATCAGTACATGTGCACATCAGACAGTTTGGTTTTCCTGGTTCCGTGTCTGTCCAGGCTAGGGGTGGTTCACTCTGGAATTGTGTGGTGATAGAGATTTGGTGTTAGAGAGGATTTGGGGTCAGCACTGTGCCAGCAGTGTCAGCCAGCAGCAGTGTGGGTGCTGTCCTTGTCACAGGCTCTCAGAACACGGGCCGGAGCTCACCCCCACCCGGGTACGTCCCCGAGCGGCAGCAGCGCATCGCCCGCCAGGGCTCCTACACCAGCATCCACAGCGAGGGCGAGTTCATCCCCGAGACCAGCGAGCAGTGCGTGAGTACAGCCCGGAGACACGGGGCAGCTCCTGCCAGGGGAGTCTGCTGGGGGCTGGGCCCTCTTCTCTTTGCCAAAGATCGCTGGCTGTGCTTGCATCCGCACCTCTAAGTGGTGAGACACAGGTTGTCCAGATGGCTGCCCCATCCCTGGAAGTGTCCAAGGGCAACCTTAGAGCAACCTGATCTAAAGCAAGGTGTCCCTGCCCATGGCAGGAAGTGGAATTGGATGACCCTTAAAGTCCTTTCCAACCAAGCCATTCTGGGATTCTAAAAGTGCTGCTTTGTGCATTTAAACAGCTTCAGATTGTAGCTGTGTAAGTTCAAAGCCTTTGTTGGGCTGCCAGAAGCATTTCCCTGTTCTGGGCATTGCCCCTCCACCTCTGACTGAGCAGTTTTGGTGCTGTCACACATGTGACAAGGTTTCCTATTACCACGTTTGTGTGACCCCCCCTTGCTTTTGAAACTCTGCTCTCCATTCAAAAAAGTGGGAAGTGAGGCTAAAGGGCAACTTGCAGGTGGAGGCAGCAGCACCAGCAGAGACTGTTCCTGGAGCTGGCTGGGATCAAAAAGCAGCACAAGGCTGCTAAAGCTTGCATTTTTCACAGCAGACTCTTTCAACAACTAAAGCAGTGCCTCAAATTTTATATGAACCTAATTTCTCTGGGAGATAAAGGAAAATTATACATTTAAATAGACTCCCTTCTTCAGCTGGACATCCTGCAGGCAAGCATTTGTGGGCTCTGGACTGCACTGATGTTGCTGTGTGGTTTCTTCTGTGTTGCAGATGCTGGACCCTCTAAGCAGTGCTGAAAACTCAGTGTCAGGAAGCTGCCAGTCCTTGGACAGGTGAGCAGCCAGGTACAAATGTACAAACTGGTGAGAACGTGCGTGCTCAGATGGAAATGCCAGTTGTACTTACATAAAATCCTGTTTTCTATCTCATACATTTTCTTGGAGGGAAACAAGAACTTACTTCCTACCTATATCCTACTGTGTTTCTTAAAGAGCATTAACTTTGTCTTAAGGCTGTGTTATTTTCTGGCACAACCACAGCCCAACAAACTGGTGCTTCAGTAGCTTTATGTTATAAATACAAAGTTCTGAAGTGAGCAGCCTGTGTGGAGCCACCCCTCTGAGAACATCTGGCTGCAGGGTATTTAAATCTCTTTTAGACAAGGCTCTACTTGTTCATTTAAAAAATAAAACAACAAAAAAAAAATACCCCAAACAACAGCAAAACTTATTCTTGTCTTCTTTCTCTAACAGCCCTTCTTTTCGGAAGTCACGGATGTCAAGGGCACAGAGCTTTCCTGATAATAGACAGGAGTTCTCAGGTATGGCTTTGGTACAGAGGTTATTTGATCTAGGCATTTTCTGCTCTTGGCTGGCCGCCCTCCCTGCTTGCTGGGATTGTATAAATAGAAGAACTGGGGATACGTTAATGGAAAAGCTATGAAGTTATTTATTTTTATTACCTCTTCCTTAAAACCTGCTGTTAGAGGAAAAATTCTGTCATTAAGAAGTTAGATTTTTTTGAAGGAGCTTCACTTTTGTCTTTGCTTCTCCTGCCAGACCGTGAGAATCAGATCTATGACAAAGCAGGCAAAGGTGGGACCTACCCTCGGCGCTACAACGTCTCCATGCAGCACAAGGACTACAACGAGGGTGAGTTGGTCTCAGACCTCCCATTCCAGGCTGGAAAACAAAGGTGAGGCAGTGGCAACCTCTACGCAGTGTAAATCCAATTTGGAGAGCCTGGAAGTGCCCTGGTCCTTGCAGTTGGTGCTGAGGTTGATGCTATTGTGCATGATGCCTCATTTTCATGGAAACCAATGGTTGTTGTTTGTAATTCTTTGTTTTCTTTGTCCTTTCTGGGGTTATCCAGGCTGAGTAGGGGGATTGTGAACATAGTTATTAGATTTGGCCCTATATAAGTAGTTTCCTACCACAGAGATTGATTATACTTTGCTAATTTGCATTGCAGACTTGCTTCTGGATCATTTAAATATAGCAGGGAGTTAAAGAATTACATCTCTGCTCATCAGATGGCTTTATGCAAATTAATCTCTCAAAATTTCATGAGGTGCAAGTTGGCACAATCTTTGTTTATGGTTTTTATTTGCAAGTCTGGGCACGTTATCTAGAAAGTCATTTTGTATGTAGTTGTTAACAAAACTCAGAGCTTGTGCTCAGAGCCCGTAAACCAGATTTTTCGTTTGGAAGGTAAGTTTAGATCTTCCAGCACTGAGGGCATTACAAAGTGTTCTCTGCCTTCTGCTTTGGGAATGATCCAGAGCTGTGCTGAACTCAGGCAGCACCAACCCTGAGCTGTTATATTTTTGCATCCCGTCTGCTTGGCAGCAGATTCTGCTCCACGGGAACAGAGCAGAACTTGGGATTTCTCTCCCTTCTCCCTGCTGCTCAACCCCCAGCCATTACCTTCCCTTTGCAAGCATTTATTGAACAGCTGATTTTTTTTTTTTCCCCCAGGCCGGAGGACCTTTCCCCGGATACGGCGTCACCAGGGGAATCTCTTCACCTTGGTGCCTTCCAGCCGCTCCTTGAGCACCAATGGAGAGAACCTGGGCCTGGCCCTGCAGTACCTGGACCCGCGGGGCCGCCTGCGCAGCGCCGACAGCGAGAACGCACTGGGGGTGCAGGAGAGGAACATTGCCACCAAATGTAGGCATTCACTGGGAGAGGCCACTGGGCTGTGGGCAGGGAAGGCTCTAAGGGTCAGCTCCAGGCTCAGGACATGACCATAACCTGGCTTTAAAAAGGCCTTAAAACCACATCTTTCCCTGGCTGTGCTTTGAGATTTGTTTGTCACATCCACAAGACAAGTCTTTTTCTTCTCAGATTTCTTCTGGGAGCTGGGCTTTCCTTTAGAAAGCATTGCAAATTCAGCTAAGAAGTAAAAAAACTTCCTTGATCTAATGATCTGCAGGATTCTTAAAACAGGCAGACAAGCTTGTTTATTTTCTTGCTACGTTAATATTTTCAGTCAGGCTTTTGGGTTACAGTTACTCTACTAGTTGAGAGCTGAATGTATTTCACTTGCTCCTTAGTAGAAGGATTTACTTCTGTATTAATGGCATCCTTGAGTTGTTTCGTTGGACAACTTTCTATTGTAAAAATAAAAAAGAAATGGAACATAAGTCATTATTGATGGACTTCAGATATCCCATACAGTAATTAAAGAATCAAAATGAAGAGTAAGCTTGTAGCAGAGTAAGGAACACACTAAAATACCAACTGGCAGTAAATCTGATAAAATTAGACATGGCAAAGCTAATCTCTCAGCTCTTCAGTATTTTCACACTGTTCAGATGGCTGGTTCCTGTCTTTGTTTTTAGAATTTCTTGTTAGATCCAACATAATTAGATGCACTGCACTGCAGGAATCTGGTAGTGTTGCTTTCAAAGTTGGAGCTAAAGCAGTGGTCTTTGAGTAATACATTTTGGGATTAGGGGCAGTCTGAAGAACTGGGCTCAGGTATTAATCTCTGGGTCAAGAGACTGCTGCTTGTGGAATGTGAGGGCTCCTGATGCCCTGAGGATGGAACCTCCTGCTGGGGTGCTGAAGATGCTGTTTTACCTGGGTATCATGGTTATTTTTATTAAGGCTGACTGTTCAGCAGGTGAAGAAGATACCCACACTGTGCTAACATGGTCCCTACGTTTATCAATGTCTGCTAAGGAATTATGATTTCTAATTTTTCTGGTTAGAGAGAGCCTTGCAGTAAAATGCTTCCCATAGAGGTAACCCCAAGCTAGCTTGGCAAAGAAATGCAGAATGTCGTCCTTCAAGTTGTCCCAGAAGCTTAAGTCATTCCCAGCTGGCTGAGATTGATTTAGCAAAGCTAATCCAGCTCTTCTTCATCTGATGCTTGTAATAACTACAGATTGAGGATTGGAAGCTGTTCTTTAGTTGCTGCATCATCTCTTAAGGTAGTGATTTTGTAGAATGCACCTGCTGGTGGAATGAAATTTCACTAACCCCAGTGAATAACTTGTCTGTAAAACACATTTGCAAAATGTGTTGTGGTGTCATTTCAATGGGACACCCAGTAAGCAGATCCTGAGAGTCTGGATGGTTGGATTCTGTTCAGAGCTCTGCCACCAACTCCTTACTCCGGGAGAGTGCCTCATGTTTATTCAACTACAGAATACCTGTTTCAGTCCCAGCATGATGGTGATTGGTCCTTGAAAAACACACCTTTGTTTTTAAACAGTGTGATGAAAAGGGAAATTGTTGCTGTTCTCTCTTAGCTCCAAGTGCTCCAATAAACTGGCGCCGAGGAAAGCTGCTGGGCCAGGGCGCCTTTGGCCGCGTGTACCTGTGCTACGACGTGGACACGGGCAGGGAACTGGCAGCTAAGCAGGTCCAGTTTGATCCAGAGAGCCCTGAAACCAGCAAGGTAACTCTCATCTCAGCTTCTAAAACCCTCTAAGGTCCTGTACAATGTCTCTCTCTGTCTGTCCTTGAAAGCTGGCACCTTATGTAGTTCGTACTAAGGTTTCAAGTCATGTGGAGAAGAATAGGAGTAATTTAAAAATTACTTTTCTGTGTTATTAACTTCAGCCTGAAACTAAAATCCATTTTCTGCCTTCGTTCTTGGCTCTCCTTTCTCAGCTTTTTGGGGTTTTGCCAGGTTACTTGAGGAATACTAGACTGCCCTGTGTTCCTGGTTAGACGTGGATGTGAATGAAACTAAACCCAGCAAGAGTAAGGGTGGGTTTTTTTCTTTTTTGAACAAAAAAAGCTGCTTGCACATGCAAAACTCACTTCTGGGTTTATAGGGTAGACTCTGTATCAAGTGCATTAATTACCAATTTTTACTTCGAATTCTTCATGTCCCTAAAAACAAATTGAGCTGTGGGGTGTAAATTAATCAAGAAGAGTTATATGGCAACGCTGTAGAGACAGTGGAGATGAGACAGGCACCTTGAAATTATGGGACAGCACTCAACTCCCTGCACAGGGGATGCAGCTGCAATGGCTTTTGGGTTCTTTGCTAGTGTTTTAGCAATGTACCAGTTTCCCAATATTGAACAAGTTCACTTTGAACTAGAATAACTGATCCATGAAGATTTAATTATTCTGATTTTATATGGGATATTGGTGCCAAAATATGTCCTAAATTGGGAAGTTCTGCTATGTCTGTGTTGTAAATCAGACAGTAAGTCTGAGCCAAGGAGGAACAGTCTGAAATATATTTTCAAGGCACTGAAACTCCAAACCTTAAACTATTAGTTGGTCTGATTAAGCAGCTTCCTCTGGTTCCATGTGTCCTTACAACATCCGGGTTCTTGCTTTAAAGTTCTGCATCCTCTCCCAGAGTGAGAGAGCTGAACCTGATACCTTCCCGTGGCAGGGTTGGAAAGAGTTAAATGGGACAAATTTTGGGAGAAAACATTATTCCTTTACCCATAAATCCTCATGCTTCAGTACCTTTGATGTCCCCCCTGTTCAATCCCTGGATTCAGCAAGAACCTGATACTTTTTCTGAGCAACAAACATCTGTGATTCCATTTGAAATTGTTGGATAACCTCTTTGCCTTTGCACTGTGATACTTTGTTGTCTGTGGCAAGAGCAAAGCAAAGGATCCGTTTCATGTGCAGAGCTGCAGATTCTTTGAAGTAAATAGAAGAGGAAGCTGTTTATAGGGTTGATTCCAGTAAATCATCAGTGTGAATCAGAACAGGACTGGGTGACAGAAGCTTAGCAACTTTTAGCACCTGTTGTTTTGCTCTCCAGTGGATTGAAGTTCGAGTTCTGTAACTGTATTCAGACCTGCTTCATAATTAACACTCCCTGCCCTCAGCTTTGTGAGAGAAGTGAGGTTGTACCTGTGTTGTGCATGGAGAATCCTTTCAGCCACTCGGGATAAAGCCATGCAGCTGACAGAATCAAGGCAAGGAACAAAGTTTTTCTGGTACTAAATCCATATATGATACTGCCTGTGTTCTATCAAAGCTTCCACACCAACTCTTACCTGCAGATAATGCAGAAAAAATGAACAATAATGTTTGCCTTTTCCAAGAAGCAGATAAAGCAATGTCATGGATTACACTTCAGTGTAGCAATGGTCTCATCCTGCCACTGACATGACAAATGGATTATTTTTTTAATACTTATTATATATTTCCTGGGGCTGCAATCTTATTTTCTCCTTCAACATCCACAGGAAGTGAGTGCCCTGGAGTGTGAAATTCAGCTGCTGAAGAATCTCCAGCACGACCGTATTGTGCAGTATTACGGCTGCTTAAGGGATCGAGCAGAGAAGACCTTGACCATCTTCATGGAGTACATGCCAGGGGTAAGAGCAGCACAGTCAAGGGTCAGAAAGGGAGCTGGCTTTGTTAGCTGATTTATTAGTTGCTGTCATTCCTCTAACTGTGTCATCCACCTCAGACCTTCTTAAGGCTGTGCCTTCTCGTGCTGGCTCATAATGCCACTACTTTCATTTTATTTATGCCCAAATAACCATTTTGGTTTTTTCCTTAAGTGTCTTGTACTAGAAATACCTTCTCTGTAACAGTCACTAAAGCCAGTTCTTTTCTTCAGTCTAAATTTGTTCTACCAAAGTACCTCAAAGGACTTGAGCCAACGTGTAAATCCTGGTAACTGAATTACCAGAATCATGGTACAGCAAGTGAGGCTAAAACTGACTCCAAAAAGGGAGGCTTTTGACCCAGATCAGTCTGCTGAACTCTTTTATTGCTTGTCTTCACAACCAGTTGTACCAGCAGACAGAACCTCCTTAAGCTATTTTTGCCATCAAGCCTGTCCTTGCTGTTCTTGAAAAGGGCTTCTTAGGGCAAGATGCTCAGAGAGCCTCCCAGAAAGGCTTTAGCAGAGGCCAGAGTTCGTGTATTACACCCAGGGCTTGTGGGAGTTGAATGGACACTGCAGGATTTTGTGCTTTGTCACCTCTTTGCCAATTGCTTCTGTTTGGTTTTTGGCAGGGGTCAGTGAAGGACCAGCTGAAGGCGTACGGGGCCCTCACGGAAAACGTCACCAGGAAATACACGCGGCAGATCCTCGAGGGCGTCTCCTACCTTCACAGCAACATGATCGTGCACAGGGACATCAAGGGTGAGAGCAGGGCCAGGGGAAAAGAGCTCTCCCAGCACGAGTGCACTCACTTTGAGAGCAGAAAGGTTGCATGTGGGCATGTACCACATAATGGCAGCAATGGCGTTCTTGATCTCATTGAAGCCTTGGAGGAAAAATTGGTTTTGGTATCTAAACCTCAGTTTGTGTCCACATAAAAGCTAAGCTCCAAAAGTTTGCTTTTTCCCTGGTGCTTTGTGTTCAGGACCTCTGACCAAGTAAACTGGAGATTGACTTGTTTGTTGTAGGAGTTCAAAATGGCTTAATTAGCTACATCTGTTACCCAGCTGACCAGAAAGCAAAGTTTGCACTCAACAAAGCAGCATCCCAATAAAATCCTTCTCTACACAGCTCTGTTCTCTCTCAGCCCTTGGCCTGGGGGCCCTGCTAGGCTGGCTGTGCTGTTTACAGGCACGGTAACAATGCTGGTGCTGACTCAGCTCTCATTTCCCTCCCCCCTTCACTTCCTTGTGTTTTTCCCTGAAGTTTTTCCCATTTACAGCCATTAGCAATTGGCTTGTCTACAGCCTGAATTAAAGAAATGATGTTTAGCAGGTCACCTGAGGCTTAATGGGGAAAGAGCCATACCATGAGCACGGGTATTTGGGCTTGGATATCATTCTGTAGGCTGCAGATCCAACAGCTGGATTGCATGAGAACAGCTGTCTCCGTTTCTCGCTTCTGTCCAGGTGCCAATATTCTCCGTGACTCTGCTGGGAACGTGAAGCTCGGGGACTTTGGGGCCAGCAAACGGCTGCAGACAATCTGCATGTCGGGGACAGGCATCCGCTCCGTCACGGGCACCCCGTACTGGATGAGCCCGGAGGTGATCAGCGGGGAAGGCTACGGCAGGAAGGCAGACGTGTGGTGAGCCTGTGCCTTGGTGTCCTACAGATCACTCACAGCTCTCCTGCAGCCACATCACACAGACACCTTCTGCCATCTCAGTATCCAAGTTCACATCTTGTCTAGATGGAAGGCTTAAGGAGGATTGAAGTCTCTGGTCTGAACTCAAGATGTGAATTGCTGCAAGGCTGTGCTTTGCAGTGTTAACACCCAACAGCTCATTTGGTTTTTCAGGAGCAGTTTTAGTTTTTCAGGAACAGTTTCCACCCATTCCTCCCTCAAACTGATAGCTGTTTTTTTGCTTTCTGGCTGGTGCAATGTTTTCATCCTTCTTATGCTCTCAGGCACTTGGTGGAATTCTTGGGGTGTCCTATGCAAGGCCAGGAGCTGGGATGATGATCCTTTTGTGGGTCCCTTCCACAAGATTCTGTGGAATCACACAATGGAGAATGGAGATTCTGTGATTCTATGATATCCCTTAGAAGAGCAGCTGAAGGTTGTTTAAGGAGAGCCCATTCATTTAGATATAAAGTGAGAGTTATGCTTAAAATGAACTGGAAATTAATAGAATTTTAGCCTTAAAGGAAAGATGCCCAAACCTGGAATAACAGAAAAGATTCGGGTCAGATCAGAGATGATCTGCATGAATGGAAACTGTAGCTGTGCTATTATTGGCATAGCCAAGGAACAACCTCTATCAAAATGGTCCAGTGCCAAAATGTTAATTTTGGGGGCCTTACAAAGGTGAGATTATAAAACTTAAGTAAACGACAGGAACAAAAGGTCTGCTTGTGCCTCCACAGTAAAGCAGAGCCCGTTTCCTGTACAAGAAGCGAGTGGAAACAGCTGAAACGTGTCTTGTCTGCAAAGGGTTAAATCCTGCAGACTCTCTGAGTTGGGATGCCTGGGGAGAGAGTGAAGCACATGCCCTTCCCCCTGGGTTGGTGCAGTTGTGGATTTCCTCTTGGTGCTGACATTGGTCCATTCCCATCAGAGTCGCTGCCATTGGCCAAGCTCCAGTTCCTACAATCCCAGTCATTATTTTGGGGGGTCAGAATTTTCCAGCGCAGCCCTGGTCCCAGGGTGGATGTGTATGGCCCAGAGGCTCAGAAAACGTAACAAATCCACCCACCTGGCTCTGTGCCAATGCTGCAGGCCCCTCTCCAGTTTTCTTTTTCCTAAATAGCAGAATATGTGAGCTATTTGTTATTGCTGGAGTGACTTGACATGAAAAACATTCCTGCTGTTTGCTGAATATCTTAAAGAAACCGGATCTGCTTAAACGGTATAAATCAGTCTAAACAATAATATATCCCTGCTTGCTTTTGAGCAAACCCCCAGCACTTCAGCACACATGGTTTGCATTTTCTGTACTCTCTCCTAGTAAGTCTGAAATGGCTGGAAAACTGTAAAATTTTCACGTTGGATTTTAAACCTTGTCAAGAAATCAGTTATTGCATATTCACTGCATTTAATTCCTTTCCTTCCTTGTCTTGGCAGTTGATGCAAGTCTGCCTCTCAACATGTCTTTTCCTTGCATTTCACCTCAAAAGTAGGTTTAGTTTTAAGGGAGAGGAGGCAGTTTTGCCTTTTTAATGGAAAGATGTGATAAAACCACAGGATTGAATATTAAAAATTCACTAATGGCTTTTACTTAATCTGTGGCCTGGAGGAAGCAATTAATCCTTTTTGAATAAACCCTAATCAGTGCAGTGCTACAGCAACCATCTTCCCTGGGAAAGTGTTGGAGTCACATCACCTCAGAAAGGTGGCTCAGCCTTGTCCCCAGAATCACGTCCTTGCCTCGAGGTAGCCTGCAGAGCCCCATTAACTTTACAAGGAATTTTTCCTTCAGGTAATGATGCATCTGTCTCACAGGGATTTCACTTACTGCCTTCCCAGTTTGGAACTGTTACGACTTCAATTATTTTTTGACTGATGCTTGGTTTCTTGTGGAGATATTATTAGGTTGTTTTTTCCCCAACGTGGGCATTTTGAGGCTGCGACTGAAAAGGGATTTTGCTGAAATGGCTTTGTGGGGTCACTGAGCTCTGATTCGCTGAACCTTGAGTGTTAAAAAGTCTGTTTTGTACCTTGCAACTCAGCAAGTTGAGACTCTGAGCAACTTGGTCTAGTGGAGGTTGTCCCTGTACATGGCAGGAGGTTGGAACAGGATGGTCTTGAAGGTCCCTTCCAACCCCAAACCATGCTGTGACTCTGTGATTCTCTGATGCCTTTGAGTTACAACAGAGGCAGCAGCACCACAGAGGTCAAACTGTGCCTTCAGGGCCATCCCATGGGCACCTCTTGTTCCCTGTTAACACAAATTTTGTTTCCTGAGAAGAGAATTTGAGCAAAGGTGAGCAGGACATGTAGCATTTTCCAGGCAATTCCCTGCCCTCCTGGCAGCAGGAAGAGCAGCATTGGCAGCTCTGGTTCTGAGTGAGGGCACACGTGGGTTTTGCCAAGCACAAACTCCCCCAGGAGCCCTTTCCAGAGCTGGGGAGCTTTCCCTGAGCACTGGGCATTATTGAGTGATTTCTCATTTGGTTTTTTCCTGTCTCATTTCCAGGAGCCTCGGCTGCACCGTGGTGGAAATGCTGACAGAGAAGCCCCCCTGGGCAGAGTACGAAGCCATGGCAGCGATCTTCAAAATCGCCACCCAGCCCACCAACCCCCAGCTCCCCTCCCACATATCAGAACATTGCCGGGACTTCCTAAAGCAGATCTTTGTGGAAGCCAGGCACAGACCCTCTGCTGAAGAGCTGCTCAGACACCAGTTTGCACAGCTCCAGTACTGAATTACCTCCCTTGCTCGCAGCTCCTGCCGGGCTTTCCGTGCCCTGTCTTGTCTAGTTGCAACTGCCCGTTGTGGTGCTGCATCTTCAAAATGCCAACTCAGCTAGGCCTAGTCCTTTGGGAAGTTCTGCCAAGGAACTTAGGGTCTGCTCTCGTGCCTGATTCCTTCGTTTGCTGGACTAATGTTCATCCTGCCAACAGCTGTCCAAGCAGAGCTGCATTTTTGGCCCAAGTTACCTGGATGTGACATTGCAGCTGGCTGCGTGTTTTCTGCAGGTGCAGGAATGGGAATCTGACCAGTGTCTTCACTGATTGAACATGGGAGAAATCTGAAGCCAAGTGGGAACTGGAAGAGCTCCACCCTTCAGCAAAACAGAAACGTGCACCAGCCTCCAGACCAGCTCTGTGTGTGGGAGTCCTTGGTTTTCCCCTCCTGGGACTCCAGGGGTGTCTCCAGTACCTGAATCCAGCAAAAGCCATGTGTCATGGAGCATGTGCTCACTAGAGTATGGTATATTTTTCTTCTTGAGTATTCAGCATCTGAAGGTGTTCAGAAAATACTGATTCAAAAGTATGTGAATAGTGTTATTTTATAATGAACCCGTGGATTTGGGGCTGGGGGTGAGGGAGGTCTTTCCAGCTAAATGTCAGGATAATGAGACAAGTTTCAGCAGAATGCAATCGCTGCAGGGCCTGAGGGAAGGGCTCTCCCACTGACATTGGAAAATCTGGAGCTAATTTCCAAAGTTTGATCTGTCCCAGCATTAGGACAGTGTCAGTCAGTTTGTGTCGTACCAAACAAATCTGTGCTCCTGCTTCATCTCTCTGGGGCTGCTGGGTCCAACCAAAACCCCTCTGAAAGGGAATTCTGTGGAATTCAGCTTCCTCCTGCATCTGTCTCTTTGGCTGGTAACTTTTTACCATCCTTTTAACCAAAGATAGTCCATCTGGTGCCCAAGAATTTACTTCAGAGTTTCTTTGAGCACATGGCCTAAAAATTGAATGGAAATTCAATTTGAGCACATGGAAAATTGAGGGTTTCTTGGGGAGAATTACCTGGACACTCATTCTTTTTGTGCACAGGAAGCTGGAATGGAGCTCAACCTTTGCTGGGCATTGTTTGAATTACAGGTGTGCAAGGGATCATTTAAGAGTCCCATAAAGATGTTATGGCCTCACTTAAATAAGCTTTTGTAGGGGTTAAGTCAAACAGAGAATCTGAGAAAACCTTTTAAATGGTAACAAATCCCTAAAATTACCTGGAGATCCCCATGCAGGTATCAGCAAAACATTTCCAAGTGATTGTGCACTTGGAAGATACCACAAGTCACAGGGCCAAGGTCCTGATGGCCTCAAATCCTCTGTGCTAATTTGGGGACAAATAATCTTTATTTCACTCGTGAAAGACCAGCAGCTTTTAAGTGCTGGGGATTCGTGGTGTGATGATAAGTTATGTCTGAGAAATGAAACTAAGAAAAGCAAATGTTAATTAACTAAAATACTGCTTTATAGGGCAACACTGAAGGTGTTCTGCTCTTAAACTGGAAATCATATTAAGGTTCCTCACACCTCCACTCTTCTCCCCCATAAAAAATTGAAAATTGCTTCATAATGCAGTAAAATTAAGTTTTTAAGTGAATACTAATGGCAGGATAAGGCAAGTTTTAATGAAACCAAGCTCCTTCAACACATGAAAAATATTGTGTTGAATTAAAAGAGGAAAAAAAAAAAGAACCCTAAAAGTCCTGAAAAGCTTTAAAAATATGAAATGTTTTTTCTGTGCCAAACCCAGAGCAAAGTGTAACCAATAAAAGCTGGTGTTGGTTTCCTTTCCAGGCTCCTGCACTACTCCAAGGATGCACTGTCCCACTTGTGGGCACTTAGGGGATCCTTTTTGTGAAAGCCCTTGTTCCATAATTTATTTAATTATAGTGAGAGCACTTCAATTAATCTTTTCCCAACCAGGAACCCGAATCCAAACTGTCCAGACCCTTGACCTGACTTCTGACTGCACTTCCCTGTTGGCATGAGGGGAAGCTCAGAGTTAGGGAGCTTTCCACACCACTTTGCTGGGCATGTGGGATCATCCCTGCACTCTGGATGACAAAAGCAGGGGGGTCAGCACCTCTGGGGGGCCCAGCTCTTCAAGCCTTGCAACCTAAATATACCAAAGATTGGAGTCTTCATCCACCACCCATCGCCTGCAGGGATCAGGAGCACGGTGACATCTCTGGGGGTTCCCCTCTGTCCTTGGCTTCTCCTCACCAACTCCAGACCTTCTTCCCATGGTTTTTCCTCTTGCTGTCCCCTACCTGCTGTGATCTGGGAGAGAACAGGGCACGAGGAGACGGCGGAATTTCTGTCAAAGCAGCTCAACCCTCAGGACCCGTTGCGGCTTTTACCTCACCCCACGTCCCGGGAGGCGCTTCCAGAGCAGAGCAGAGCAGAGCAACCAGGGCTGTCCCCAAGCTCCAGCCCTTCCCTGGGCTGGCTGTGCCTCCTCTGAGCAAAGCCCAAGCATCCAGCCTGTCCTGGGAGAGAGCAGCAGCCCTACAGTGACAGAGAACACGGGGCCAGCTCCGGCTGGCGCGTTCGGCACAGGAACAAGCCAAAGCATTACCTGTATGTTTGGAGATGCACTTTTATGAATGTAGGTTTATATCGCTCTTTTTTAGCTCTTTTTACATCATGTAAACGGTGATGCCTCATATTTTGTTTGGTTTTTATTTTGGTTTTTTTTTTTTTAATTTATATCGTAAAAGATCATATTTGGTGATTTTTATATATATCGACTGTTATGGGGTGGGGGGAGGTGGGGAAAGAAATTTGACGCCTTTATGAATTTAAAAAGGAAAAAAAAGCAGCTGGTTTTGCAGAGAATTTGCTGATGGTTTATAATGAGTAGAGCCAAGCCAAAATGCCTCTTTGTTTCCTCACAGCCCTCTTGATTATGGACAAGGAAGATCTGGATTCCTGAGTCCACTGCTCCAATGAATAACTTGGGGCTGACATTGATACCACAGGCTTTTAACAGCCTGGGCAGTAAAAGAGTTTCAAGTGGACAGAAATGTAATTACATCTCAAAATTGAATTATATCTGGCCTCTTTATCCTGGCAGACCAGGAAAAAACTGGGAATAAACTCATTTAGGGGAGAGTGGAGGAGGGGTTTATTGCCAGGCTGACAATCAGCTATTGTGTCAATTCCAAATATCCTGTTGGATTTCCTGCTGTTCCTTCCAGGGAGGGATATATTGGGAATATTGAATATTGGGATCCCTGATAGAAGGTGCTGCAGAAATGGAGAATTTGATAGAGAATTTCTTATCAGAATCCCAGTATCCTGAAATGGTTAAAACTAATCAGAAAAATGTCCAAGATTCCCATTGGAGAGGAACTTGGGGGAATTTGGCTGTCCCTGAGGTAGTTAGGAAACGAAGTCGTGACATTTTGATCTTGGTGTGACGATTCTGTGCATTCCAGGTTATTTGCTTGTTCTCCAGAAAATCCCATCTTTGCCCATTCTGGTGGCAGTTAGGTTGCATCAATTTGGATGGGGTTTTTTGGGGTGGAGGGGGTTTTTTTTTGCCTAATTGGGAATAATATTCCAAAGGACTTGAAGCTGCTCCAAGAAGTTCCCATTGGCACCAGTTACCAACACAGACTGACCAGGAGGGAAAAGGTAGGTGTGCCAGGAGCAGTTCAAAAAGGAAGAAAAGGATTTTGTTATCACCATAAATGATGCAAAGCAAGGAGAAAGGGCTTTAACCTGGATTGTGCAGAAGACCTTGACCCAGTAGTCTCTATTTACCGACCGGGGGCTTGCAGTGCAAAGCCAGGCCAATGTATCATTTTATTTACAATAAAATTATCATTTATATGAAAGCCTGTTTTGGTGACTGTCCTTTCAAGGTGCAAAAAAATTTGGAGAAGGAAAGCCTCTGCTTTTCAGACAAGTGGAAGATACCAATGAGCTCCCACAGATCCTGCTTTGCCAAAGGAGGCACTTAAGTACTCTCCATTACCTTCACTTTGAGAAGATTCTTCCCAAAGTTGATGCTTTTCTCCTCCTTTCCCCTCAGTTTGCTTGCTGTTCACATCTTGGCCTTTTCTGATGGTCAATTTTCTCCTGGACTTCCCTCCTGGTCATCCCTCTCAAAAGAAAGTAGCTCCAAAGTAATTCTGCTTTCCATAAATACAGAGCGTGCATTCCCAACAGGAATCTTCCCCACAGACACAGAATATCCTGAGCTGCAAGGCACCCACAGGGAACATCCAGTCCAGTTCCTGGCCCTGCCCAGGACACTGCAGGAATCCCTCCTGTAGTGTGGTGCTTGAGCAGGGGCTGGGAGAAGAAAAATTTGGAGCCTTGAAGGTAGATCTTCTGTCCCCACAGCTCCTCCTGAGAGCAGCTCCAATTTCTGCTCTCCTGACCAGGGACAGGACCCAGAGAACAGTGAGTGGAAGAATGGCCTTTAGATAAAATCTCACATTTCAGTTTAGAGGAGGGAAGGAAAGATACAACATCATTGTTTCTCTGGTTTCATGTTCTCTTTCTAACTGAAAACCCAGCCTTTAAAAACCTGGGAGGGGGTTTCATGCTTCCCTACCCCCCTAAAATCATCGGGCATTGTGAAAATGCTGCTCATCCCGCTGTGAGGGAAGTGAGGCCAGCGAGGGGCAGGAAGCGGAACCGAGGGCTCCACTTTCATTCTCTGAGCCTGCTGGAGAAGGAAGGGGCCAGGGAAGGGGCCCCAGGCCTGCAGCACCACAAACCCTTCAGCAGGGCTGCTCAGGGGTGGCTCTTTTGGGGTCCATTTGTGCCATCTCTTCCTCCTGTGGATTACCCATCCCCATCTTTCTCCCTCTTTCATCCTTATTTCCTGTTTCCATGGCTGTGTCTGGCTTCTCCCAGACAGGGATGGTATCAGTCAGGGATGGAACAGGGGCTCTGGCTGTTGGTATCTATGTGGGGGCCCTGAAAAGCTCAATTCCTGTAGAATTTGAAAGACGTGGGGTTCTCCTGAGCACAGCTGTACAAAGTGTGCCTGGAGGAAAGAGGTAAAATAATAATTAAAACCAGACTCACCCACTTTTCTCTGGTTTTCCTGCATTTCCTCCAGCCTGGCAGGGCTTGCTGGGCTCATCAATTTGTATGGACTGTGCTGTCCACACCAGGGGATTGCATGTGTGGGGTGGATCCAAGCCAGATCTGCTGATGCCCCTCCTGCCCCTGGCAGAGCCACTTGGGCAGGGACAGGGCACGATGGCCACAGATGTAGAGGGGAGAGTGTGAGACATCAGGGCAAAGGGATGGATCCAATCCTGGGGGATCCACAGGCTGGTGGATGCCTCTTGAGGGTGATCTGGGCTCCCTTTGGAAGCTGGTGGAAGGTTCCAGCTGGGCTGTGCAGCTCACAGGGCAACATTGATGCAGAATTTGAAATCCTGGTTCAGTTCCCAAAAACTTGGGGGCCCCAGGAGGGGATTCTGGTCAGGGGCCTGCACCCTGGTCACCTCTGCCCAATCCTCATGGGTCTGCAGGACCCCTCTGAGCACTCCCCAAAGAAGGGTGGGCTGCCTCTTTCCCTTCCCTCTCAGCCTCACTCCCACACAGGCATCCAGGAATATTGATCCTGCAGGGACACAAGCTCTTTCCACAGTACCTGGGCAGTAAGAGGCAGAGCTGACCACCAGTGCCACCTCCCCAGGCCCCTGAGAACACAGAACAAGACAGGGAAGGCTTGGAAACCTTGTATTACAAAAATAAAGGAGCGCATGTGAAGCTGCCGCGAGGCTCCAGCGCAGAACGTACCAGTGGAAGGCAAATATAAAAAAGAGACACTTAAACCATGGCAGGACAACATCCTTAAGGCTGAACCATCCCAGCTGAACTGAGCTGATGTAAACCAAGGACCCCTCCTTATGCAGAATCCCAGCAATGCAGGGTTGGTGTGGCAGAGCTGGGAGCTCTGCAGTGGCTCTCAAGCTGGATAAGCCCCCAGCTCATCTCCTTTTCCATGGTGACAGGCCTGAAATGGATCTACAGGGCTGGGGGGGTCCCATGGGGGGCAATTGCTTCTGTTCTGATCTCACTGGGGAGAGGAGGCTCCAGAGAGAGGGCCTCAGGTCAGGGAGCTGCATTTTGGTCACCTCTGCCCTGTCCTTACAGCCTGCAGAACCCCTCTGAGCACCCTCCAAAGAGGGGGGGCTCCCCCTCTCCCCTCCCCCAGGTCCTGCTGTACATCAGCTCAGTTAGCTCCTGGCTCAGCTCCTCGGGGCTCTGCTGGGCTCCAGGAGCAGGGGCTGGCCCCACTCACGCCGATTTGGTGCCACTCTCCACCTCCTTGTGCACCCACAGCTCCTTGTGCTGCCTGCGCCCGAAGCCTTCGTCGTAGTTGCCTTTGCTCTTGAAGAGCTGCTGGAAGTGGGGCTTGCAGTAGAATTCCCCGTGGAGCGCGGCGTAGCTGCCCAGGCTGGGGAGGGAGGGCAGGGTTAGCAGGGCTTGGAGACTCAGCTGCAGCCTGGGGGGGAGTAGGGGGCTTGGGGACACTGGGACAGCAGAGGGGGGACCATGCAGGACAGGACCCTTAGGGCCAGCAGCTCCCTCCCACCGGCAGAAGCTGTTGGGGGCTGCTGTGAGTAGAGATGGGAGGTCCCAGGGGAGCTCAGCCTGGGTTCTGTGTCCTCTAGAAGGAGGCTCTGGCTCAGCTCTGTGTTCTCCTGGGGCTGCTCTCAAGGGGCAGCACCTCTCCTTCCACTCCAGGTGGGATTTAGCTGAGAGTTGGGCCCAGGGGTGCAGATAAACCTTTTTTTTGCTGTGATGGGTGGGCTGGGGGTCTTTGGCTGTGATGGGGGAGGGCACTGTTGGGGAGGGTCTCAGCACAGCTGCAGTGACACCTGTCCCATCTCACCTGAGCTTGGTGTGGCAGTGCTTGCAGCAGAAGCAGGAGTTGTGGAAGACGAATTTATCGGCCACCAGCCGCTCCATGGGGTACACGGTTTTCTGGCAGGCAGTGCACATCTCCTTCACCTGTGCCTTCAGGCTGAAGGACTGGCCACGGGCAGAGCAAAGGGAGACAGAGGATGAGGAAGGAGTTTGGAACACCCTGGATCCCTCCACTGCCCTCCTCCTTGCCCTGCATTCACTGGAGCACTGGGGAGCAGGAAGCAGCCCCATCTCCCTCACCCTCCCTGGGCCACTCCACTGATGCTGGGCTGGATTGGAGCTTGGTCCTTGGGCTTTTGGCCCTTCCAGCCTTGCCAGAAATCAGCAGGATGAGGTCCTGGCACAGGGTGCCCAGAGAAGCTCCAGCTGCCCCATCCCTGGAAGTGTCCAAGGCCAGGCTGGACAGGGTTTGGAGCAACCTGGGATAGTGGAAGGTGTCCTTGCCCATGGCAGGGGTGGCACTGGATGGGCTCTAAGGTCATTCTGGGATGATTCTATGATGAAATAAAACAAAGGTACCTTGGAGCGCTGCACTGTGCTGCCTCCTGAGCTGTTCTTGGCCTCCTAAAAAGGAAAAGATGAAGCAAAATGAGATCTGGGACAGTCCATCTCTCTGCCCCCAGGCTGATCCCCCACCCCTCGGCCCTCCTGCCTTCTCCTTCCCCATCGTTTCTCCTTTGTATTTTTGGAAACAGTTTGTCTAAGAGGCGCACAGGAAACTCTCCCCTGGCCGAGCTGCCTCCTCAGACGTTTCCCAGCTGCTCTCACTGGCTGAGGTCAGGGACCTGATTTTCCTCTCACTCCCACGAGGCTGAAAGCAGCAGCCAAAATCAACAGTGGGACATGGGCAGCGAGGAGGCTCCGGCCGTGTAAAACCAGTTGCATCCCTTGGCACTGGTAGAGCAACCGCAGGTGCTCTCCTGGGGTTAGGATTTAATGTGCTGTTTCCAGGCTCAGCTGACCAGAGTTAAGGACAATGCTGCCTCTCTGGAGCTGAGATACATCCGTTCCCAAGGCTACAGCAATCCAGGGCCGCTCGTCACTTCTCGGCAGCCTCCTGGCCTCGCTCAGGCTCCCTCTCTATCCCGTATCTGATAGATCTTCCCTCGGGGAAGGGCCGTATCCTGTCCCAGCAGGAGATGTTCTTGAACCTTTATGTTTTTCCATCTCCAATCACTCCAGTACTAAGCGGCCCCGAAAGCTCTTCAATTGTGATCACGGAAAGCCATGGAAACACAAACAAACAGACAGCAACTCCAGACAGTGCAGGGTGAGAGCTCTGGATGGAGCAGAGCCTGAGGCTGGCGTTCAGTGTGCTCAGCAAACAGCACCTTCTGCTGGAACATTCCTGTCCCCAGCTCTGTTGTTTGAGTAGCAGTGACTGTGCTTTGATCACCCTAAAATGTCAGGACAGGAACGCAGCTTCTGTGTACAGCCCTCCCTCCCTGAGAACCCAAACCCAGCTGAAATTCCCATACAAACCACAGGATGCCACGTACATGAGTTGGGGGTGGGCTGGCGGCTCCCGTGGCCTGGAACATGGTTCCTTTCCCTGCTCCCTCTGTTTAATCCTGAGCTGGAAGTCTGTGGGTCGATGTTCCCTGCGGAGGGGTCTGGGACAGACCTCTTGCAACACCTGGGAAGGAAATGTCATCAGGAGTGGGGCTGGTTTCATCACCCAAACCCAGCAGCTCTTGCAGAGTTCAGAACTTCCTCTGTGGGGTCAGATCAGCCTCTGGGGCCTCTGGGGAAGATCAGGGAACCTCTGGGGCTTCCTGAGACACACAGATCTGGACCAGCAGACAAGAGAGGCAGGTCTGGAAGAGTGTGATAGCAGCTGGAGAGTTTGGGGCTCTGAACACCTGGAAGGTGATGTGAGGGAAGCACCTGCCAGGCAATGACCACGCAACTGGCAGCAAGGCTGACCCCAAGCCAAGGCAGCAGAACCAGCACCCCATGTTTCACCAATGCAGCCACTAAAGGACTGGTGTTGCTGGAGGAAGGGCTGTGATTTTGGTCTAATTTTAGCCCAGAAAAGTCTTGCTGATCACAGCTCAGCAGAGCAAGTGACGGGGATTTTGTCTCTTCGATGAGCCCACGTTGCCTTTAGGCTGAGCCCCGTGTGATGTGCTGAGTGCCTGGGAGGATGAGGCTGACAGGGCTGGGACCAGCACAGGAAAAAAACCACCAGCACAGCAGATTACCCCTTTTGGTAAAAAACGAGATAAAAAAAGCACTGAGAGCTCCTCAGGGGGTTTTCCCCACCACACTTTACCTTCAAAACACCCGTGAAAGATGAGCCCTGGTTTGAATACACAGGACAGAGCTGTGGGGTTGAGTGAACACAGCCAAGGGAGGAGCAGAGCAGTGAAAAGGAGGGTGAAGGGGTGGCTCTGCAATGATGGGGATGAGCTGGAAGCTGGAAAACCAGCACCTCCCTCTACCTGGGGCTGCTTTCCTGTCCTTGGCTCATATTGCCACCCCAAAAACCTTCCTGCTGCCCAAGGACTGGGCCAGACACTGAGAAAGCCCCAGGGCAGAGACATGTCAGGGTGCAGGGCTTGGGGTAGGGGCATCTCCTCAGTGCCCATCTCACAGGGACATTTGCAAACATGTCCTGGGTTTTAGGGAGCTCTTTGGCTGCCAAACCCAGCAAAGAACCTAAAATTCCTGGCTGCTTTCAGAGTTGTGAAAGCAGGTCCTGGGCACTGGGGGTGCCTCTCACAGCCCTGGATGCAAAGGTTTCAGAGCCTCAGCTAAGACCCAGCCCTGTTCTATCAAAACCATTTCCCGTCTCTCTGCGGTTTGGTTGTTATTTCCTGCTCTCTGGGCTTGCTCGCAGGCAGCTGCTGCCGAGCCCAGCATCTGCTGGGGGCCAGGGCTCAACCCCACAGCCCCTGCCTGCCCCCATTCCCCGGGACTGGACCTTCCCTTCGTGTCTCTGGGGTCTGTCAGGTCCTACAGCCCAGCACAGACCCTGCAGGGAACACGAGGGACCCACAAAACCTGGTGTTCCTACTCCACACACACCTCAAACACAGATGCTCAACCCTCCCCCTTTTCACCTGCATTTCACCTTTACCCCAGCCTTTGTTACAAATATTTGTCCTCCCCCAACTTCCCTTCCCTGGCAGCTCATCTTCCTCCCCTACCCCGGCCACTTTCTCTCCCTCTGGTTTTTCCAGACCCTCCATCAGCCCCCTCTTGCCTTTCCTCAGAACCTGGTTTGGTGGAAGCTGTCCCTGCACACGGCAGAGGGTTGGAACGAGGTGATCTTTAAGGTCCCTTCAACCCAAAGGGGTTCTCTGATGAGCACATAATTACTTGTATATCACCTATGATTTATTTCTTTGCTCCTCATGCCCCCAACCCCTTTCCCTCCAATTCCACCCATTTATCCCCTGCGTGGCTGGATGTTTTCCCCCCTCCAGCCCCTTCCTCTCCTCTCCTCCCTGCCCTCCATGCACGTACCCTCTCCCAGCCGTGTTTCCAGCCAGAGCCCCTCGGTGCAGCCCTTCAGGGACAGGAGCTGGAGCTGCTGAAGCTCCTTCCTGCTGAAAGGGCAGGAGGCAAGAGCAGCAATCTCAAAGGGGAAGGGTGTGCTGAGGCGATAAGGGAACCAGAACAAGCGAGAGACTGCAGGAGGGTTCCTCGGAGGCTCTCCGCTGCTGTCACGGCTCTTCCAGGAGCACAGGTTGGGACTGGAGCCCGAGGCAGCCACCACCAGCATCCACGGGAGGTGACACGGGCAGTGCCTCAGGACACGCTGCCACGCTGAGGTTCCAAAGCCTTCAGAGCAGCTCAGGAAGCCTCAGGGCTCGCTGGTTTTGAGGGGAGCAGTGGGCACAGGTGACAAAGCCAGAGAGCCGAGGCCGTGCCCCACAGTGGCACAGATCTGACTGTTCCAAACCTCCGGTCCCTATAAAGCCCTCAGCCACTTACAGAGCCTGGGAAGAGCAGGAATGAGGACTGTCCTCCTCTCCAGGTGGTGCCAGCAGTTTCAGGTTTTGGCTCAGGACAAGGGGAGAACCCCTTTGCCTTCCAGCCTCGCTCGGTCCTGCCCCTTGGTAGCGACTGATGGCTGCAAGCAGGGAGGAGTTTGAGGGGAGGGAGGTTACACTGCTCAATCACAGAGCTTTAACAGCCTCCTGCAGCCCCTCTCACCTTCCTGCCTGACCCTGGGGCAGATGGAGGGAGAGGGAACATCTGGGGTGGCCCCTCAAGGCAATCCCCCAATCTCAATGCGCCCTGAATGATCACATTTCCAGCAGGCAGGATGGGTGCAGGAGCCTTTCCTCCCTTTCCCCTCTCCAGAGGGGCCACCGGGGTTTAACCCAGTGCTGATCCAGCCCGTTCCCAATGGGCTCCAGCCCGGTGCTGGCCGAGGGGCTCCCCAGGAGCTGGTGGGTTTCTGCCATAGGGAAGCAGGAGCGTGGCTGCGGAGGGCCAGAGGCCCCTCTCTGCCATATGGTTCCCATTAGCAGCCCTGGGAAGGGTTTGTTTACTGCAGGGATCACTGCTCCATCGCAGGAGGCTTTCCCAAAGGCAAAGCACAGTGTGGGGGATCCGGGCCCCCTTCCTCCTCCATCCTCAGAGGATGTGGAGCATCCCCAGAGCACGGCGAGGCATGGGCAGGGGAGACACCTCAGAGAGGCTGTCAGGCCTTTCCCCAGGAAATTGTGGGCTGAGCTGGTGGCTGTGGGGATGGATGTCCCCAGGATCCTCTGTAGGGTCAGTGAAACCCACACACAGGACAGTGCTGACCCTCCAGCTCCATGGCATCATCCCTCTCAGTTGGCCAGTGTGGGGAGGAGGTGAACAGGAGCTGGAAGAGCCTGTCTCCTGAGCCTGGGAATCATCCCAAGGCTAAGTTCCTGCAGTCTCAAGGTCTCACAGTTGACCCACACCACGAAACAAAGAGTGGTGCAAAACCAGCATCAAACAGGCCAGCCTAGACCCTAGCACAGCAGTGCCAGGGAAGGGATGATGGAGAGAGCCCAGTGGCCACAGCTCCTACTTTAGGCAGGGAATTCCTTAATTCAGCTTCAGGTCTTGGCTCTTGTATGGCTTTGAGCCAACCACTTGACCTCACTGGCACTGGCTGGCTTGGCACAGGGTGGAGGAGAACCTGGACATTTCTGGGGATGCCTCTGCCCTGCTCAAGAGATTCCTGGGGAATGGACCTGACCCTGCCTGACCCACCTTCCACCAGCCTGCTCCACTAATCCCCTTTCCATCCACGTCCTCCCTTCTGAAAAGCTGCCAGTGGGCAGGAAATCTGCAGCCGAAACGCTGAGGGATGCTGACAAGGAAGAGTTGTGGGGAGGAACAGGGCTGCCTTTGTCAGGGCAACAATGGGGGACCCACAGGAGTGAGGGGGAGCCCGAGGGAAGCCCCTGCCCACCCAGTCCCCTCTCCCACTTTCATCCCTGCCTGATTTCCTCTTGTGGAAGTCACCTGTTACTCACCAGACTTTGGACTGGCATTTCCTACAGTGGAGTCCCCATCCCTGGAGGGGTTTAAAGGCTGTGGGGATGTGGCACTTAGGAACATGATTTAGTGGTGGCCTTGGCAGTGCTGGGGGAATGGTTGGACACTATAATCTTAGAGAACTTTTCCAATCTGAAGGGTTCTCTGATTCCATGGCATGAACCCATCTCTTGAGCCCTGAGAGACCCCACAAAAATCTTTTGCTCTTTCATCACCAGTAGATGCAGCAAGAGCAGGAGTGAGTCCAGTTCCAGGCACTCCAAAACACAGCAAACCCCTTTCCATGGTCCCTGCCTCCACACAAGCCCTACAAAAGCTGCTGTTTGCTGTCCAGATGCAGATTGTATAAGGAGAAAACATGACCAAAATCATACTGGTAGTTAAATCTCTCCAAATATCATTCTTTCTGAAGAATGGCTATTTTCAGCCTTCACCTCTATCCTCCCTTTTAGGTTCCAAGGTGCCATAGAGCCCAGCATAGGATTTGGTTCTCTGAAATCCACAAGATTGCAGTGGAGCAATGAGTGAAAAGTAATCCCTGGAGGGGCACATCAAAGCATGCTGAGACATTTGTCACTGAAAACCCCAAGCTGGACATATGGAGAGGGTTATGGGCACACCACAGGAGTGAGAAATATGTCTAAAGTGTGCTTAACATTGATATTGCAATAATCCTTTTCTCCAGATTTAATGTTTTCCATCCCAGGGCTTTTGCTAAGAGCAAGGTAAGCGCTGCAACACCCCCAGATGGCAGATAAAAAATGACCTAACTGGGAGGGGAAAGCAGACATGTCTTGGGGGGAAAAGAAAAACTCCATCACCCTCCAGGACAAGAGGGGTAGTTGAAGACTCACAGGAATTACCCACTGAAGGAAACCAGAAGAGGCATTCCCTTCCCTTATGAGAAGTCTCACAGGATTTTTGCTGACCAAAAAAGGTTTTGAGCTGTATAAGAATGAAGATGAACCCAGCCACTTTGCAAAGCCCAAGAGGTTGGTTCTGACAGAATCTCACTTTGGAACTGGGAATTTGCTTCTTGCAGGGCTCCCATTTTAAAAGGACATTAACACTGGGGCTGTTCCAGACTAAGCTTGGTCGATTGCCCTGCAATTATTTTGTAATCTACATTAATAATGCTGCAGATGCACTACTCCTGGCCTTAAACACACAACAGCTCAGCTGAGGCACCAGATGTCTTCCCTGTGAGAGCCCTCACACGATGTCTTTGGTGGACAAAGCCCAATTTTCAAGGCTGGTTTAGCAGGTTTTTTCAAAGCTGATATCCACACCGTGATAAAAAAAATCAGCAGAAAATTGATCATAAATATGATCTACAAGGTATCTTAGCTTGTTTGAAGTGATCCAAGGGGATTAGATAGATCAGGCTGGCTCAAAACACAGTAGTTACAGCACCGGACTCGGGAGACCTGAGCATGATTCCTAAATCTGCTGCTGATTTTGGGTGGTAGTGGATAAATAATTTCTTTTTTTTTCCTGTTCCCTTTTCTCCCCCTCCCCGCGATGAAAACAGAGCTGCTCCCCTTTGTGAAGCCCTGGGAGATCCCTGGCTGTTAAGGGTTATGTCAGAGCCCAGGGCATTTGTGTTGTTATTAAATCTCACAGTCATGCAACAGCCTCCCCAGGGAAGTGATGAAAGACCTGTCGCTGGAAAGGTTTAAATGCAGGCTGGATGAGGCGGCAGGAGACACACCATCGGGAATTGGCAGGCATTAACCAAGGGGGGGATAAGGGAGCCGGGATCTAACAGGTTTTTCTTCCATCTCTGCTCTTTCTGATCAGCTTAATAAAATGGATCTGTCCAGCCCCCCTCCGGCATGTACTGCAGCACACAACAAAGGGGGAATTACAGCCCAAAGGGGGAATTACAGCCCGAAATACGCCCCAAATACGCAGCAGATCCAGCCAGCACGGGCCTGCTCGCCCCACCGGGTACCAGCCCCTTTCCCGGGGCTCACACCCCGATCCCCCAGCACCGCTCCCCAGCCGGCTCCGGGAGCGCCTCCCTGCCCCGCCTGCCCCTCACGACAGCCCCAAATTCCGACCCCCCAAATCTGCCTCCTGCGACCCCCTCATGCCCGGCCGAGCCCCCTCCCGAAGCCGAGCAGTTCCCGGTGGTGCGGGGGGCTCCGGGGAATGAGCCCCGGTTTGCGGGCGGCTCCTGACCAGCGCTGCCGCTGCCCGGGGCTCTCCCCGCGCGTTCCTCGCTCTTCTCCATCCCTTCTCCCCGGCCGCCTGCCTCATCCCCTCCCTCCCTCCCTCCCCGCCGACCNGAGCCCCTCGCAGCCCACAGCGGGGCCGGCATTGTCTCTCAGCGCGCCTCCCGCCCCTCCGAGCCGAGCCGAGCCGTGCTCACCGCCGAGCGGAGGGGCCGGGGCCGGGCGGGGCCGTGCCCGGTACCGTGCCCGGTGCCGGGGTTCTGCTGCCCGGGGCTCTGTTGCCCGTGTCCCGCCGCAGAGGCCGCGGCCGTGGAACGGAGGCGCTTCCTGCGCTCCCACCGCCGGCTCCGAGCCCTTTTATCGCGGGGCCGCAGCAGCGATTGGCTCTCGGCGTCGAGCCGGCTCCCAGCCGCTCGCTCCTTTGTGTGGAGCCAACCTCTAACCCCAAACCTTCCCCGCTCCCCTCGGCTCGCAGCTCTCTCTCTCCCTCTCTCTCCCTGGTCGCCCGCAACCCTCTCGATCCGGCAGCGCCGGTCCCGGCAGCGACCCTTCCGCTTTCTGGCACAGGGTGCAATTACCCCCTCGGTAATTAGCTATTCCAACCTCTCTCCCATGAGCTGCCTGTGCAGATTGGCTTCGCTCCAAGCTTTGGACACGGCCTTGGGCTCTCTCCGCGTGGCATTCACCCACCCCGGTAAGGGATCCTGTAGCATCCCAAAGGATCCATCTCTCTAGCGTCGGCAGAAGCCAAATTTCCCACACATGCACCTCAGCTCACTGTTTGCATAGGAAGGATCCTATCAGGCAGCAGCAGGAAAGGAAGATTCCAGTGCTCCCCACTCCCCAGAGGGGCAAAACTGAGCTGTGATGGTTTCAGAAATCTGGGGTTTATTCCATGGAGAGCTGATGAGCCGAGCATGGGAGAGGGGCTGTGCAAGGTGAGCAGTGGATCTGCTGGAGCAGGGTCCCATGGGCCAAGCAAAAGCACTGCCTGGACTAAAAAAGTGAGCTTCCCTTGGGGTTTGGAGGGCTGGGATTTCCCCAGGAACAGAGCAAAACATCAGAAATAAATATAAATATTAATAGTTAAAATCTGGAGGTGGTTTCACGCCAGCCAAGGAAGCTGGAGTGGCCATGAGCCAGGAGAGAAGCAGCAATAACCTGTAGCTCTGAGGACTTTACTTAAACTCCCCAAACCCTCCAATAAATGGAGGAAAATGGGCCATAAATGGAGGAAAATATACAATGGAGTGATGGGAATATCTTTGAAAATGATGAGGCGGGAACAAATATTCTTGTTTGGCTCCTGAACACAGTGTGGTGGCACTGGAAAGAGCCAAATGCTGGCTGGAGGTGGCCCAAAGCCACAGGTGTTCTGTGTGCAGCTTGCCTGTAATTCCCTGTACAAAAATCACAACTGAGGAATTCACAGGAGTGTTCACTGGACGAGGAGACAGCAGTGATGTGATTTACCACCCCTGTCACTCTGCATTGCCCAAAGAGTATCTGTGCTGAACAGGCTCTCTGCCATCAAATAAATGCAAATCAATGAGGAATTCCACTCTAGACCTGAGCCAGCAGTGGGACAGTGGAGGGATGTGCAGAGACCAGAGGGCTGCAGAGCTGGGGTCCAGCAGAGCATAGGGAGAGAAGAGCACCCAAGCACCCAAAACGAGGGTGGGTGCGTGGGGATCCAACAAGCACAGCACCCGCTGCAACCACTGCTAATCATTGTCTTAGCACACGATGAAAATCTTACAAATCTTGGGAAAATGCTCGTGTTCAGAAAGGCCTCTCCATCCTCCCAGCTGTTACCAATCCTATTTCCCAGAATCAGCTTGTTTGTTAGCTTATTAATTATCCTATTTGCTAGACTTTTAGCAATAGGACTGTTAATCAACGGGACAGGAGTAACCTCAGGTGAGAGCAGACTTTTCTCTGATGGTGGGACTTCACTGTCCCTTGTGCCGAGGCTCACACATATACACACGTACACACACGTACACACACGTGCATACATGTTCACACATGCACATACATTACATACATGTTCACACATGTACATACATGTGCACACACACTCGTGTCCACGCTCATGCCCAGGCAGGGCAATGGCCAGTGCCGTGGTTCCTGCCTGGGGCATTGACCTCGGGGCCAGGGGTCACAGGACCCAGCGGCGTCCTCGTTGCCCTGGAAACCCTTCGGGCCTGCGGGACACGGAGGGGAAACGGCGGAACAGCCCCCTTGCCGGGCTCAGGGGGGCGCGGGAAGGAGCAGGGGGGCCGGAGAGCGCAGGGAGGGAGCGGAATCGAGGGTGAGGGACCGAGGATGGGGAATCGGGGCCGAGCACGGGGAACAGGCCCGGGGACCCCCGGGACCCCCGGCCCCGCCCGGCGCGCTGAGCCCTCCGTGCCCGCAGGGGGCGCTGATCGCGCGGCCGCCCCGGGGCCGCTCTGCCCAGAGCCGCGGCATCGGCGGAACAACATGGCGGAACAGAGCGGCGTCTGCAGCTTCGTGTTCAAGAAGCGGGTCCGAGCCGCGGGCAGCGGCCGGCGAAAACGGCCCGGCAGCGACCAGGAGCAGGGTGAGGGCTGTGGGCAGCTGGGAGGCGCGGGGAGCCGAGCTGGTGCGGTGCGGGGCAGCGGGGAGGCGAGGGATGGCCTGGCTGCCCTCCCCAGCCCGTGTGCGCCGGCGGAGGACGGGAAGGACCCCTGCGGTTGTGTCAGAGGGGATTTGGGTTGGACATTAGGAGAAGGTTCTTCCCCTGGAGGGCGGTCGGACGCTGAACAGGCTCCCAGGGAATGGTCACGGCCCCGAGGATACCAGAGCTCCAGGAGCGCTTGGACAGCGCTGCCAGGGTGGGATTGTTGGATCTCCCGTGGGCGTCCCCAGCCCGCCGAGGGCAGGGGCTGCCTCAGGCCCGGGCCGTGCCCCTCAACGCCGGGCTTTCTCCGCAGAAAGCAGTGGGGAGGAGGGCAGCACCGTGGTGCGGAAGGAGCGGCGGCGAGACACCCCCAACCCCATGATCCAGAAGGTAAGGGAGCTCCGATGGAGCCTCTGCTCCATCCACGGGTGCCTGCCAGGCTCAGCCAGGACAGTGCTGGAGCCTTTCCTCCCCAATCCCTGCTGTCCCCCCCAGACCAGGCGGTGCACAAGGGAGAGGCCCGAGTACGCCCCGAGCAGCAGTGAGGATGAGGATCCCACCAAGGACATCGGGGTCACCTACAAATCGACCAGGTCGGCGGTAAGGAGGGGCAGCAGGGGGCCTGGGGTGTCAGCTGAGGTGGGGCTGGAGATCTCACTCCTCACAGACAGAATCTGCCACTCTGAACATGGGATTGGACATTCTTTCTTATTAGTGCACCTCCCTGTCCCTCTTAATAGCCAAGCACCTTGTGCTGGGTTTTTTCTGATAGTCCCTCCCTCCATGGGAGGCCATCAAAAGTTGGCCTTTCCCTCTCAGAGGTGGGAGTTAAAACTCCAAGATGCCACTGGACTTGCCCAACACTGCACAGATTTTTCAGGAGAGGGAGCAGTTGGATCAGGTTTGCTCAGCTGTTGGGTTTGTGTTTTCAGTGTTAGACCATCTTTGGCTCCCAAAGGAGGCAGCATTTGGTTTGCCCAAACTTGTGGAGGGAATGGGAAGGGATGGGAGGAGGTGACAGCTTTGGGACTCCACAAGCTTTTGGCACCTAAGTTGGATTTGTATTTAAGGCTGGCTGTAACTATTCTCTGGTTTCTGTGCAGCTGTTCTCAAAGATGTGATAAAAGCTAGGAATAGGTATCTGTTCAGTCCATTAAAGAGGAATCTAAACCAGATCACTGCATTGAAATGGATTTTTGGCCACCCCCAGCTGGGTCAGAAGCTCAGTAACATCCTGTGTGTGGGCAGGAAGGCCCTGTGATTTAAGTGTTGCACATGGGCAAACTGAGTGGGGTTTCCAGCTGAGCTGGGGCTGACTGTGAAGGTGTAAAACAAGTATTCCCTGACTGCAGGCTAAAATTTGGGAGCAATGGGGAATTAGTACTCTCTGTCTTGTCCAGGTGTTCCCTCCACTCTTGCCACAAGTTTTCCTTGCTTTTCAGAAACCTGTTGGCCCAGAAGACATGGGAGCCACAGCAGTGTACGAATTGGACACAGAGAAGGAGAAGGATGCCCAGGCGATCTTTGAGCGCAGCCAGAAAATCCAGGAGGTGAGTCAGCCTTGCTCCTTAGGAACTCGTGCTCTGCAGCAGGAGAGCCTGTGCTTTACTCATCCCTTTCTGCACACCAAGAAGAGTTAGAGTCTCATCTTCCCTAGAAGGTTCAAGAACCCTTGTAAATAGGGGAGCTTTGTGGCTTTACTGGCATCTTGGTTTTAAGGAAAGCAGGGTGGGAAGGAAAACTGGTGTCAGAGTGGTGACAATTAGTCCATGTCATGAAGCTCTCCTGATCCTTAATCATCTCTTCTTGCTTTTCTAGGAGCTGAGAGGAAAGGAAGATGATAAAATTTACCGTGGCATTAACAACTACCAGAAGTATGTGAAGCCCAAGGACACATCGATGGGAAATGCCTCTTCAGGAATGGTCAGGTGGGTTGGGGGGAGCCTCGGGGGTCTGTGACCACAGAGGAGCTCAGGCACCATCCCAAAGGCAGTGTTTGGGGCTGGAACTCTGCTGTCAGTGCCAATTTCTGCCTGGCTAGTGTGGTGTCTGGTTCTGGCCAGGGCCCTGCTCCAGGGCCACTTTGCAGCTGGGCTGAGCCCTCTCTCCCTTTCAGGAAAGGCCCCATCCGTGCTCCGGAGCACCTGCGGGCCACGGTGCGCTGGGACTACCAACCCGACATCTGCAAGGACTACAAAGAGACCGGCTTCTGTGGCTTTGGGGGTGAGTGCCTGGTGTCTGCAGCTGAGCCCCAGGTGTGCAAAGGGATCCACTCCAGCTGTGACCCCGTGTTTGGGGTGCTGAGGCTGAGTCACAGACCCTTCTGTGCAGAGCTCTTTATGTAAGGTTGTCATTCCTTCTGAAATTAGAGCCCAGGGCCTCTAATTAGTGGTTATAGGAGTCCTGGGAGGGATCCCTGGGATGTTCCAGTGACCCACATTCTTACAGGGTCCACTTGAGACCATGGGAGAGATGTGTTTTCCTGTTATCCCACTTCCCATGTGCATTAACTGCTGGAACTGCCCCTGTGGCACAGAGGGGATGATCCTCACAGCTTCTCAGCACTGAGGGATCCTGTACCTGTTCCAGGAACTTAGTGCTGCCCTGGAGAAGGAGCAATTAGATTTCTCCTGCTGGGCAAAGCTCAGGCTGCCCTGGAATGAGGTGTCCTGGTAACACTCTGCCCTCACAGCCTGTCTCTTATTTCCTTTTTCTTTGTGCTGCTCAGACAGCTGCAAGTTCCTGCACGACCGCTCGGACTACAAGCACGGCTGGCAGATCGAACGGGAGCTGGATGAAGGCCGCTACGGCGTCAATGGTACGGCCCCTCTGCCCTGACAGGCTCTGTTCAGAGCTGTGCAACTCCTGCTGCAGAGCTGTGCAACCCCTGCTGCAGCACAAGCCAGGCCCGGTAACCACTGACAGTGCTGAGCAGAGCTGCTGCTGTCAGACAGCTCCCCCAGCGAGGATGGCTTCCCCTGGCTCTCTGGGAAGGGGAGCACTGCTGTGTGGGTCCCAGCAGCGAGCTGTGGGGAGCTGGGGAGATGGGATCCTCTGTCCTCCAGGTGCCCAGGAGGTGGGATGTCATTTGTCACTCAGTGCACGTAGCTGTGGCCCAAGGCTCATGAGTGCTGCTGTCCTTTGGGGGCTGTCCTTTGCTCAGTTGGAGCCAGCACTTGGTGACACCGGGTTTGGAAGAAAGTCTGAAAAACAGGAGGGGGCTGGAGGATGTTTCTCTTTATAGCAGTGAGTGGGTGAAGTAGAAAAGAATTTTCTCCTGAGATGAGCAACAGGCCTGCTGGCTCATTAGCCCTAATTATAGCACAGTCCCACATGCGTTACTGACATCAGCAACACCCAGATGCCAGAGCTCCATTGTTTGCAGCAGAGATTGAATCCCACCTGCTGTGCTCTCCCTTTATTTATTATTTCATGCCCCACACATGCACTGTGCTGGCCTCTCCTCTCACTCCACTCTGGTTCCCTTTCTCTTCTGCAGACGATGAGAACTACGAGGTGAGCAGTGATGAGGAGGACATGCCTTTCAAATGCTTCATCTGCAGAGGTTCCTTCAAGAACCCCGTGGTCACCAAGTAAGTGGTTGTTTGGCATGAGGAGCCACATGTGTGCTGTCAATCCAGCTCACAAGTCATTCATTCATTCATTGAGGCAAAGACAAATGCAGCCCATGGGCTGTGGGTGGAACCTACTTGTTGTCTGCCCTGGCTTTCTGGTGGGTGGAGGAATCCTGTGAGAGCCAGGAAGTCTCTCATAGCTGCATCTGGAGCATCCCCTTGGAAGGGATCTCAAGCACTTACTCAAGGACTTTTTAGATTTCCACAATGCTGCCTCATTACCTCATCTTTTCCCCCTTAACCTTGAGATTCTGTTTTCATGCCATCATTCCTCCTGGACACTGAATGGCAGCTGCACTGCCTGAGCAGAGAAGTGTGAGCATGGTGAAGCCAGGAGCTTAGCAAGGATGAGGAGGAGGCTGAGGACAGCCCTTTCTCACTCTGAACACTGTCCTGCTGGTACCTGTGTCTGGAAGAGCTCACTAGTGGCTCTGTGCTGTTGCTGCACATCAGTGAAGCTATGCTGAAATACATTCCACGGGGACAGGGATGCAGAGGAAGCTGTGCCTGCAGCTCACTTTTGCCTGCCTTGGGGACCATGGAGAAAGTTGCCAGGCAGTGGAAGGGGCTGCCCAGGGAGCAGGTGGAGTCCCCATCCCTGGAGGTCTCCAAGGAGCACTCAGTGCTCTGGGCTGGGTGACAGGGTGATGTTTGGTGAATAGTTGGACTCAATTGTGGAGGTCATTCTCAACCTTGAGGTTCCTGTGAGCAGCAGTCAGTAGTTTGTGACTTTAGGACACAGTGATTGTGTCTGGTGACTCGCAGTGACCTCTTTATCTCCGTGCAGGTGTCGGCACTACTTCTGTGAGAGCTGTGCCCTCCAGCACTATCGCAAATCCCAGCGCTGCTACGTCTGTGACAAGCAAACCAATGGAGTCTTCAACCCTGCCAAAGGTACCAGGCACCTGTGGGAGAGGAGCTTCTGGGGGAGCACCTCAGCAGCAAAGGCACCAGCTCCTGCTGGATCTTCCTAGTTTGGGGCCTGGCCCTGAGCTGCAGTTCACAGTTCTTGGCCACAGATGCTCCTGTTGCATATTGCTCCTGCCTGGACTCACCAAGCAGGGCTGGCTCCAAGCTGAGCCTCTGTAGGCAAAGAATTTTTGGTAGCTGCCCTGGTCCTGGTGTTCACAGGACCTGGGCCCCTGGCTCTGGGGTGGGACAGCCCCTGCATTTGGAGCCTCACTCTACCTGTTCCTGTTTTTCAGAGCTCATGGCAAAATTGGAAAAACACAAAGGGGAAGAAGAAGAGGAGCAACAGTCAGACCATGAAGAGGATCCACAGTAGCAGAACATTTTGTACATAAATGAATAAAGCTTTTGTAGAAAAAACCCTCACAGCTGTAGCCAGGGGTTGTGTCCAACCAGGAGCTACTGAACGGTGTCCACAAGGCAGGACAGGTAACACTCAAGGGCTCTGAGCCATCTGCTACCCCCAGGACCCCCAAGGGCAGCTGGGGAAGGAGGGTGAATGTTCAGTAATGTCACAATTGCTGCTTCTGACCACGGTGCTGCTGTTTCACTCCTAACTGTGCACGGATCCTGCTGCTGTGTAAGCATGGAACAAAGTTAATTTAAGCCCCTAATCTTTGGTCTTGGAGCAAGCTGCAGGCATGGGCAAGGATGAGATATATGAACTTGCATTTATTCCCTCCTATCTTGGTTCCTAGAACTCAAGACAGGGATAGAACTTCAGTGGGCTAGACATCTCTTGAATCAGCCCTGTTTGTAAGATTTCATAACAAGCCAGGAAATTAATATCTTCTTACTAACAGTAAGATTAAATCAGGAGCCAAACCTGATCACAGGAAGAAAGCAGAACTGGGCCAGACCTTAACAAACACCCCTGCAACTGAGAGAATTTTACTGAAATTTACAGAAAAGAACGAGTGCAGGTGTTGGCAGCTTGTTGCTTTAGTTGATGTTTCTGAAGCATGAAGGCAGCTGCCATAAACTGGTGAGCTGTGTGAAACTAAGGAGGTAAAAGCAAGCATGCACAGCCACCCTGTCACCTCTGTGATTCACTCCATCATCCTGCACAGACAGCAGACTTAAAAAACAACTTCAGAAATACTTTATTTGTTTTGGAAAAAAAAAAACTAGAGTAACAAACTTTATCTGGGTTCAAGTACACTTTATAAACACAAGAAGGACCTGTTGCCAGCACCACTACTCCCATCAACTGCACCTACACAAGGATTCTCAGTGCTTCAGTAAAGAGCAGATGACCTCCAGCATCCATGGTCCTTGGAAAAAAAAAATCAAACTAAAAGCCTTAAATATACCTCCAAAAAAACCAAACACCACGGAATGGGGGAGAGCTGCCACAGCAGCAGGGCAGAGTCACACAGTCAGGAATCACAGGGAGCCACGTGAGCAGCTTTTACCTGTCAGTCAGTGAGGGAAGGCAGAACAGCAATGGTAATGGAAAGGTTAAAGTTCAATTCTGTACAGGAGTTGTGAGCAAGAGGATCAGCATGAAAATCAATTTGCTTTTCCTCTGTGCCAGGGTAAGTCACTGAGAACAGGCAGGTGAGAGTGTTTCGTGCTGTGAAACCAGCCCAGCTAACACAAAGTTCATCTGGAAGGGGGTAAAAAAGCTGGTACTTTGTACAGGAATCCACACTGCTCTGGTGACCCAGGAAGCTGGAAGGGGAGGCTGGAAGGCCCTGTCTGACCTGGAGTTCAGAGTGCTCAGCATTGAGTAAGAAGTCTTCAAAAGCCCTCTCCAGACTGGAAGAATCCAGTACTGCAGAGGAATGCTCAGTGCAGCAGGAGTGCCTGGAATGGCATCAGCTTGTCTTTGATCTCCCATTTTCCATCACAAAGCAGTAACTAAGAGTGTAATTCCTTTTTCCCCCATTGAAACTTGCCCTGTGACAACACTGTTACAGGAACTTGACTAGTTCTAAGAGAATGCCCAAAACTAAAAGCTGCCCACCTCCCCTCAACTCTAAGGCACCCTTAAAAGAGAAAAGAACCAAAGAGGGCAGGGACATGCAGCCTCAACTGTGAGGAAGCCAGTGATTTTTAGAAACACATAAATAGAGACCATAACTACACAGACTCACTCAACCCCCTCCAGTGCTCTAGCAGTGCTCAGCTGGAAGAATGGGGCCTCGGGGCACTGCACCTTCTGGAACACCCCACAGCTCCTTGGGTTGATCCTTTTCCAGCTCCCATCTGTCCATTTGTATCCAGGCTACTTCTTTAATAAACAGGCAGTTGAAGTTCCTTCCCAAGGACCTATAAACTCTTCTGTGTGTAACATTCATCAGCTTTTATGAACAGGACCAATAAATTACAATGTCCAGAAAGCTCCTCCTCAGTGTAGTCCCTATATTTTTTTAGAATTCCCAGTCATCGACATCCAGCTGCTCCAGATTTGATACCAACCCAAAAATGCCACTGGGATCCTGGGGCAGTGTCCCTTCCAAATTGGTGATGGGGGTGACAGGGCGCAGAAGTTCAGGGAGTGCTTCGGAAGCACGGCGCTTGATCTGCACAGGAAGGACAGAATGAGCACACAGGGCTGCTCCACACCCAGCACTGCAGTCAGAAACAACAGCCAGCAAATGCAGGGGCACCCTTTGGTCTGGTTAAGGAGCAGGTTAGAATTGCTTCGCCCCAGAACTCAGCAGCCTGCAGGGGAAGGGCTGTTGTGGCTCCCAGGACAGGCAGATTTAAAACCTTTCTTAGATAAGAGATGCTTCAAGAACAGCCCAAGCACCTCCCCAGAGGATGTGATGATCACCACACTGCACTACAAATAGTCCAAAAACTGACTTAATCTTCCCCATCACAGAAAATTCGGCAACTTGACATCCCCACCCTCACAGCAAGACAAAGCAAAGCACTGTGCATTACCTGTAGATAAATTAGTTCCTTACCTGCTTAAAAAAGGGGTGACTGAGCAGAGTGCCTGCGCTTGGCCTGTGGAAGGGAGGTAGAATGAGTCAGTGCTTGAAGTCAGGTAGTGGGAATAAGAAAAGACCAGGTTCCTCCCTGCCTCTCCATTTCTCAGCTACTGGGTATCTCCCTTTTTCTCAGCAGTAGCACTGCTTATTAAGCATTTACAATCACGTAATATTTTATGCAAGGAGTTCAACCTCCTCCTTCTAACCTTTAAGTTTCATACTTGCACCCCTACATCTGGCCAAGGACAGTGCCTGAGCAGTGGGGCACCCCTGAAAAGTCTGTCAGGTCTACACATTGCCCTCACTACAAAGGAAAATGCAGCTTTGATCACTTCCCATCGTTGCTCTCTGCTAGCTGAGGAGCAGCCATTTGCAGTGATAGGAACTGGATAAACACAGTCTCACAGGGGCCAGAAACACAAGTTCTTTATTTTCCTGATGTGCACCACTCAGCCCCCAAGGAAGGCTGCAAAGGAATTCCTCAGGCTCTCACATAGGAAGTGCTCCAAGTGTTAACACTGCTCATTCTACACACTTGGACTGCACTCCTCAACAGATGGGGCACATCCTCACTCCACTACACTTTCAGAAAGAAAACTGTAAATGGTAAAACTGTAACCTCCCATAGCTTAACCAGCCCTAGAACAGCGCAGGCAGGGAGAGCAGCTTTCACCTGGCTTTACCTGAAATCAGGGTTCCTCTGCAGGCACTGCTCCACGAAGTTGTGGAAGTAGGTGGAGAAGGTGCGCAGGTAGGGGTGCAGGGCGGGCTCCCCGTTGGCCGCGCGCACGTTGCTCACGGCCGTGCTCTCCCCCATGCCGTAGTTCGCGCTGGAGCGGGACATCCTCATCGTCAGCTCGTCAGCAGGAATGGTGGTGGTGTCCAGCAGGCAGGGAACAGTTCCATTCAGCTTTTCCAAGAGCATCTGGAAGAGCAACATCACACAGAGTTAAGGTTTCCCATTCATGCAGGCAGGACACCCTCCTGTGTTCACATTCCAGAGCAGGAAAGCAGTTCCAGGTGTCGGGATGAAGGATGAGAAAGGAGCTTGCAAACCTTACCTGAGTAGAGGGCATGTCTTTAAAGGGGACGTGTCCATTTGCCAGCTCACAGGCTGTTATCCCCACACTGTAAATGTCAGATTTTGCATCGTAACCCTGCAGATTCTACATGAAAAGGAAAAGAAAAATTAGCTTTAGGGATTTGGATGTGATTGAATGGGCAACACCCATGAGTCAGCTGCAAATTAACAAACCAGATTATTAGAACAGGAACAGTACAGGCCATAGATAGACTGGTTTATTGTGGTAAGGGTTTTTTGTTTTGTTAAAACACAGTTAGAGGCAACATTTATGTAACTGAAATCAGCCAGCCTGTAGGGATGGCACCTGCCCTTGGTAACTTGCATCTGATTAACATTTTATTAATGAGATAACCTGCAGAGGTGCCTACAATTAAACTATTGAGTCAACTAGGTCAAATTCTACCCACTTGCCCTGCATCCACCCCAAATCTGTTTCCTTTAGCCTCTCCCCTTCTTTTTCTTTGCATTCATGTACCCTTTCCCTTGCTAGAGGTCACTGGTTTTAAGATAAAAAGAAAAGAAAAAAGGACTAGAGCTCATCACAAGAAAGCAACTCTGCAGGTTCTCTCATCTCCCACCCTACACCCCTTCAACTCACCCTAAGAGCCCACAAAATTATACAGATATAACACATCACTAAGCACAAGCAGTTTCTTTCAAACACACCTGCTGCAAAACCTCAGGACTGAGCCAAGGCAGCACTTTGATGCTGTATTTGGGGAAGTCATGAACAACTTTGAGTCGCTGCCCATGGTTGATCATGCTCAGGTTACTCCGCAGGCCAGAGAGGTACACCTTCCCATCCACAGAGATCAGGATATGGCTGGCTTTAACACTCCTGGGGAAAAAAGGGAAAAACAGTCAGGTTCCCTGGCCTCTACTAAACAGCTCAATGCATAGGACAATACCTGATCAGCTTCCTACCAGGAGGCTGAGACTCCTAACAACCATTTGCTCTAACAGCAAAGTAATACAAAACTGAATGTGTTCTGTGTCTCCTCATTCACTCTCTGCTCTACTCTTATTTCCAAGAGCTCTCACCAGAAAGGAAATGACCAATGTATTTTTCAATACCTATGTACATAGCCCATATGGTGGATGTAGTCAAGGGCTTTCAAGACACCTTGAAGAATGTAAGCAATGGCCAGTTCAGTCATCCCATCCGTAAAATGGGTACAGATTAAATCTTTTGCAGAACCTAGAAAGAAACAAAACACCACCTGTCAGAACAAAAGCCCCAAGGACACTTCAGCTCCTCAATTTCATTTCACAGAACATAAGGGTCAGAAAAAGGGTCCTCTCCACTCACCATAGGCCATGAAAGAAGTCACTACCCACAGCTCATTGTCAGCTATGAAAGTTGCTTTGTATGGCACAATGTTAGGGTGGTTGAAGAGCTTGGAAACATGAAGTTCCCCCTAAAAGATATTTTGATTAAATTTAGTAAATGCAGAAACATGACTGCAGTACTGATAGGCACTGCTCTTGCTGTCTGTCCTCTTCTAAGCTTGCATGATGAGTGGTGTTACCTGCAAGAATGTGACCATTTCATTTGTGCAGGCCTCCAAGTTCACTCTTCTGACTGTGACATACTCTCCTGTGGGTTTATACCTGGCCAGGTTCACAACCATCAAGTCTTCAAAGCCTCTGCCTGAAAGACAAAGCACTGAAGCTTCAGTAACATTTTTAGAAGCACTGAGAGGAACTGCTCCAGCCCATGACCCTTCCATAAGTTTTACCCTCACTCACTGAAACTACTTTTGGCCTTGTAAAAAAGAGTAATTGTCCCATTAGATACCACCTTCCTTGGCATGTATCCCACTGAGAGGAATCCTCCTAGCAAGCAGAATTATCCTGTCCTTCAAATTGAGGACTGAAGCAGAAACAGTGATTGGGGGCATCAAGGACAGGTTTCAGGGTGCTTCTGATGACTGTACTGCACCCCCAGCATCACTGACCTACCACACGCCCCTCTCAAGTGAAAACTTTTACGACTGGCATCTCATTTTTTATTCAAATGATTTTAAAATCAAAGATGCAGACATCTCACATCAAAAATAAGCAATCAATCTTAGAAAAGGACAACAATATGAAGTGAGGTGTCCCAACAGGCTGCAGAAATTATTTTCTTCACAAAGCAGACACAGATCCTCCAGCCCTCCAGAATTACCTATGATAGTGAGCAACTCATAGCAGCTGCTGTCTGGCAGGAAGTTGCTCATGGTGTCCCTTTTAGGGGAAGAAGCTATCGACTCGGAGCTCGCCTCATTTGTCTGAGGAAAAAAAAAAAAATGAAGTGAGGTCAAAGGAAATAAAGATCACCTGCTGGAAAAATCATCTGCACCTCATATTATCATACACTTCAAAATAATAATAATACAGAAGAGGATTTAGTTGCTGTCAAAATAATTTTAAATAGTAATTTATCAATTGAAACTCAGGAGATGCCTCATTTCAGAAGATCCAGACATCTATGTTACAAAACAAGTAACAAGTAGATTGTTAACCACGGTAAGCAAGAATTCATTCAGGAATATTTGGATAAAGCCAATTATTATTCCCCAGGACAGCCTAAACTCTGCTTTACAGTAACTGCCTTTCTCTTATAATGACAAACTTGTGTGCCACCATCCTGTTGCCTGAGCCAGAGCCAAGGGAAGCTGTTCCCAGCCCTTCTCTGCACTGTACCAGTCAGTGTTCCTGGCAGGTGCTGCAGCTCCTGCTTTTCAGCTGCTCACCTGGGATAAGCCCAGCACTGCTGAAGTTGCTTAGCTGAATGGTACAAGTAAGTGATGGAGAAAATCAGACACACACGAAAAGAAAAGCTCCAAATGAAAGCAAAAACTGCAAAGCCTAAGTGCTTCTGGAAAAAAAGAAAAAAAATAAATAAAGAGGGGAAAAAAGCACCCCCCACACCACACAGGGAAGCAGCATTCCCAAGCCTGTCAGCTTTCCCTCACTCCATCTGACATAAAGCTTTCTGCCTTATTTACATACACTGAAATCTTCCCCAGCAGGATTTTGCAGATGATGAACTTCAATGTTCTTGCAAGTTCTTTTATACCTTCGAATGTCCAAAGTCACAAGGAGAGTGTCCCAACAGGGATTAAAATTTATGTGGTATTTAAAACCATCTTTAGTTATCTCAAATTTCCAGCACATTAACTCCTCCTGGCATTTGGAACACCAGCTCAATTTTTCCACCTCATTCTTCATCAACTGCAAATGCCCTTTATCAGACCTTTCTCATGGTACATGAAGCAGAAAAGGTTTGTGCCTTTTCCTACCATGACAGCAGACTCCAGTTTTTTATTTCCATCACTGAAAGGTGGAAACAACACAGTGACAGCTGAAAAACAAGAACTTGCTGTTCTACCCTGAGCCCAGGGTAAATGCAGTGCAAAGAGCACAGACAGGAGTTTGCTGTAAATTACCTCTGGGCACCTAAGTGTTCTTTGGGAGTAAATTAGAGCCACACTTCCCAAGTTCCACCTTTTCAACTTTGAACAGCACACTGCCCACATTTAAAATAAGTGCATTTTCCATTAAGGGAAAAGGCAAAAATTAAGATTTGTGGTGCTTTGGTATAACTTCAGCTCAAACAACTCAGTCCCATTTCAGCAGAGCGAAAAAGCCCTGGGAGCAGCATTCCCAGATCCTTTCTTTTAGTGAACACCACAGTGCTGTTTCTTGGCTCAGAACACACAGCAATTTTTGACTCAGGATTTCAAACTTCTGCTAAAGAGGCCTGTCCATTCTGATCTCAGCTGTTATCATTCATTACTTCCTTCAGCAATTTCCCACAGTCCTGTCAACAGCAAGATGGCCAGGAGAGACACACAAGGCAGATAGAAACCTCTGAAGCAGAAAGGCACCACCAGGGAGTTGGAAGCAGGAAGCTGGGAAGCATTCATGGAGCGGTGACAGCTGGTGAGACACTGAGCAACATGTAAGTGGTTTGCTTTATTAAAGTCCACTCCAGGTAGAGCACAAGCCAACAAAAGGGATGCAAAGAATTAAATAAATTTAATCTTATTAATGGCGTGGCTGTGCAGTAATGGAAAAACACTGTGAATTCCCTATTGAAAAGTCTTCCAGTATGAGGTCTTCACTCACCTCTCCTCATGTTAGCAGTGACCAATAACACAGTTAATGCAAAAGGAGCTTGACCAGAAATTTATCAACATCATACAACAGTTTGAAAAAAAAAGAAAGTTAAAACTGAAATGTCATTTATGAGATACTGCAAAAAAGCTCCTCAGTGGTTTCACACAGGACAATTTTCGGTGTATGGTCAAAAGCAGCTGCAAAATGAAGTCCCATATGACAGGTTTTATGGCATGACATTCATTTAGAGCTGGCTTTTGCCTTGGGAGTCCAGTTTAATTGGAGATAGATTTAAAAGGAAATTAATCTTTGCAAGGTAACTACTGGCATAAATGCCATAACACAATCAGTCATGTGATGCTTACAAGGATCTGCATTTGCCAAATGACATTCATCTGAGCTAGGAAGAGGGAATATCAGTTTTGTTCTGCTGTCTTCCCCTCCACCTCCTCACTCCCTTCCTCACTTTGGCACAAGCAACAAAAACTTTCCTCCCCCCCGCCCAAATTATGTACCTTTCTCTACAGCCCTGGTGGAAAAAAATGGCTTTTATTTAGATGTAAAAAGATTCAAAATGAGAATCAGCATAAGTGTCTAAACCCCAAGAGACCCCTTGGAAAAAACCAAAACAGATGCTAATCTCAATTTGCTTCCAGCCAAGCATGTCTAACTCTCAGCAATTTTTAAAAATGTGTGAATTTACTCAATTTTATACAAAATATTCCATATGTATCTCCTATTTTGAGCTTTCTTTGTGCCAGTAAATTACAGACACTGGCAGAAAAATCAACTATAAGCAGCTTGAACTGACAGAATTATGATCAAATCACACTTAATTTGTGTTTGTAATTAGCTTAAACTAGAGCAACACCTGCACACCTGTGGTGTGGAGAGGTGGGGAATCATTTAGATTAAGATACTCTGTTGTAAATTGTGATATTTTATGTGTCACATGCTCATTATGAACCAGACAGTGAGCAATCAGAGCCTGCAGAACAAATGCTTTCCAGAAGTTTCATAGAACTAAGCTCTTCCTTCCTTCTCTGAAGGATCAGAACTAAATCACCTCAAAAAGAGACCCCTGAGGGGCTGGTGGGGAGGAGAATGACAAACAAATTGAAATCCAAGAGATTAAGTTTAAATTTTTGAGTTACCACATACAGTTTGAAAAACCACACACCAAAATCTCCACTCCAGGGTGAAACCTGTTTCCACACTTGTAGAGCTAAAAATAGAGATGAGATATATAACTAAGATAAAAAGAAAAAATCAAACTTCCACAAGGAATAATCTCCATGCAATGAACCACAGCACCACAGCCTGCACAAGTCACTTACTTTTCTCCGAGAGTCACCCGGAGGCTGCTCTGGAGTAAAGAAATTAATTGTTCACCATGTTGAGTTCAACAGACACCCATTAAAATATAGTTGGAAAACTAAGAAAATAACCCTAGATGACCCTTTTTTGGTATCATACATACATGACACTTTGTTTCATAAAAAGACATTTAATTTGCACACAAAACTGCAGCACATGTACAGGATCAAAGAGATTCACATAGTGCTACTGTTGGTATATATTTGACATAAATGTAAGGTGACAGTGTTAATTATCTAAATATTAATTATCTAAATATTAATTATCTTCTGTCATGTCCCTGCTCATTGCAGGGGGGTTGGACTTGGTGACTTTTAAGGTCCTTTCCAACTCAAACAATTTCTATGATTATAAACACATTCAAAGATGACTCTTAAATACAGAAGAAATTATCTAATATTATTTGAAGTAATTAAAATTACTTTACTCCACCTGGAAGCTCAAAATCTAGACAGATTTCCAATGCCCTGTTTGTTTTCTGTGTTATTGATCAGGAATTCAGCATCCTAGTGGGCAACTTTGTTACACAAAAGCAGAGCACAAATCCGTCAGCTCCTGCTCCTGGGGAGCTATCAGCAGTTTCAAAATCCAGTTTTACTCAGAAATTATAATTAACCTTCCCAAACCCCAAATCCATCTTTTGCATTTAAAATAATACTAATACTAATAATGTGGTTATGCTAAGCAATACAGAACTGATTTAGTACTGTTATCAATATGGAAATGATTTCCAAATAACTTGCTAGATCTTGGACACTTCCACAATAAATTTCTGTGCTTAGCCAGCTTGAATACCTGGATTTACAATGAGATTTTAATCATCTCTTTTAGTGATAAGATACATCTTTGCTACTGAATTCCCAAGCTTTACAGCTAAAATAAAACATTTCTGGCAATGTCATTTACCAAGAGGAAAACTTACCTCCGAACAGCTCAAACTCTCTTAAGCCCTCAACAATGAACTTCTCAGACACCCACCGCTGAAAGAAAGAAAAATTCTCCACATAATCAGTTATTCCATCCAGAGAAAAGGTTTTTTTTTCCCCTTCCCCACAAGAAAAAAAAAAACAAAACCCAAACTTCAATGATTCTCCTGTGGTCTGAAATTGATTTGCTGCATCGCCAGTGACATCCTTATTTTGGACAAGGATATTCCCTTTTTGTGCCAATGACGTGAACCAAGCAACCACACAGGTGTTATTCCCAATCAACATGCACTTGCAAATAAAGTTAATATAATCTTAAATCATTCCAACGAGTTTTTATACATGCACATAAAGCAAAACTAATCAGCATGCCACAACCCCCTCATACAGCCAAACAAAAGGTTTAGGTGCAATAGGTTTGAAAAAAGTGCTTTCACTATTTACAAAGAAGTGGTATCTTTGAGAATTCAATTATTTTGGTTATATATCTATTGATTGAACGCAAAACGAGAACATAAATATCCTAAAGCTGTTGTTCTCTTCCAGAATCCATGTTTGAAATTCACAGCAAGCACTAGGTCGTGCAGAGGAGTGTTTCTACTGCTAATACTGCAGTTCAAATAATATACATATATATATACACACACATAGGGTACAACAGAATAGGAGATTTTAAGTTTGCAGAGTGTTGATCACAAAGTTAAATCATCAATCACATACACTCCCATGGCAGAATTTGCTACTTAGCAGAATAATTTAATAAACAGCTGATGTTGCTCAGTGCATGGGAAGCCGATCCTAGAAAGCACCAATGAGTCTTTAGATGATGACGACTCAAAACTTGTATGTAAGAACACCCTTTGAAAGCATTAGAAATGCAAGGAACTTCCTCATTTAGAAAAGCAAAATCAAGCAAAGCTGTCGTGTTTAGCTTTCCAAGCAAAGTGAAGGAAAAAACCTCCATAAATTGTGACACAGGTGAGGAGACTGCTTCTTAAAGAACGACTGAAAATAACCAGCATTATGGCCCTTTTTTTTTCACTGCAAAGCCTATTACAGCCCCTCTGCACCGCACCCCAAGGACATATACGTGTGTGTGCGAGTAATAAAGGCTTTAGTGCAGGGTTTTTAACCAGCGCTGGTCGCACACCGAGCCATATCCTTTAATCAACCCTACAATCAGTTTTCCTGTGCCCTTATGGTGCTCTCCAGGCCCGGCCACTCTGCACAAGCGCAAGGCTCGTTCTACCGAGACACGAGGGAAGCTGGAAGGTCTTCAACACTCACCCTAATGCGCTCGGGTTTACTTACAAGGAAAGACATGGATCCGCCGCTGTGGGACACACGCAGCAGAAAGGGCGGGACACCTGCGGGCACAGGGGCGCGTCACCCCCTCAGCGAGCACCGCTCGCCGCCCTCACCCCGGCGGCTCTCACCAACCGCGGCCCGGCAGCCCCGGGGAGGGTCCCAGGGGAGTGAAGCACCACCCGGTACCCCCAAAAAGCACCGACACCCCCGAACTCCCCCTGGGCCCAGCAGTCCCAGGACAGCCCCAGGAGAGCGGTAACTCCGGCAAGAGCTACCCGCAGATCCCCTCAAAGCACCGACAGCCTCGAACACCCTCAGGGCCCTTCACTCGTGCGGGGCCCTCCCGCGATGCTCCCGCTCCGCCCCCCCCCCCAAG
>VWYP01032100.1:184350-195979 GCA_013400435.1 Pycnonotus jocosus
CTCACGGGCCCCTCACGGACCCCTCAGGCTGCGGCCGCCGCTGACCGGCGGGAGACGCTGCGCGTGACGTCACCGCGCCGACACGTTACGCGCGGGCGCCCTCGCGTGACGTCACCGCCAGTGCTCCCGCGAGCGGCGGGGAAGGAGCCGGCGCCATGTTGGGCTTCTCAAAAGGGCTGAGGGGTGGCACCGAGTCCTGCGCTTTGGCCACGTCCAGCAGCACAGCACTGCGGGCGGGGGCAGGGGCTGGAAAGAGGCCCAGTGGAAAAGAGCTAGGGGTGCTGGGTGACGGGCAGCTGTACATGAGCCCAGGTGGGCAACAAGGCCAATGGCAGCTGGCTTGGCTAAAGGTGTGGCCAGCAGGACCAGGGCAGGGATTGTCCCACTGTGCCAGGCACTGGTGAGGCACACCTCAAGTGCTGTGTCCATTTCTGGTGCCCTCACTCTAAAGAGATACTGAGGGGCTGGAGAGAGTCCAGAGAATGGAATGGAGCTGGGGAAGGGGCTCGGCCTGGAGAAAAGGAGGCTCAGGGGGGACCTTGTGGCTCTGCACAACTCCCAGGGAGGGATCAGGCTCTGCTCCCAGGGAACAGGGACAGGAGGAGAGGGAATGGCTCCAGGCTGGGCCAGGGAGGGCTCAGGGTGGGCATGGAAAGGGTTCTTAAACATTGGAAGGGGCTGCCCAGGGAGCTGGTGGAGTCCCCATCCCTGGAGGGGTCCAAGGAACAACTGGAAGTGGTACTCAGTGCACTGGGCTGGGTGACAAGGTAGGGATAAGTCTCAGGTTGGACAGTCTGGGAGGTCTTCTCCAAACTGATGGGATCCTGTCATTCTGTGGGGCCCTCAGAGAGTGGCCAAGGCTGTGACCCCAGCAGGGACCCTGCTATGCCTATTTGCCATGCAAACCCCGGGGACAAATAAATCCTCCATCTGGCCCCAGCTCAGCCTGCACAAGGGGGAGACTCCTTCCTGCAGCCCCCCAGCAGGAACAGTTCCACCACGGCAGCACCAGCTCCTCCTGGTGTTTAAAACCTACACTAAAACTCACCCAGGACAAAGGAGGCTTTGACATTCTACTAAATGAAAGGAACACTGAGACAAGCCAAGTAAAGCAGGAGTGTTTCAATTATATTTTACTCTTCATTAGATTTGTTCATTTGAATGTTCGTATTACAAAATTAGCTGCCATGGCCCACAACTGGATGGGACTTCAGGAAAGATGTCCACTTACTCAAAAGAGCACAAACTAGTATTTCCTTTCAAAGAACTCTGTGAAACAATAACGTATTAATCTTTAAAGCTAAATAGTGCTAAAATTTCACATAATCTACATTAGTTTTGGTTTTAAATAATTTTACCAACCATTATAAAATTAATGTATTTGCAAGTATCAGGTTACAGACATTTGCATTTCAATCAGAGTGAAGTATCCCATGCTGGAACAAGGAGTTTTAAGCAAGTGCTGTTTCAACAGCAGCTAATTCTTATTGCCTCAGAACCAAGTTTCCACGAAGTATTGAACAAGAAAATGCAAGACACTGTTTCCCCACAAAACTCTTAAAAGTCTGTTACAAGCAACAATAAAATGCCTTCTGGACAGGAAGCATTTATAAAATGCAGAGCTCTCCCAGCGAAGTGCTTGCACAGGGCATTCACTTCATTCTTCCCATTTAGATCCAAAACCCTGAAGTGATCACTGACCAGGTGAAGAGGACAAATATCCTCTGAAAGGTTTTCACTGGCTTGGGGAGATCGGGAATTGCAGGTACTCCACTAGATCTGGTTCCTGGCTGAAGTGAACTGGGCAGCAGCTGCTGAGATCAGGAGAGAAGGGGTTGAGGCATACTTGAACAGTTAAAAATATTGAAGGAAAACTGGTTGAATTGTTAACTCATCATGCACTCACACCTGAAGGAACACTGTGCTGGCATCACAGATTCCACATTGTCTTAAGTTTGCAGCATCCAAACACACAAGTAGGAAACTGTCCATGTATTCCATTCCCTTGGTTCTAATCATGTCTATGTTTTACACATAAGCCAATCATGCCCACAGCTGACCTAATACTGCTTCAGGCCTTTGTGGAAAGAAAAAAAAAAAGATGATAAAAAAAGATCTTCTACTTCTATTAGAACTTCTATTCTACTGGGCTTAAATCCCTGAAGAATCCATACTGTGTATGGAAGGCTCTAAGTGTTGTGCCTTGATGCAAATAAATGCACAGTAAATGTTTATTGTGCAGTTTTCCTCTCCGTAAGTTTTTCCCCTTTCCCTCACAATAACTAAAACCAAAGTATGAATATGTTAACAGCACACATGGACAGGTTTACAATCTTCTGTTTTTAAAGAACAAATGACAAAAAGCATTCAAGAATATTGCAAGTTGTTTTTTTTTTTAAACAGACAAGTAGCAAAACTTTGTACCACCTGGAACAGAACTGCCGAGACAAAGCTCTCCACACATTTTGCTGTAATACTTAAATAAGTAACACCAATGCAAGAACTTTTCTCTTAATGGTTACTAGTGTTCAAGGAATCAGAGGATTATGGAGTTACGTAGGTCTTTGTACCCTGTGAATTACAATTCCACAAGTGGCACCGAGACTTCTCACAACACAGTCACATGGCTTTCACTTTGATTTGCTTCATCTTCATCTGCTTCTTCTCGAGCTTCTTCTGCTCACGCCGCAGAGCAGCTTCCTGTAGGCAAGGACAGGGATCAGAATAAACACAGGTGATCTTTTCAAGGAACAAGCAGATCATTTCAGAACCAAACAACAAAGCCCCTCAGCACTGGGTTCACATCTCACCGGGAGATGAGTGTGTTTCAGAAAGGAGCAGCAAATACCCTGACAGTTGTCTGCCCTCCAGCAAATACAAATCAAAGTTGGCACTGCACTCCAGGCAGCCCTGGAGATCTCCTAGGAGGGATCTGCCAGCAGCCTGCACCAACGTGAACCTCCCCCTCACCTCCAGCCGCCGCTGTTTCTCAGGATCCTCTTCGTTCATGATTCGCTCCTTCTCCGCCCGCTTCTTCTCCTCCCGGCGGGACTGGGCAGCCTCCTGTCTCTGCACGTGAGTCAGCTTGAGGAAGTTCTCTTCCACCCGAGCCCTGTTCTTATCAGCTTTTTGTTTACCCTTTGCACACACAAAAGCAAACACAGTTTGTCCTGATTTTCCCACAAGAAGGATGCAGGATCTCTATCAGTCATACAGGAAACATAAGGACCCAGTGGATCCCTAAGGACCCAGTGGTAATGGTTCCAATTTCACACGATGTTCAGAAGACAGAAAACCAGACACCACTTACTTCTCTGTTCAGCCGGAACTTCTTTGCTTTGTCAATGGAGTAGATAACCATGCTCATCAGAGGCAGCAAAGACTCCATGTCCTTTGGGGAAGTGTTGCCTGAACCAGGCACTGAAACAAAGAGTTCCTTGTTCATTCACACAGACAGGCAGCACTTGTCTGCTTGCTCTGATATCCCTATGGCTCACACTGCTCATGAAATAAAGATGCTCTTATCCTGCTCTTCAGGAAGCTTCATTTGGAGCTATGGGCTTGAATTCTGAAGAGATTTGAAGATCTATTCTTTTCTAGAATTCTCCCAACAAGCCACTTTTATTTCAAACCAAGGTAAACCAACTGAGCCTGTGCAAGTTCAAACTGCAAGGCTTGTGGTTTAAAAATAGGCCACCCCAAGAGAGAGGAGTGTGAGCTGAGGTCAATAACAGCAAGACTGAGTGTCCTGTTGTTATGACAGCATGCTGCTCAGTCCCCAGTGTATTGCTGCCTTCTGTTTATCAATCAATGATCCTGCTACATCCACTGAACTACTCATCACACATTATCTTCCATAGGTGACAGATCATGAGCATGTTACACAAATAAAGCCCAACACTCCCCCAGACAAACACAGACACTTTCCTTACCATTAAATGTAAACAAAAGTGTCTTTTTAGTTTCGGGCAGTTTTGTAAGCTGGCCCTCCCTGAAAGAAAGAAACAAGTGTTTGGAAGGAGTGAAGAAAAATACAAAGTAACTAACATCGGTTGGAAAATCCTCATCAAGAACCAAAAGACACTTGGAAAGCACTTGAATAAAATAAACATTAAAAGCCTAGCTATAACTTAAAGTTAAGTTTCAAACTAATCAGATTCCTGAAGTGTTTTACCTAAAAGCCTGCAGAGAAAAGGCTTAAGTGTGAAAACACACAGCACCAGCCCCTCTGACAGCAACGGGGCATGTGGGCACTAAGAAGGCCTGTATATTTTGAATTACATTCAGCTTCACACACCCCCTTGTTGTTTATACTGCTAGAGATCTCTAAATATTTTAGGAGAACAAAATATTTTCCCAAGAGCTTAAGTATTCACTGACCAAAATCCCACAGTATTTTAATGTGAAAATCTCAAGCCAATATTTCACAAATCCTCCACAATTTTAGTACAATTTAAGCACACTTAAGCTGTCTTAATTAAACCAAAATACGGTCCTTTATGTTCATTTATTTTTATGCCTGTGAGTATAATAGACCCTTGCAAAAACCTACGTGGCAATTCAGGTAAGACACATCACCCACCACTTGGCAATTCTGAAGCAGCCCCTGAAAGCACCTCTGGACTAGGAGGCTCAGAAAACAGCAGAGATGCTGCCTGTGTATTGCTGAGGCACAGCTGAGAATCAGCTTGAACAGAGCTTGGCCTTTATACGTACTCTTGCATAAGTTTTGGACCGGAGAACTGGTCCGAGAATTGGACAGAGTCAATCTTGTCAGCGTAGTGTGTGAGGAAATGGATCATCTGAAAGAGAAACGGGGGTTAGTTTTTCCCAACATCAATCCAGCTGCAGCCTTCCCACACCATAGGGGTTTGCCAGGTTCTCTGCCCATGGCAGAGGGCTGGAACTGGATGATTTTTAAGGTCCATTCCAACCAAAACTGCTCTGTGGTTCTATGTATCACTCAGGAAATTGCTGTGCCCAGCTTGCCAGTGACACTGATAAAGACATGAACTTTCCCCTTTAACTTTTCCTTTTAAATTTTTTAGAACATACAGTTGTAAATGCCAGGATTACCAAGGAATATTTGTATTAATTCATTCAACTTTACCTTAGCATCCATCATTCCCTCCGTGACCTCTCCCATCTCTGACAAGATAGCCAGCGAATCTGGAAGCCCATATTTTGCACCAGACTTAGGTTTATCACTGCAGAACTCACTCTGTTTCAAAGAGAACAATGCAAAAGAAAACTAAACACAAGCCTGTAAGTATCTTATCAGACTGAACTGTCCTGGAAGAGTGGGACTTCTAAAAGTACCTGAAAAGAAACAATAAAAATACACTCATTCACTCATCCTGGCTGGGGACATTTCAAACGAAGTAAAGCACACAGCATCAACAGTCTTTAAGCTAGTATTTTCCTCCAGACTCAGCACTTTAAGAAGATAAAACAATTCTAATACATATATACTGGAGTGTTCAAAGTGGATTAAGGCATTTTGCTTACGTTGTTTGATAAGAGAAGAAAACCTGGCATCCTACCCACCACACTTCATGCTGTTACTTGAGAGAAAAGATTTGCAAAGCATTGCTTGTTGTCACTGGATTCTTTGCAAGCTCTGCAATTCTTTTCATGGCTTGAACATATGGAAAGTTTTAATTTCGGATCATGTAAAAACAGATGACTTAAACCTAAATTTTCCACACCACATATCACTAATTAGGTTTACTTTTCAGTCCTTGAAGATGTCTTTTGTGCAAATTAAATGAGGTGAAGTGACACTCGTGTATGCTGACAAAAAGTTTAAGCTGCTGTCCACTGCCTTTTTTCCCTGCAGGTCTGACAGGAGGGAGCACTTTTGATGTTTGATTCCATTAGACTTTTATCTGCAGATGGAAATGTCTTTTCCTCACAAATTCCAACAGGTCGATCACAGGTTTTCAGCTGTTCCCAAGGAAACAATGAATATGCAGATTAGATTCTTATATGCTATTTTTTATCAATGTGGATGTACATACCAGGTCCTGCATCTCTTTCTGAAGTCTCACCAGTGCTTTTCTGGTTCCAACAGCAAACACATACGTGTCCATATCTTCATCATTCATTGTCACTTTTATTTGCTGTGAAACAGAATGTTGTTAGCACCCATCAGATTTCAATGTTTGTCAGATACTTTCATTCCTAAGAACAAGGACTAGCAAGGACAGACACAGCTAAGAAAAAGGTGGTTGATTTAAAGCTTTCCAGTGTGTCTTAAAGTAAGGAAGCTTTTTAATTAGACTGAGCACACCATTCAGTATTGTGCTGCAATGACAGTGACTAGAACAGAAGAGTTCCAAAAATAACTTGGAATTAAATATTTTGATATAACTAAATACAATTATAGATGCATAGGAAGAGTATTCACAGTGCACATTGTCACTGTTCTCCCAGCTGTAACCTCTCTTGGCACTTATGCTCTCTAAGAGCAAGAGGGAAGGCAAAAAGTAACATTAAGAATATAATATCCAGATCAACATATGGGTTTAAGCAGTCCTGTTCAGGCAGACTTAACAGACAGATGAACAATCACTAAGTATTTCAGACTGTAAAACCACTTTTTATCAAGATGACGTCTTGAATCATGACAGACTGCTCACAAAACCACTCGAACAATAAAAGCCACAGATAAAGCAACTTCCAGTCATCAGCAGTTTGCATTTCACAGGCAGGAAAGAAATACAAACAATTCTTTGAGGTTGTTTCAACAGTTATTGGACTGGAAGATATGGAATACTACAGAAATCACCTGGAACAATCAAAAGCAGCAGAGCAGAACCGAAGGAATGCAACAGTTTATCAGAGCTAATCTGAAGGGCTCAGTACGCACCACTTGGTCTGATGCTGGCCTCATCATGCGGGCCAGGACATTCAGCAGGTCCTGTCTCTTGAGAAACTGAAAACACAAGGTGGTAAGCACAGAAAACAGCTGAAGAGACAACAGTAAAAAACTCCTTCCTAATACCCAGCCTGAGTTTTCCCTGTGTGACCAATACAGCTCAAAAGCAGACCCACTTTCTGCCTTGGAGGAGTTTCCCAGGGCTTTGTTCCCTCAAAAGAAGATGCAGGGCTTTATATTTGGCTTTGCTGTACTTCTTTGGAATTCCTGCTGGTCCATTTATCCCTCTAAGTGGCAAATGGGCTCTTGGGCCTACAGTTATCTCTGTTCACACTACACCTCTGGTTTCTATACTCTTCCTGCAAGCACTCACTTGCTCTTTGGTACAAACTTGAAGGGGCAGAATATAGGTCTGTACAGACCTCCAGTTTTCCCTCGTGTGTGTACTCAGAACTCTGTGTCTGAATGTGAGCACAAATGCCAGGCTGGGACTCCATGTTGCTCACATAGGAATGGAAAAGCCTCTAGAACCTGACAACTGGTGACATGTAAACAGCACCACAAACTCCCTCATCCTTACCTTTAACTGGATGAGCATTCCTTCGCAGCACACCCTTCCAGAGCACCACAAGTTATATATGTGTTCGTTTTCTTGATTTAGTTTCCCAGTGCTTGTAGCTTCTTTACTAGTGCCATCATCCCCTGAGGAAAACAACAGTGAAAGAGAACTGCAAGCTAAACTCACAAACTGAGACACCATAGTTCAGAGGAAGGCTTACAGCTCACAATACCACAGTACAGAGAAGGATTCTCTACAGCCTAAATGCCAGTCTAAACCCAAAAATAAGCTTTATTCAAATGCTGGATCCTTGTCATTATGGAACTCACCAACAAGAGCAAAGTTACTTTCTAGCAGCTCCCTGTGAGTGTTGAACCAAGCATGAGCCAGGCGGTTGTTTTTGTTCTTCCCAATGATGTAGTTCATGATGTAAGCCAGGAGACCTGTTACCATCAGGATCTCCATGTAATAACTCTCCCAGCTGTTTTGAAGGTGAGCAGGGACCTGTGTAAGGGAAAAGAAACTGTGATTTACATATTGAACAAGCGGATTTTATATACACAAAAATTTGGGAAACACAGAATAGTGGAGAAGTTCCATCCCCAACACAGCAATAAGCTCCACAAAGGCAACAGGAGAGAGCTAAGCCTACATAATGCACTTGGCTTACTGGGCCACAGTAATCATACAGGAAACAACTGATAACAGCATTCCTAAAATACCTGCTTAATACAAAAAGAGTACTCACTTCCAAGTGAGCCTGGGCTAGCACACATCCCTCAGAGTAAACAGCCCAGCACTTCAATTCACTGAGCATTTGAGCTGGATATCCTGCCCATCACAGCATTATGTGATCCTCATGTAACTTCTCTGCAAATCCAAAGTAACATCCAATGCCCAGGAACATTCTCAGGATGCCAGCAAGAGCCACAGACTCCATGGGGCAGCAGGGAAGTCTTCCTGACCTTGCCACCTCAGAGGCTGAGTAGCCATTCTGCTATCACTGTACCACCCTTGAGTCATAAAAGTACCCAAACCTTAATTTTCACTGCCAAGGTCAGTTATAATACCTAAAAAGAGATGTCAAGAGTAATAAAAATGCAGACCTTGAGCACCTGATCATTCTGTGAAAGACAGTATTGGGAGGCAAAAAGGTGATGCTGAGTGGGCAGAGATTGGCTTAAAAAAACAACAGAGTTGACGAGTTCTAATCTGACACTTAATTGACAGACAATCTAAAACCACACTGTGTTCATTGCTTAGTACTGTCTTAAGAAAATAAGTGATGAAACTCCAAATAGAAACTGGATCAACAGTTATACCTACATTAACTATTGTTATGGGGTCTTTACTTTTGCTATGAGACGCATCTGGTTTCTCTTCATACCCTTCAAACTCCTCATCATCGTATGGTTCGCTCTCAGTGTCACCTTCCTAAAGGATGAAATCACAAACAGCATGAAAATCCAAAGCTCAGCAAGTAAAATCCAGAAAGAGAAAGAAAGGTGCAGAGACACTATCAGGAAACACATTGAGGAAGGAGGCAAAGCCTTACCTGTGTGTCTGCATCATCAAAGTCTTCCTGATTTTCATCCTGACCTTCAAGCTCCACAGTGGCTTCTTCTTCATCATCTTCTGTAGTGATGATCCTCTGAGGAGACTCTGTGACTGTATCTTCACTCACATCTTCAAATTCAGCAAAGTCATTATCATCATATTCCATAATGTCATCTCCATCCTCAAATTCATCATACTTTGCCAAAGAAAAGCTCCATGGGATGAACAGGACAGCGATAAAAATATACAAATTCTTCATTTTCACTAGGAAAAAAAATTAAATAAATCATTGCAAAAAGTTCTCATCAATTCTGTTACATCACAGCTCCAGTAACCCCCAACATATAATGCACAATTTGAAAACACTACGAGTCAGACCAGAGAGAGAAATAAACTCCTGTCTGATCTTGCCATCTTCTCTATAAAGAAAGTGACTATGGGTACAAAAACAAAATAACTCTGAAGGAGAGGTTCTGGACTCTGTTGGTTGTGGCAGCAGCAAATTCACATCTGGCCACACTGTTCAAATGAGCTGGGATGGAAAGCAGAGATGTTCTGCTACAAAACTGGCTCCAATAGCATCTCCCAGCCAGCTCTGCCAGGTCACTTCCAAGACCACATTCTGTTTTACAGTTGTTATTATTAACTAGCAATTAGGCACAGTCAGAGCATTGAATGTGTAACAGCAGCAATAAATCTTAAAATCTCCCCACATCGGCCAGAACCCTGCGGAGTTTGTCCGTTCACCTTGTTTTGCCTTCAGCTTCCTGTCTCCTCTGCTTGAGTTCAAAACAGTCCCAACCTCCCCTTCAGGTTGGAGCACCTGCTCCAAGGTCCAAAAAAGGCAGCAAAACCCCCCAGCTGCACTTCACAACCAAGCACAGAGGACCAGCTGCATCAGGCTCTGCTGTCAGGCTCATTTTACTCCCTCCCGCAACCAGATCCGAGTGGAAACCTGAATGTTAATCAGAGTGTTCTCTCACAAACTTAGAATAGAAATGATTTGTTTCTAAATTTGACTAGCATTCCTCTGAGTGCCTCATGCAGGGAACCCACTGCTATGAATGACAAGGACGACTAAAATAAACACCTTTGTCAAACACTCCTCACTCCAGCAAAAACCGGCACAGAACATGGTCACAGAACCTTAATCAGGATCAGAAGTTCAGCAAGGCTGAGCCCAGGAATCTGAAACGTTGCGTGAGAACCTCACAATTTTATGTGGATTTAAGCAGAAAAAAAACCCCAAAATACTATTTTGATAGGACAGAATTTGCACTCTGTTAAAAATGACAAGGACAACAGAGCCAGCTGCTCAACCAAACTCTAACATTTCACAGTAAGAATTCCAAGACTATTTGAGCACATCCACCTTCAGAAGATGTGACAATTCCAAACAGCTTCATGCAAAACAAACTTCTGCAGCCAATTTGAAGGATACAGTTGAACCAGAGGTGGGTGAGAGCTGGAGCACTTCCCCCACCTCAGGTCAGCAATCTGTCAGAATAGGTTCCAAGTACAAATTCCAGGAAGCAGAATATCCTCGGCGGGCCCTCCATGACCCACACGGCACCGACCTTCCCTTGCAAGAGGAAACGATTCATTCTCCGATCTCCACACCGGCTGCCCAGACCCCATTGGCAAGAGAAAATTACTCCCAACAATCCGAAGGCAAACTCTGCTGCTACTGCTCCCTGTGCTGCACATTCACCGCTTAGGGCTTGCTCCATACATCTCGAGCCTAGAGCCGAGCTCGGTGGCAGATTTTGGAGAAGCGCCCGTCCCCAGCAGGTCGGGCCCTCACCGTGATCCCCGCCCGAAGCGGGGACACCACCGTAGGTGTTCGTTATCCCGCCGCTCAAGGAACGCTCCCCGCTCCTTGCCGGAACACGAGTCAAGGTTAAACAAGATAAAATCAGCGATCTGCTGGCCCTGGGTGCGGCCCCTCTCACACCCCCAGGGCGCTACCCAAACCCCCGGCCCCGCCGGGCGCAGCACAGGCCGCGCACGCCCGGTGCCCTCCGCGCCAGGCTGCCCCTTCCGGGGATCCTGCCGGTACCGAGCTCCCGGAGGGAGCGAGCCCCGCCCGGGGAGGTGGGAGCGGGGTGTCCCCTCCGGTGGGGCCGCGGGGGCCAGAACCGCGTTACCTGAGTCACGGGCCCGGCCCCCGCCCTCCGCTCCGCTCCGCGCCCGCCGTACCGGGGCGCCTGCGCAGTGCGGGCCCCACCGCATGTGCGGGGGTGTGCGGTACACACAGGGAAGAGCGGGGGGGGGCGAGCCCAGCCCTGCGGCGCGGGAACCACCTGAGAACCAACCAGAAACCGCCCGGGAACCAGCGCAGTGCCGGGGCCGCCGGTGACGTTACCTTCTCTGGGTTTCACTCCCGGTTTTCCCGCTCCCGCCTTTGCCCGGCCCCGCCGCCCTCACTCCCCGCTGCTTCACCCGCGGGAGAGGCGCATGCTCCGGGAGGACGCGCGGCCGCTGAGCGTCACCCACGCACGGTGCGTGCGCACGTCGGTGCGTCGCGTCTCCACCCCCCGCCCCGGTAACCGGGGAAGTGGCGGCGGCGGCTGCGGGGCTCAGGGTGAGTGACGGGGGTTTAGGAGAGAGGGAGGGGAGCGGAGCCGGGCCAG
>VWYP01032100.1:196246-210016 GCA_013400435.1 Pycnonotus jocosus
CCCGCCCCGCACCGCGGTTCCGCGGGCGGGAAGGGCCCCGCGCTGGGCCCCGTGTGCCGGGACAGCGCCTGCCCGCGGCTTCTGTCCCCACCACGGCCCTGGTCCTTGCCGTGCCCTGGGGAGGGCGATCCCGACGGGCGGGAGTCCCTCCGCCCTTCCCTCTTGGAACGGGAGCGGCTGAGGCGCATCGCGGCCGTGCCCGCGGATCTCGGGCGCCGCAGGCAGGGTCCGTGCCCCGCGAGTTTCCTCCCGCGGAACGGCGGCCACAGGGCAGCGAAGCCTCGGGAGTTTTCTTGCGATCTCTGCGTCCTGTGGGAACCTCTCCCTGTTCACTTGCTGCTGGCGAGTGGGTGAACTGACCATGTTTTGTACTTTTGCTTCTGTATCACAATAAAAAACTGGTCCTCCTTATTTTTTGTGGTAGCGGAAGGTGGATAAGTAAGTACAGTGAGGAAGAATTCCCACAATCAGATCTTAACAGTTTTCAAAGATTCCCACTGTGCTGTCACAGCAAAAATGCGGTTCCACCTCTCACCCCTTTATTGTATGTTTTGATGTCCCAGTGCCACGGATCCGCAGGTCTAAAACCTACAAAGTGTGTGGGGACAAGAGGGAAAACAGGACTGCATGGTTAGCTGCTGCCGTGGAGAGCTGAACAGCAGAGTTTCCCCCGAAATCTGCTACTGAGCTTTGGTCTCGACTCGAGATTTATTGAGCAAGCCCCAAGCTGGTAAATGTTCAGCACAGGGACCCGCTGCACTATTTACCTTCAGATTGTTTTGAAGTTTTTTTTCTAGTGAGTTCTGATCTCACAGAAGATTCTCAGTGTGAGGATTTGTTTAATAAAACTTGTAGCCTTTGGACAGCTAATTATAATGCATTGGAAAGCAGTGGGTGTCTTGCTCTCTTTCCTGCCTTACAGGTATGATTTGGTTGACCATGGAGATAATTGAATGACTCAAGAATGGGAACTGTGAATATTAATATATCAGTTCAGTCTTCATCTTAGAAAATCAAGTTCTGGGCAAGACAGTGTTATGTGGAGTGTTTAAAATACTGTTTGAAAAACAGAGATTGGAGAGTATATAAAAATGTTTCTGTATAATATAGAGAGATCATATATATGGCTGAAGGTGCTGTCGTGAGAGGCAAAGGGAGTTGGCTTTTGGCAGAGATGTGCCTGGGCTCACTCAGAGCTTTGTGCTGCTCTTGGCCCATTTCTGTGGAGGTTGCTGGGTTGCAGGAGTGAGGTATTGACAAGCCATGAAACACTTACAGGTGGGACAACATGGACATGCAAAATATGCACTGAGCTGCCTTTTCATCTCTTGTTCTTCCTGATGTTCAAAGTTCTGGCCTTGGGTTTGTTTGTCTTAGATTGCAAACAGGACAGGTAACATTTTAAATGTGTTTGAGTAATCCTTGAGGAACATGACCTGTTCTGGAAGACAACCACTTTGGTTTTATTCTTCTTTGGAATTGTGGGTATGTTCATACTGACAAAAGAGCAGAGCCCCATCCTTTTTGGGAAACAGATTAAACTCTTGTCACTCAGAGTTCCACAAGTCCCTGTGTCACTGAAGTGATCAACTAACAAGAAAAATCACGACAATTAACTGTAACTGCCTGAAGCAGAAAGGGCATTAATTTGTGTTTTCTCATTTTAACAGGTATATTGGGGGCATCATGAATTGGAATAAAGGTGGACCTGGTACAAAGAGAGGCTTTGGGTTTGGTGGATTTGCCATAACACCTGGCAAGAAAGAGGAGCCCAAGTTATCTCAGCAGTCCCACAGCGCTTTTGGCACCGCCGGGTCCTCGGCAGCGTTTGCAAAATCAGGGCCTCCTCAGCTGCCTTCCTTCTACAAAATTGGGTCAAAAAGAGCCAATTTTGATGAGGAGAATGCGTAAGTACAGTTACTTCTTGTGTTTATGTAGCTCTAGATTTTAATGTTTTTATGTTTCTGAGACCAGGGAAGTATCTGTGACATTTATATAAATAAATACATAATAATATACTTAAAAGACTGTGAGATACTACAGTAGCCTGCAGAAGCTTTCCTCCTCCAGCTTTCCCCTCTTGAGAACATATTTTATTCACTCTATGGTGTTCTCAAAGTTGGAGCAAAGCAGGATAAATTTGGATGTCTTTTGCACAGGAAAACCTTGATCTCCACAGTTCTTGGCTAACCCTTCTCTTGGCTGCATAAAGATATAAGGAAGGCTGAGAAAGTTGGGATTGTTCAGCCTGGAGAAGTTTGGGGCTGACCTAATTGTGGCCTTCCAGTACCTGAAGGGAGCCTACAAGAAAGATCAAGAGAGACTTGGTTTTATTATATCTATTTGCCCTGCCATCACTTTCAATTTTTCACATGAATAATTGTAAATAAATAAATCTCAGCATCTTCTCTTGTGTCCATACTGACTTCTGTTGTCCATGTGGGTACCTTGACTCAACCAGAAACCATGGAAGACAGCACAGTGCTGTAAACCATGTGTTGACTGGGCTGTTCATTTTTTTTTTCCAGGTACTTTGAGGATGAAGAGGAAGATTCCAGCAATGTGGAATTGCCCTACATTCCAGCGGAGAATTCCCCCACTCGGCAGCAGTTCCATTCCAAATCAGCAGACTCTGACAGCGATGATGATCCTCTGGAGGCATTCATGGCTGAAGTGGAGGCAAGAGCCAGCTTGGGGAATGTTTATTCATTGCTGTGCCTGTACCTGTGTGCAGTCAGGGGCAGCAAATGTCACTCAGGGCTTTGGTAGCTGCAGTTAAAATGCCACTTAACTTTGGGGTTTGTGCAGGATGATGTTAGTTAGACCTCAAAAATGGATTAGGTAGACAGAGAGTGGGTATGGCTTACAAGAACTATTTAACTGCTTTGAGGATATCAGAACAATACAACAAGTTCTGCTTGTCTCTGAATATCAAACTAAGGTTTTCTGTGTTTTTCACTACCTAAATGGAAATTGTTTGTATTTATGATTAGCCGTTTCTTAGCTACAGTTCTGTTATTAGTTGAATTCAGGAGGAATATGGAGAATTTATTTTTTCAATAACACTCTCACAAGCTTAGAGTAGTATATAAATTCAAAGGTACTAGTAGGAGAATTTATTTAGCATAATCAGATATGGAACAAGACAAAGTCTTGTTGAGTCCCAGAAGTGTTGTCTCTGTGACATAATGGTCTATTACTCAGGAACACTTTTCCCTTCCATGTTGTACCATCTTGGTCTTTTTAACATGTGACAATTTTATGACCTGCTAGGATCAAGCTGCTCGAGACATGAAGAGACTTGAAGATAAAGACAAAGAAAAAAAGAACGTTAAGTAAGTCTCTTTTATCATTCCCACCCCTGCCTGTGTCTTGTGTAGTGCTCAGAGAATTCCAGTGCGTTTTGTTGATGATGGTTGTTCATTAGACAGTATAGTATATACCTAATAAATGTCATTAACCTGTGCATGAGATCTTGTGGGTAACAATTTGTGCTGTAAAAATGGGATAATAGGGAAGAATCCATGGCAGCATCTTAAGGCAAACTGCAACAACCCTGAGAGTTAGCCCACGCAAGAAGCCTTTCTAGGCCACAGAAATGGGGGCAGCACGTTGTACTCCTGCCACTTTCCAGATCAGCCTGGATAGTTTTTCTGCTTCCCACACCCTTGGAGAGATCAGAATGGTTTTTGCTTAAAAATGCATTTATGGGAGCAAAATAACTCATTGCTGCTGTACCTGGAGTACTGGAGACTTTTCTAAACTTGGACTAGGTTTTTAGACATTAAAGCTTATAGTTAGGTAGCACATGACAATTTGGGTACTAAATGTGGAGTTTAAAACAGTTTAAATTCATGCAGCTTATCTATTTGTTTTGACCAAGGAAATTAATTATGCTGTTGATTCTTGGTAGAAATGTCAGATATATTGGTAGAAGTCACATTGCATGGGGTTGATCAGATTATACGTGATCCTGACACAGAACACCAGATCCAAATCACCAGCTGGGGAAGTTCTGAACTGGATTTGCACTTCCTGGCTCATATTCCTCTTCAGTTATGGCACTTCTGTAGCATCAAGAGCTTAGACCAGGATGATCTTTGATGTGGCTTCTGCTGGGAAGATGGAATCTTAACCTTTCAGTCTCAGTACTAGATGTAAAGAGAAGTCTTTGCAGGGTCACTGCTATGGTTGGCACCAGATATGAAAACTCCATGGGTTGGGAATATAAATGTTGCCAAGTTGATAGTGTTGTGTCTTCTGCGAAATCTGGAGCTCGGCACTAATCAAATGAAACTATTGAGCTGAGTCTGTGGAACACTTGCAGGGAAGTTTTTTCTCCGCTTGTTTTTCCAGGGGTATTCGAGATGACATTGAAGAGGAAGATGACCAAGTGAGTTCCTATGCAGTCTTTCTATCTTCTTTTCTGTTGTTTTGTATTTTTTAACTTTCCCTCTCCGAACATATAACTGCTAGGGACAAACAAAATTCCAGTATCATGCGCAGTATCTGGACAATTCAGCAGGAAGCTGTAGCGGTTACCCTGCTCTCTCTACCCTTCTAGGTGTTTCAAGAAGAATATTAGGCAATTGCATTCATTGCAGAAGATTTTTTTTCAGTCAGTTTGAACTTAAGCTTCCTGTACAGGTTGTTCGGTCTCTGAGGATCTTACACACTGTGATGAGCACAATCAGCTCCAGGGGACACCAGGGAGAGGCTGTTAGACCATGGAGGCTCCTTGCAGTGAAATGTGGGGTCTGTTCAGGGCAAGAATCAGGCTTTTTGACCCCTATTTTGAGAGAAGCTCCAGTTCTCATTGAGGTTTATGAGCGTCACTGTAGCAGAAATAACAAAGAGAAAAGACTCAATTTCAAAATGTGTTGCTTGCATTAATGCAGAGCTTGGCAGGGTTGTCTGGCCTTGAGGCTTCTGTTTCCAGTGTGGTGAGGGGGCAGCTGTTGTTCAAGTGTATTGTGTGCATAGCTCTATGACTGAGGGATAATTGGCCAGGAAAATGGAAAAGCCAGATGAGTACTTACGTATATTTGTAATTGAGCCTTGCTTTTCAAATCTGATTTTAAATATTTGCTTCAAGTAAAGCAAGACTGGTGTTTTCTCTGTGAGAAAGTCTCACACTGGTGTGCCAGTGAGAATCTGAGAGACACAAAGATCTTTGTGAGCTGTGAGAATGACACACGACAGGGTGACAGTGTCTTAACTCGGGCTTGTCTTGAAGGACTACTCTGAAATACTTTATTTCACTTTTGTTGTTGACTAGCTCAATGAAAAATAGATTTATTTCATTTCCTAAAGTCTAGTTAGGGGAAGTAAAGAAACTATCTTTGGCATAGCGTGTTTAAAAAAATCAACATCATATGCCTACTAACAATGTTTTTTCTGGTTAGAAATCTGCAGTGTTTTGTGCTTTGTTCATGTGGAAATAGGAATAGATCCTTCTGTTGATAAACATAAAAAGACTTGGTAGAAGGAGTTGTTAAGTAAACACGAGAGAAGTTTGGTTTTTAGGAGCGTTTGGTGGTGTAGCTGACACTGGAGTTCTTTTCTTCATTTGTACTTCTTGTCCTTCAGGATGTGTCTGTTGGTGTTTATTAGAAGAATCTGTTCTAGGGAACCTAGTTACCTTTTTCCTCAGTGGTAGGTGTGAAAGCAAACAGCCACTTAGCACATCACTTCAACAAACAGGGAGTACTTTTGCATCCTATGGTATGTGAGTTTGCTGATCTGTTTTGCTGCAGGAAGCGTATTTTCGCTACATGGCTGAGAACCCCACTGCTGGCGTGGTGCAAGAGGAGGAAGAGGATAACCTGGAGTATGACAGTGATGGGAATCCGATTGCACCCTCCAAAAAAATCATTGATCCTCTTCCACCTATTGACCATTCAGAGGTAGGAGAGAATTCTGTTCTGTTCTGTTTGAGACATTCCAAAAGCAGGAGCTGAGGAGGCCCCTGTAATATTTCAGTGCTTTTTAAGGTAAATCATATTAAAGGTCCTTGAAATGGCTTTGTTTAAGCTATGTTCTGGCAGGCAATTAAGAACTTCAGGAAAAAAGGAATCTTGAGTCTGGACTAACTGATTAATTAATTAATTACATTGCAGATTGAATACCCACCATTTGAGAAAAATTTCTATGATGAGCATGAGGAGATCACCAGCCTGACCCCGCAGCAAGTGGTGGAGTTACGGCATAAACTGAATCTCCGGGTAAGCTGGTCACAAAATTGTCCTCCCTTTTAACTCCCTTTTATTTTTGGACTATCTTAGTTGTAATGAAGATTTTCACTGGGAACTAACTCTTTTGAATCTAAGCTTCTCAGACAGCTGCAGTGACGTTGATTTCTTGGAAATCTCCTATGGATTTGTGAAAGCGGGCAGTGAGGAATGCTACTTGGACTAAAGACTTCCAGAGCTAGGAGTTTAAACTGGGAATAGATGCAGAAATTAGTTCTTCACCATTTGTGACATGTTAGTGGGGTGACCTTCTGTGAAGGGAATCATTTGGGGTAGAACACCAGTTAGACAACAAGGAGGTAAAAATGATGTTTAGTAGCTCTCATGTTGATTGACAGATAATTAAATTTTTATGCAACACATCTGGAATTTGCACCCAGTTAAATTTAATGTCCACTCAAAAAGTACAGTTATTTTTCAGAGACAGACAGACTCTTTTGTTTTGTTGGTTTTTTTACAGATTGCTCTTTGTTTTTCTCTGACTGTTCATGAACAAAGATCTTTTTCTCTTTCCAAGGTCTCCGGGGCTGCTCCTCCAAGGCCTGGCAGTAGTTTTGCTCATTTTGGATTTGATGAGCAACTTATGCATCAGATCAGGAAATCTGAGTATACCCAACCCACTCCAATACAATGTCAGGTGAGTGTTTTTACTTCCCAAACTTGTATAGAGAGCGAAAAGAACACATGCAAAGCTCCCTCATCCACATGAGGATGCGACAAATGCAATTCTAGTTGCCTACAAAGAGAGTTTTTCTAGAAAAATAGCTTTGATATTTCCCACTTTTTCTCTTGTTAAATGAACACTGTAAGTATATACATATTCCTTTTTCATTGTTTTTTTTGCTGAATGAGAAACATTCAAGTGATGTCTCTTGCCTAGAGAAATGTATGAAAAGTTCAGGGGTTTTCTTGTCATGGGCTTTCCTGAGTTTTCCTGTACTGTCTGGCACAAGGATGTGCTATGGTGGGCATAATGTGAGCTTAGAATCTTCTTCTTTTTAGGGTGTTCCAGTGGCACTAAGTGGCAGAGACATGATTGGGATAGCCAAGACTGGAAGTGGGAAAACAGCTGCTTTCATCTGGCCAATGCTGATCCACATCATGGATCAGAAGGAGCTTGAACCAGGGGATGGTCCCATTGCAGTGATTGTCTGCCCGACCAGGGAGCTCTGCCAGCAGGTAGGTGTGTAGCATTCCTCTATGTGCCAGCCAGTCTGCTTGGAGAAGAAGGCAAACTTCTTGGCAAAAATTATCAGAGAACCTCAGGAAGGTATTTGGAAAAACTACTTTGTGCATGGGTAGCCTGGCTCCAGCTCACAGCTCTTTCCTGCCATTGTTTTCTTGAAGGATCGTGACAAACCTAAAATTTTAAATTTTTGCACAGTGCTCCTATATTATTTTTAGGTATAAGAATGCTGTAGATGCAATGTGACAAATTGTATGTGCAAAAGGATAGAGCCTGCAGGTTAAATTATTGTTGGATGCCTAAATATGTTTCTCAAGTTACTGGAAATTATCCATACGTGTCAAAGTATTCACCCCTGAGGAGTTGGGAATAATTTAATTAACTTAGTTGCTGAAGATGCATTTCAGGAGCTGTGCTGCATTTCTAGGGTAGGTGTGTTGTCTCAGAGCTGTCTGATGTGAGCTGTGCTGTGTTTGTGTCACACCCTCAGATCCACTCGGAGTGCAAGCGCTTTGGCAAGGCCTATAACCTGCGCTCTGTGGCCGTGTATGGAGGAGGGAGCATGTGGGAGCAAGCCAAGGCCCTGCAGGAGGGAGCAGAGATCGTGGTCTGCACACCAGTAAGTACCTGTGTGCACCAAAACCAGGGGTTTGCACTCTTCAGCTTGGAAAAAAAGTTGTAAGAATCTGTTCCTGTGATGTGAATATTGACACTTAATTCTAGACTGAAGCCTTGAGATGTTTTCTGTTCTAAGTCTCTGGTAAGTCAGGATGAGAAGCAGCTAGGTGGTTGTATATATTAACATGTTTTTAAAGGTACTTTATTTTCTTACTAGGGTCGTTTGATTGATCATGTGAAAAAGAAAGCTACAAACCTGCAGAGAGTCACTTACCTTGTGTTTGATGAAGCTGACAGAATGTTTGATATGGGGTTTGGTACGTATTGAACCAAAGACACTATTTTGGGAAGAAGTGGTGCCCAGTCCCAGCTTAGGGGGTCTGTTAAATTAAATAGTGAGTGAGCAGCACTCATTCTTCCTGTGGTTATATGTTAAATAAAGCAATGAAACTGCATTTTGACTTAATTTTTTAAAATAATGAGCGTACAGGGTTGATTAGAACATTTCTTCTCCTTTGCAGAATACCAGGTCAGATCAATCGCAAGCCACGTACGTCCTGACAGACAGAGTAAGTAAACAGTGAGTCTGGAGCAGAGCTTGCATTTCCAGTTCTGGACACAGCCACTCCAGGAGACTTGTGCCAAAGTCCACTGGTGTTATTCTCAGCGTGGGATGTTGGGAGGGAGCAGTTGTGACATGTGGGCATTCAGTTCATCTCTCTGTAATCCCTCCACTGACTGCACTCAGACCAAAGATGATTAGCTGCATTCATGTTCATATGCCTTGAAATTCAGTGTTCTGAGCTGCCATGAGAGAAAGTTCACAGCAGTGCCCCGTATTATCAATATTTCAGATGTCATGAAATGTGTTTCCACTTCGTGGTATTCTAACAGTGGTTGGTAACTTCCATTAGAACCTGTAAAACCTCAGCTTCAGTTCACTGACACTGAGGAATCCAGGTCCTCCTTCACAACATCTGTGCAGTGTTTTCACAGTTCTGAAAGGAAGTTTCTACTTCAAGGAGTTTGAAGCCTGTTTCTCTTCCAGCTCTCTTGTTCAGTGCCACGTTCCGTAAGAAGATTGAGAAATTGGCCCGGGATATTCTGATCGACCCAATTCGGGTTGTGCAAGGAGACATTGGAGAGGTAACTCCATGATACTTGTGAGACACACAGAGCAAGGAATTGTTCTGCTTCTGTTCTCTGAAATTTAAGTTAAACTGCAAAGTCATCATTTGTAGTTAGTTTTTAATAATTTGTGCTTCGCAAAAATAGAAAGTTTTGTGGGTTTCTATTTTTATCTTATTGACCTTTCCACCAGCAAATATTCCTGTAGTGTTGGGAGGTTTCATCAAGGAGTAGAACATTAATGCAGTGGTTTATTTTTGTTATTAGGCTGAATCAATGGTTGTATCTTTTAGTTTTGTCTCAAAAGCATAAAGAAAGCCATTGCAACTTCTGCAGTGAAGAACTTGAAACTTAAAATCTCTGTCCTGTGGTTAATATGGGAATGCTGATGCTGGACTTGCTTGACAGTGACAGCTGAACTATCAGCAGGCTGGGATCTGGTAGGAAGCTGATGAAGTGGGCAGATAGAAACTTGCTTGGAAGAAACTTTGCTAATAATATATTGAAACTGTTGAGAAATTTCACGAGATGCTTTCAGAACATTCTTCTTTTAACCAGTTCTCTGTGGTTTTTTGTTTTTACATCAGGTCCCTTTATAACAAAAAAAATACTGCCTGAAGCCTCTTCTTTCTGGGAAATTTTTTCCTTGATTTTGCTTAAGAAAAGCACCAGCTTTCCCAGCTCAATCACAGGTCCTCTATTCATTGATCTAAACTACTACTGTGTAGTGGGAGCATCATCCTTGAAATGATACTAAAATATGTAAAAATGAAATCTTTCAGAGAAACTTGGAGGTAGTGCTGTAAGCTGCACTGCACTGTTTTACTTGTGACGCAGAAATGTTTGGGAAGTCTGTGTATTCCTCCCACCTTCCTGACTCTGAGGACATTTCTCCCCTTAGGCAAATGAAGATGTCACCCAGATTGTGGAGATTTTCCCCTCTGGGCCCAGCAAGTGGAACTGGCTGACGCGGCGCCTCGTGGAGTTCACGTCCTCCGGGAGCGTCCTCCTCTTTGTCACCAAGAAAGCCAACGCAGAGGAACTGGCCAATAACCTCAAGCAGGAGGATCATAACTTGGGTCTGCTTCATGGGGACATGGACCAGAGCGAGAGGAATAAAGTCATTTCGGAATTTAAGAAAAAGGGCATCCCCATCCTGGTGGCTACTGATGTGGCAGGTATGTGACCTTCTGGAAAGCAGCTCAGACAAGCTGTGGGTATCAGCAGAAAGGCAAACATGTTTCAATGGAAGGCAATCAGGTTGGCTTCTGCACCTGCAGGACACTGTGTTCCTGGTGCTTTTCAGAACCATGGACTATCCTGAGCTGCAAGGGAGCAGAAAAGCTGTGTCCAAAGGAAGTGGTTGCTGTTCATTCATCAGCTGACATTCCTTTTGCCTGCAGGACCAGAGCACAGTGATACCCTGGTACCAGAGGAATTGCTTTGAGTTAATTGGGGATAATGACACTTCTCACCACGTTGCTCTTTCTTCCAGCTCGAGGGTTGGATATCCCTTCCATCAAGACTGTCATCAACTACGACGTGGCTCGGGACATCGACACCCACACGCACCGGATCGGCCGCACCGGCCGCGCGGGGGAGAAGGGGGTGGCCTACACCCTGCTGACCCCCAAGGACAGCAACTTCGCTGGTGACCTCGTCAGGAACCTGGAGGGTGCCAACCAGCACGTCTCCAAAGAGCTGCTGGATTTGGCAATGCAGGTAGGAACCGGCAAAACTTGAGATGAGGAAGTTTCACTCCAGATTCAGCACAAAATCAGCCAACTCGCATTGCTGGCTTCATCGTGTGTTAGCTGGGAACTTTTGGGGATCTGTCCTGCTTTAAAGTAGGTTTCCTAGTGTTTTTAATGGCCTTTGAAAGAATCCATGTATATTTGGGAACACAGTATGGGATCTATTTTTGGGCCAGGCACTGCCTAGGAAATCAGGAGCTGCAATCTGCTGATGCCAGCAGAGCATTCCAGTGTCTCATTACAGTCAGATTTATAGCAGGCACCTGGGAGATGCAGCTTAGTTAAAAGCTAAACTAGAAAACAATTACAGGGACGTTACCTCTGTGAAAGGGTTGTTGCTTGATCGTTCCACCTGCTTGGCAGTGCTCTCTGGCAGGTTTGCTGTACATAGATATGACAGGTAGCTGCAGCAATTGTGCTTGTGCCACTGAACTTAGCAACTCTAATTTCTTGTCTTTTGCTGCCTGTATACCTGCAGGATAGCCCAGGCTGTTTGAAAACTCCCAGATTCAGATTAGCAGCCCTGTGGATACATCAGCAAGCAGCTTGGACAGCAGCTGCCAAAAGTAAATACTTTTTCTGACATAGGCAGCATTTTCAGAAGGGACAGTATGAGTGAAGCAAAGCTCCCCTGACTGCTCCTCTGACTGCCTTGAGAGGAGCATGTAGAAGCCAACTGACTTATTCATATTTGTAGAGACTGTAGGGCATAAAAAGAGGTGCAGACAACTATTATTTAAACACCTGGAAACAGCAGGTCTGGTTGGGCTGACATTCCCTGGCCACTGCTTGGTGCAGAAAGTTTTGCTGACAGACCCTCATTTCTCCTTAGCAGAGTGCTAGGCTAAAGCAGTGAAACCAAAGTATGAGCAAGAGCAGAGCTCCCAAGTGATGGCATTGGAAATTGTGCTTATTCCTGGGTTTATTAGAATGCAAACCCCCCAAAACCTTAACCTGAATGAGAGTTGAAGGTGTAAAATTAGAAAGCATTTGTAGTCCAAAGCATCAGGCCCACGTGACACAAATGCCTACACCAGTTGTGTGGTTGAATGGAAAACAGTATTTATGTTTGTCCTTTGAAATGTCCAATATCTCTTTTTTTCTCAGCCTCATTACAGGCATTTATGAAGCTTTTTATTCCCTTGTGTTGAGAAACATTTGTCCTTCTGTTACAGAATCCCTGGTTCCGGAAATCCCGTTTTAAAGGAGGGAAGGGCAAGAAGCTGAATATTGGTGGTGGTGGCTTGGGATACCGTGAACGCCCCGGGCTGGGCTCAGAAAATACTGTAAGTAGAGATGCTGAAAAGGTTGTTCACAGATTCTTGGAACTTTTTCACTTAGTATTGTTTACTCTTGAATTTACAAAAATCTTGGTACTGGATAATGTCTGCTTTAAAAGTTCTCATAGCTCAGTATCTTCCAGGGTTAGGATTGTATATCTCAAGTGAAAGTCTCCTATGCTGGTCTTCTCTTGTCAAGAGCAGCTTTTTTTTAGAGCTAGAGTGATCCAGAAGGTTTAGAGTTTCCTCATAAAAATAGACTGTCACTGTAAAATAAACTCTAAGAAATTACTTCAAAAGCCATTTCCAGGCTGATTCTTGGCAGAAAAAAAAAAAATGGAGCAAACTGTTCCACTGCTCAGGGCTCTCCAGAAGTCTGTCATTCTTAGTGGGTGCATTTCCTGAGTGCAGGGACAGGATAGATGTGGGCAGGGGTTGGATTGAGTGTGTCTGTGTGGGATAAACCTCTGCAGTTGCCCTTTGTGGTTTTGCACAGGACCGTGGAAACAACAACAATGTGATGAGCAACTACGAAGCCTACAAGCCATCCACAGGGGCCATGGGGGACAGGCTGACAGCAATGAAAGCAGCTTTCCAGGTTGGTTCCATGCTTGGACTCTTTTTCTCCCCTGAAAATGCAGCACCCTGTTGTTTCAGGGAAGTTGAGCGTGGTGGCTGTGGCTGTGTCATTTGGAGCACACTCAGCACTGCAGTCTCAGCTGGTGGAATTAGGTGCAGTCTGGACTGAACACGTTTGCACAGATTTGCCAAACTTTGTTTTCTCTTTGTTGCCTCTTTGCTCTTTTTCATTTCTGGATTCTGCACCTGGGCTTGATTCTCTCGAGGTTGCTTACCAGCAGTAGTGTAATTGCGATTCAAAAGGAGAAACAGAAGCTCTTTCTCTTCAGTGTAAAAATTAACCCCTCAATGTAAGAATTCCCTTGTGGGTGTTGTCTGGTGGGAGGTGCCCATTACTATGTGTCCATAAGCACAGCAGGAATGTAATCACTCCAGGACTGACTTTTTCTGGGAACTCTTTTCCCCCAAAATCCAAGGCAGGCTTGTGAACACAGGATGACTCCGTGTTCTATGGGGCAGCACAGAGCCAAACCTGCTCTCTTTTATCTCTCCCTTTCCTGCAGTCCCAGTACAAGAGTCACTTTGTTGCTGCAAGTTTAAATAACCAAAAGACCGGCAACTCCGCTGCTGGTGCCAGCGGCTGGACCAGTGCCGGGAGCCTGAACTCCGTCCCGACGAGTTCAGCGCAGCAGAGCACCTCCAGCCCCGAGAGCCCCATCGCGGCCACCGCGGCAGCCAAGGGCGTCCCGGGCTTCACCAGCACGGGCACTCTGAGCAGCGTCCCCACCTTCCCGAGCGGCGGAGCGCAGGCCTTCAATAACACAAATGCCAGCACCAACAGTCGAGAGGGCGGCGGCAGCGGCAGCGGCGGGGTTGGTGGCGTTGTCAGAGAACGGTACAACGACAACCGGAGCGGTCGGCACGGCGAGACCCCGCGGCGCGGGGAGGGCGGCGGCCGAGGGGAGAGCGGCGGC
>VWYP01032100.1:210049-256221 GCA_013400435.1 Pycnonotus jocosus
GATGCTCAGCCCCAGCGTTACAACGATGCCCAGCCCCAGCGTTACGGTGATTCCCAGCGTTACAACGATGCCCAACCCCAGCGTTACGGTGATGCCCAACGCTACAACGATGCCCAGCGCTACAGCGATGCCCAGCGCTACGGCGATGCCCAGCGCCACGGCACAGAGGGCGGCGGGCGGCACAGTGACCCCTCCCGGCACGGGGACGGCCGCCACGGCGACGCCCATCGCCACAGCGAGGGCCGGCACTTCACCGACCTGCCGGGCGGCGGCAACCGCAACAACAACGGGGACAGCAGGACCAGCAGCGAGAGCAGGAATGGAGAGAACAGGAAGGAGGCCAACAGCCGAGAAAACAAGACAGATGGTTTTGCTGTCCCAGAGCCTCCAAAAAGGAAGAAGAGCCGGTGGGACAGTTAAAAGCTGGGGGTTCACAGCCTGGAATCTCTGCAGGTAGTGTTGTCTTTTTCCAGAGGATTTCTTGGGGTTTTTGGTAACTGGTTGTTGAGCAGCTGGGGCAGGAGAAGGAAACCATGAGAACCCCCATGCAAGTTCATCTGTGGATGGATTCACCCGAACAAAATGCACACAACACTTAGTGAAAGAAATCATTTTGATAAAGCTCCCTGGGTTCTGCTTTGAAACATTCAGTGCTCAAGTGACTCTGCTGGATTTAAACAGATCTTCTTGACAAAAAGAAGCTGTTCCACATCCCTGGAACGTTAAGAAACTGTTGTCCATAGAAGTATAAATTAGTCTTTTCTTAACCAGCGTTCACATTTACAAACCAGTCCAGTCCACCTAGAGATGCTCAGGACCTGCCTGTTAGACATTAATCTTGCAGCAGTTTGGTCAGTATGGTGAGTTCTTCCCCCATCTCCTTTTCACATATTCTCCCCAAATAATTTGGCCTCCAGGTTATCCCTCAGCTGTCTCCCCATCAACTAAGAATGTGTCAATTTGCTTTGCTGAAGGTGGAGCAGAGCAAGTTGGGTTTTTTTGGGTTTTTTGGTTTGGTTTGGTTTGGTTTTTTGTCTATGTATTTCTGGAGCTGTTAAAGGGATCCTTCTCAATCCCAGGAAACCACAAATTCACTTGTAGTGTAGGTTGGACTCCCTGACTTGTTTGTGGTCAGTATTTTAATTCCAATCCCATTGCCCAGATATTTTTTTTTCTTTCAAAGAACCTCTTGTTTTCTAATATCCCTCATTCTGGTGGAAGCCTGCATAGCAAACCTGCGTCTCTGCTGTGCCTATGCACCCTCTGTTCTGAGAGGGTTGAGTGCTTTCTTCAAATTAAAAAACAAAAAAGGGAAAACAATGTAGATATACCACAACAATCAGAAGCTGGAGCCCCCAGGAAGTGTGGCCAAAGGAAGAAGATTCAGAAATTCAGGGATCTGTTACTCAGAAGCCTTTAGGGAGAACCCAGAAAACAATTAATAAAAAGAAACAAAATCTGGCCCTGTTTTGGACACATGTAGTAAATCTGTAAAATCTTGCCCATTTTTAACTTGTTGTGTGTATTCCCAGTTTTTTAACTTCTTTTTTTTTTTTTTTTTTTTTTTTTTTTTTTTTTTTTTTGCCACAAGGTAGGGAAGAACTTTTCAGTTGGGACATGTCAGCACCCACCGCTGGCTCGTTTCCACTGGAAGATGTACCAGAAGCTGTCAGGGTTTTGTGACATTGTGATGTTTTCTTTATCAGCTGTGCATTTACTTTCTGCTTGCTCTAGTAAATGTTTTATTACTGGTACAAAAATATGCAGCATGTGCTTTTTATTCTTCACTTCCCTTTGGCTGCCCTGACGTGCGAATGGAGAATTGACTGTGTGGAGATCTGACTGTGTCTCTCTCACCAGAAGTTGTGGATTGTAGTTGATAAAATACTTCAGGTGTTTTTTCTTAGTAATCTTTCACCCCAAAATGTTTCACAAACCCTGTTTTAGCTTCAAGGCCTCCTGGGGAATAAATTTTCCTTCACTTTAAAAGAGGAAAGGATGCAGCCCAGGACATGTGACATCCCAGCTTTTCGTGGGGTTATGGGCGGACCTGGAAAGAGAACTCAGCAACAGTCCAAGATCTCACTGACACCTGAACTGGCTACAGTTCAGACACCAAGTGATTATTTGGGCCCCCTCAGAAACCAGCTCTAATCTGCTGGAGTTTTTTAAAATGGTTTCCAGAATTCCCCCCTCCAAAAGTCTGGGCAGGTCTGAGCCCTGTTTTGAGCTCTGCATGTTTCAGGGCAGACTGGCAGGGCTTTACAAGCTCTTGTGTTCCCCTTCTCACCCTGAAGGTTCATCACTGCAATTAAAGATTGGAGTTTCAAAACAAAATGTAAAAATAGCCCCATAGTCTGAGCTACCATCTGCTACCTCCCTTCCCAGATCCCATCTCGCTGCCACTGGGAACCGGCCCCATGTCAGGCATATGCTGGGGGTTCTCCCCTTCTTCTTAACACTTCCCTCTGCTCCTTGTAGGATTATTGAAATTCCTCACCCCTCTCCCAGCTACCAGGAGCCTCTTGATTAAATATTGATCAGTGACAGGGAGCCACGAATGTGACAGGGCTGTGCGAGGTCTGCAGGAGGGTTGGTCCCATCCCCTCAGAACAGGGGAGCAGTGTGAGCAGTGTGAGCAGCATTCCAACTGCCCTGAGAGGGGATCTGGCCCTGGAGCAGCAGCTCTGCTGGTGTCTTCCAAGGAGAAAAATTCCTGCCAAGAGATGATTTTAAAAGTGTCAATCCTGGAGCCCTTCCCTGACATGGCTCCTGGCTGGCTGTCCCTCCACTTCCCTATGGCTCACTTTGCACCATAGCTTTTCATTGGAAGATATGGGAATGTACACAATTATTAACCTGCTCCCTGTCACTGTCTTTAGCGTGGAATTGCTGCCTTGAGGAACCGTGTAGAAGATGCTCCATGCTACCACCATGGTGTTTAATTTATCTGCCATCTCCACAGCTCCTTGGGAATGCCTTTTCCCTCAGTGCAGGTGCAGGGCAGGGGGATGCTGGGGGGCAGAGGGAGGGCAGACCTGGCTGGGAACGGGGCCAGGGTTCCAGCATTTCCCCCCACTGCTGCTCACCAGCCACCGGCTGCTGGGTCTGTGGTGGAATACAAGGATGGAAACAAGCCAAACAGACTCTCTTTATTCACTTCTTAGCCTGCTATGAGATGACAGGGCCACGACTGTTGCATGCAGGGGCCTTTGTGTTAATGGATGAAGTGCTGGAGATCCAGGTATTCCCTGCACTCTTCCACCCTGTCCTACATCCTTCATCCCAGCCTGTCCCAGTGTCTCCTGCTCCAGTCTGTGGTTGTGTTCACTCCATCCACGAGCTGCAGAGCATAAGGGAGGGCAGGAGGAGCTGCAGAACAGCTCCACGGGCTCTGTGCTGCCCCAGGCTGGAGTCCGAGGCAGGATGGGGCTCATGGGATGGGCTTTACCCGCCCTGGAGAAGTCACCTCCCACTTGTGGGGGTAGGAGTGAGCACGGAGGTGTTTCCTGGTGAAGTCTCAAGGCTTTGCGAGCACAGAGATCACATCAGTCACTTGCACGTAGAGGAGAAGAAGGTTTTATGGCTTGTTTTTGGGCCGGGGGGAAGAGAAGCGAGGGTACGTGATCCCTTTGCATCCTGGCTCTGACAGAAAGGGAGCCGGGTTGTTCCGGCTGCCATCCCACCCTGACTCTCCATGCAAGTGTAAGCAGAGCCCGAAGTGTGAGGATCAGCATCTTTCCAGGCACTTCTGCATGTCCAGGTGGGAAATGCACCCTCCGCTTCACAGCATCGTCTCCAGCTCCTTGTTGGGCTTGGGGTGACACCGAGTCACCTCTGTCAAATCCACCGCGTTTTCCCCTCGGGGTTTCTGGCTCAGTTCCTGGGCGGGGCAGGGCAGGAGCTGGTCCGAGGTGCCGGAGCTGGGCACGTACCCGGGCAGGCGGGGCCGGGCCGGGAGCAGCGGCCCCCGGGTGCCCCCCGCTCCCCGCTCCGCCAGGCTCGTGCTTTGGGGGGCCTGGGAGCCCCGCACGGCGCAGCAGCAGCTCCCGGGGCGCGCCTGCTGCCCCAAGTCCAGCGCCAGGAGCCTCCGGAAATGAGCCTTCTTGATCTCGGCCTGTACCTGAGAGAGCAGAGGGGACTGCTGTGCCCAGAGACAGCAAAGCAGCCTTGCCTTGCCCTTTTCCCTTCCTTTTTCCCTTCCCTTCCATTTCCCTTACCTCCCTTTCCTTTTTTCTTTCCCTTTTTTCCCTCCAAATCCTATTGAGAGGGAGGGATCTGAGCTTTTTGGTCTGGTTGTCACCGCCTGGGGCTGCAGGTTTGCCTTCCCTGAGTCCAAAGGGGCTGGAACAGGGAGCTTAGCTCCACACTCTTCCCACTTACCTCACCATTGCAGAAGCAGTAGATAAAAGCCACAAAGAAGCCCTGCCAAGAGACCAAAAGAGGTGGAGTTTGAGGCCCCTGAGGCTCCCTGGGTGAAAAATATCCCTCAATGCTGGGATATTCACCGTGCCAACACACCTGGGAGGAGTTAAAGAGCATCTCATAGTGCATCTGGATCTGCCACAGGAGCCCGGAGACCTCGGTGTAGGGCATGGCTGTGAACACCACATAGTGAACTCCGAAAAGTGGCATCAGCACCAGCGTGGATTTAAGCAGCTTCCTGAAAGGAAGAGACTTTCCTGAAAGAAGACAGCTCGGGGCCATTACCCAGGAGCTGCTGGGCAGCCCCAGCCCTGCAGTGCCCAGGCTGGATGTGGGAGCAGAAAGAGCTCAGAACTCCAGAGCCAGGCTTCAATCCAGCAGAGCTGCCAGAAGAGCTGGCTGCCACTGTCCTGCCACCCTTCCTCACTACTCCAGCCCTTCCCACATCTCTGCTCCTCCTCCACAATCTCTGGGAGCCGTCCTGGCTGGACAGGTGGGACAAGAGGTTTTGGTGCTGCCAGCACTTGCCTGTACTGCTGCCGGGGGTCCAGCTTGCCCGTGGTGGTCTCCCAGAGCTTGGAGGCCAACACCCGGACGATGTTGAGGAAGAGGAAGAAGTTCACCTGCCAACAAACACTCACAGTGATGATGGTGCCCACTGTGACCTGGGGCCCTCAGGGACACAGAGAGGCAGCTCTGGGTGAGGTGCAGGCAGGGTCATGGCAGTGATGCTGTGCTCAGAGCACGAGGGACCAGAGCCCCTGGATCCCTCTGGGCTCTCCCTGGGGGCTGGAGTGGCTGGGACAAAACTCCAGTGACCACAAGCGAACAGCTCTGGTCTCTATCAATCCTCTGTCCTCAAAAGGAAATGGGAGGATCATCCACAGGATTCTTACCACAACAGCAGCCAGGATGGGGACCTGATAAATCCACTTCATGTTTCCCGCACTGAGGTCCCAGCACCTGAGAAGACCAGTAAAGAAACTCCTTGGAAAACCTGACACCATTGGGAAAGATGGCTCTCTGAACCCCCAACCAACCCAGCACCCCCAGCTTCCACTCTCCACCCCCTTGGTGGGCTTTGTGTAAATCTTCAGCTGTAGCTACAAGCATTTGTAACTATCATGACAGGGCAAAGCAGATTTAAACAAGCATTAATATTCCTGAGGGCTCCTTGGCCACTTCATCCCAAACTCCTGCTGTTCATATGGTGGCCTTTCTCCTTTTAAAATGCCTCACTCCAGAATGTGCCCTTTAGCATCCATCTCCGTGCTGTTTATTGATCAATTTAGGCTGCAAACCTGCATCCACCTTCCTCCCAAACACAGAACAAAATCACTATCACTCTGCATTACTGACAATTCTGTGAACAAGCCTTGAATGTGTGTTCCCTCCTGTTGTCCTTTTTGGAAATTTTTCATTTCCAAAAAGCTCTAGTGCCCACGGATACATTGGTGGCATTTGCAGCCACTCCTCCCCTCCCAAAGGCCCTGCTGAAGGTGGCTGTACATACTGTGTATCTGCCAGTGAGGCCCTGACGCTGGCCCAGATGGACACAAACACAGCAGGGAGACCTGGAGGGGCAGGCACAGGGTGAGGAGAAGGGTTGAAGCATCATCACCTTTACAGATCAAACGAGTTCCTGCATCCCATTGCCCTTCCCTGGGCACCCAGCCATGGCCAATGCCACAGCTCCCAGCTGCTCTCCGGGACCACGGCCAGGGCTGGGTCTGTGCTCACCCCAGCCAATGATGATGAGGACCCACAGGTAGCTCTTGTTGGAGAGGAAAGCCATGAAGATCAGGCTGTGCAGGTAAAGACCTTCCACCAGGATCCAGTAGTGGTTGGTGGCCAGAAAATAGAGGAAGAGAGTCACCACCACCTTGCAGCCAACCTGGGGGCACAGGGAGATGCCTGTGTCAGGCTGGTCCCCAAATGCAAAACCTGGTAGCTTTTGCTTTCTGGTCAGCTAAACCCAGCTGTGACCCATGTTCTTCTTGCAGAGACCTGCATCTCCCCTGGGATATTCCAGCATCTTCCTCCCCACAGGACAGGTATTCCCTGTCACAGGCCAAGGTATGCTGTGGCTCTGGTCTCTAGTGTGGCATCAGGACAGGGAGAAGCTGGGCAGAGCCAAAGGCGGACCTTAATCTCCCTCCCCCTGAGCAGCACAGCCCCAGCCTGGGATGATCCCAAGTGCATCCCATTGCATCAGGACTCCTAAATCCCCCTTTCCCCCATGCCCCACTTGCCAGGTGGCCCCGTTGTGCTGGCCAGGGCGCCCTGAGATCGTCCTCACGCATCCTGTCGGTGTCGCTGGGTGCTGTGCCCGAGTACAGCACCATGTCCTTCACAAAGATGCTCAGGGCCCGGCAGATGAAAGAGGTGAAGAGGTGGACGTGGATGTAGTTCCGTGTGCAGTGCAGGCGCCTGAGGGGAAGGGATGTGACACCAACCGAAGCCCAGCTGCCCAACCAACTCATCACACCTGGGCTCAGGGTATGGGGGTCTCAGAGTGGGTTCTGGGGTGTCTGGGCACAGAAACCAGACCTGGGAGCCACAGGTGTGGGGTGTCCACACTGTCCAAGAGCAGGGTGGAGCAGATCAGGAGCTGGTCATACTGGGGGGTTTTGGGGCTTTGGGAAATTGACTGATGTTTGTGTTGGGTCTGGGATTGTTTCCATTCCTTTGGGGGCAGTCCCCACCCTGGGCTCGTGGGCGATGGGATGAGGAGGGTTCTCCCACACAGGAGGGGCTTTGGCTTCTCCTTACTTGAAGTAGGAGAGGATGCAGACAGCGACGATGAGGGAGGCCAGGGAGATGGAGTAGCCCACGGTGTACATGAGGTGCAGGCGGTCAAACACCTCCTGGAAGAGAAGGACTGAGCTCCACCTCCCTGCCAGAGCACAGGGGGAGCAGGGTTGAGGAGCGGAGAGAGAAGAGCCTCCTGCCCCCAGCACTTCCCCTGGCCTTTGCTTCATCCTCCCTTGGCCCCCATCCACACCCCTTTCCCAGCACCTTTGACAAACAAGGTCACCTTCTGGTGGCTCCGGCTCTCGGAGGAGAAGAGCAGGGCACACTCTGTGTAGTTGGCCCAGGTCTTGTTGATGCTGAGAGCCATGGCCCAGGTCCCATAGGCACTGCAGTACCTGTAGGCATGACCTGGGAACAGCAACGGGCACCGTGGCAGCAGAAGGACCTACAGGATTGTCCCTGCTCCATGGATTGTCACCAGGGTGAGGTCACTCTCTGCCCAGGTGCAAGACTTGCCTTTGTGGTTGAAGTCGTAGATGTAGTCGGGGCAAGGCACTGACACCTCCTGGCTGGGGGAGCCCCTTGGCCAGCAGATGATCCCATCCCACTCTGGAGGGCAGCTGGGGCCTGGCCAAAGAGCAAAGACACATCTCACATCTCCAGTCAGGGCCTCAGCATAACCTCTGTGGCTTCCTCACTGTGTGCTGGACCAGGGGGAGGAAAACACCACCGCAGGTCCCCCTGGGCTGCAGAGAGGGAGCAGCTGCAGGGGGCCAGGGAAGGGGACACATCCCACCACTTCCACATGGGGCAAGGCCCCTCCACAGCTCTTGTTTGTGGTGTACATGGAGCTGTCTGGAAAATGCTGGAGCCAGTGCTGGCTGCACCCAGAGCACAGATGGTGCCATGAGCTCCACAAACCCCCAGGAGCTGGGTGTCCTCAGCCCTATTCCACCCCAATAGAGAGGACAGCGTTCCCCACAGTGTAACCAGCTCCACCAGGGCTGGCTGATCCAAGCACAGGGGAGGGACAATACCTTTGATCTTCTCTGGCTGGGCCTTTATGTCCTTCTGACACTTTTCCTTGGCCTCCACCAGGAGATAGATCTGCTCTTCTTTGGTGAGAACATCATCAGGATCGACCTGCCCAGACAAAACCCAAGTGACAACGCCTTGGCTGAAGTCATGGCATGGCTATGCTCTCCCAGCCCTCTCCAGGAGAGGCAGGTTTGGGTGGCTTTGGGTAGATTCAACAACACTCTCCCCAGACTGCCACCAGTGAGCATAGCCAAATCTGGCCCCAGAGAGGAGATCCAGGATTCCTGTCCATGCTCTTCCCCAAAGCAGCATCTGCGTGGGTGAATGAGGGGCTGCTCAGGGATGTGGGGCAGGAGTGGGATCCTGGGGGTGAATCAGCAGGATGGGGGCCTGGCTGTAGGAGTCTCACTGGCTGTGCCCAGCTCTGCCCTCACCGCATCCCTCCAGCCCCTCCTGCACTGCTCATAAACCGCCCACTCTGCTCCCCCGACACCTCCGAGGCACTGAACCCTGCCCTGGATGTGTCCAAGAAATGGAAAAGCCATCATGCTGCAGTGCCTCCATGGCTACTGGAAAGCTTTTAGCAGTAGTGGAGATGCTCTCCCCTCCTGCCCAGCAGCTCTGCAGAGCGGGAGGTGAGTCGGGAGCACAGCCAGCCCCGCCCGGGCCAGTGGCACAACGTTTAAAGCCGGGAGAAGGACGGGAGGAGCCCTGGGGCCATGCAGACTTACCAGAGCCCACGCCGAGCTCAGGAGGCAGCAGCAGAGGAGAGTCACCATGATACCTCCCACGGGGCCAGATGCCTCCATGGTGCCACCGTGTCACTCGGATGGGGACTTCAAGGACCAGAATCGCTGCCAGTGGTGGAGAGGGCTGGTGTGTTAAGCAGGACAGAGCATCTTCTGGGAGCACCTTCCTGGCTGCCAGCCCCACTGAGGTGAGGTGGCAGTGGGGGCACAGCCCGTCCCTGGGAGATCAGGGTTGGGTGAGTCCCCTGTCCCTGTGGGATCCCGATAGAGTTCTGCTCGCAGGCTCTCCAGGCAGGAGGGTTTCTCCCCCCACCATGCTTGATCCTAGTCTCTCTTTGTGTCTTGCCTGCTTTAAGCAGCTCCGAGAATGTGTGCAAACAATTCCCGATCGGATGGGGATGGCAGAGGTTTATTGGCTTAGCCCAAGGTGCTAAAATCCTCTTCATTCAAGGCAGATTCCTCTTCACTTTTCAGAAACTTCTCTCACTGCCTGGTGGTTCATTTTTTTAGCTGTCACAGCATTCCCCTGCTGCCCCCATGCTCCTAAGTCCATCCCAGCCCCAGACTGGTCCCAAGGAGCCGGAGGAAGGTGGAGAAAATCCTAGCGAGGTGGCTGGAAGGCAGGGAGGCAGAGGGTGCAAGCACGTGAGCAGCACCTCGAGCTGATGCTCCTGCGATGGGATGTCTTTCAGGCAGACGCCGGTTTAACCCTTTTCCTTCTCCAGGGGCTGGGATGTGTTGTGGGGCAATGTGCTGGGATCTGTCCTCCTCCCCCAGGCACCCACAGTGACCTCAGGGCACATCTGCATTCAGTCTCCTTGGGAGAGGGGCTGGAGGCTCTGTGCTGGGGCAGGGGGGTGGAGGGAGCAGGATGAGGTCCCACACCATCATTGGGCATCAGGTCAGAGCTGGTCCCACTGCAGCTGTCACCATCCCTTGTCACCTGGATCCCCCTGCCATGGCCCCAGGGCTTTCAGGGTCATGCTGATACCCAGTTTGCTCCCACCACCCAGCCAGTTCCAACACCTTATGACCCCCAGCAGCCTGAGCACCCTCCTGGGGAAATGGGGCACGAAGAGGGGAGCCCTCTTTCCTCAGGCAGGTTGTCATTGGTGGGATGAGCCTGGAATTCAACAGCCCAGTGCCAAATCCCTGGAACAGCAGCTCCCAGCCTGGGCCCCTCCCTTGGCCCATATAATCCACGTCCAAACACAGCTCTTGCTGCCTCTGTAAGTGCCCCAATCCTGCACAGAGCAGCAGAGCCCCCGGAGCCTTCCCTGGGGTTTTCCTGGCGAGGCAGCTCGTTCTGGTCCCAGCCATGAACCCTCGTGACTGTGATGAGGGTCAGAGTCCTGCTGGGCTCCTGCAGTGAGGGAAGGCCAAGGGAGCACAGCAAATCCCAAGGACAGGGCTCGGGAGGGGCTGCTGCTCCAGCTGATGCAATTAGACAGCAAAAGAAGTCCCACAGCAGCCATCAGCTGAACATCAAGGAGGGACTGGGGACATTGTCTGCAGCTGCCTGTCTCCACTGCCTGGGCCATGGCGTGGGTGTGACACCAGCCCTGCCAGCGGCTCCTTGGGATGCTGCACGGGCACAGAGGGCGAGCAAGGGATAAACAGTCAAACTGCACCATGAATGTTATCTGAAGGCTCTGCTGGGTCTGATTTCTGACCCAGGAGCTGCTGGGGAGTGAAGATGGAGTTAAAGTGAGGTTATTTTGGAGTCAGATGGATGCTGAGGGGGAGGCAGCTCAGGGACAATTTGATTCCCTTGATTTCCCAGGCGAAACCTGACCCAGGCTCTGAGTTCACGCTTAGCAAAACATGTTGAGTTTTTTGCTAAATTACTTGTTATATTTGAGAGAGCTCTAGAAAGCAATGATTGCAAATGATACCTATCCAGCCCCCTCAGCTCCCCAGTCTCCACTAGCAATGAGGAGATGATGGCACACAGAAAATTCCCAGGCTGCTCCTTCCTCCTGAATGACCCCCATAACTCCTCCTTTGCCCTGATGCCCCACACATCTTGTTTAAGTTGATGGTTTAGAATCTCTCAGTAACACCCTCAAGCCCCATTTTCTGGGATGCTGAACTTCAGTGAGTTCTGTGCCTTTGTGAGTCTTCAAACAGTTGGGAGAGGAGGGTGAGAGCAGGAGCATTTCCCACCAGAGCCTGCCCAGCACCTGGGGAGGAGACCCCCTTTGCCCTGCAGGTTTTGGAGGTGCTTGGAATCGGAAAGATTTACACTGGTGAATTCAGTTGTGGCTTTGGCCATCATTTCCATTTCCTCCTTAGCCACCCTGAGGGAGGTGGTCTACACTGGTCTTTTCCAGGGCACAAGCTCAGTCCTGGGGAGAGATTGGGACAAAGCAGACCCTGAGTAAGAGTCCAAGGGAGTGTTCAGAGCTCCTTTGAAGCAGCACTTTATAAATCCTGGTCTTAAAAGGGCTCTGCAGTGCTGGCCCTTGCAGCCTGCCTGCAAACAGACGCATTTTGCCGTGGCTATCACGGCAGGTTTATCAGCCATCCTGTTGCTATTTTCTTGCCTGGCCCCGTAGCCACTCGCGTTTAGGTTTCAGTAATCATTTAGCAAGCAGCCCCCATGCAGCCCACCCGGTGCAGGTGCTGGAGGGGGACATGTCCCCCCTTTTGCAGCTGGGGGGGGGCAGCTGGTGTCTCCGTGGAGCCAGGAGCCGATGACAATGGGCAATTGTCAAATTGGGGCCCCTCTCGTTTGAGTTTTCTTCCTTTTATAGTAAGTAGCAGTTGCTCCAGCAGCTGGCCTGCCCCTCCAGGGTGAGCACTGGGCTCCGTATATAAGGGAAGGAGCAGCCTTTGCCTTTCATCCCTCCGTTCGCTTCCCTCGCTGGGCGGCAGGACTCATCCCGCACCTCCGCAAATCCCAGCGCGATGCCGCTCAAGAAACCCGACCCGAAGAAGGAAGCGGCCAAAGCAGCTCCAGGCTCGGAGCCTGCCTTCGATCCCAAGAGCGTGAAGGTGAGTGAGGAATGAAGACGTCAGCGTGTTTCTCCGTGCCTGTCATCTGCCAGGCACAGGCGATGCAAAGCGCTCTGCAAATGGCATTAGCCAGGCTGGAAGCCAGCCTTGGGAGGGGAAAATCATCCGATTGTGTGGATGCAGCAGACTGGGAGCGATGCTGTCGTCGCTGGGGAGATTCCCCACTCAGCCCTGCCCAGCACTCACTGCAGGGAGCCAGGACGCCGCTCCCGGAGCTGCGGCTGCAGAGTCAAACCCCCAGCTCCTGCTGAGACCCCGTGCCGGGGCCCCAGCAGCAATAAAAAGCTTCTCTGACACCCACTGTCTCCATCCTGAAGTATTTTGTTGCCTGCATTGCCTCCTCCACATAAGAGCATCCTTTATCCAACAGCTCCACAATAGGAACTCGCTTTTTCCATGATTCTTCAGGATACTCACATTTTTAAGCCAGAGCTGTGGCAGGAGAGTTATTAAGAGCAGGCTCAGCATGGAGGCTGTTTAATCACTTGAACTTGGGATAAAGCCCTAAAATAACATCCTTTCCACCCAAAATAGTCGTGACTGTGGTCTGAGCATCCCTCCTGCCTGTCCACCCCGCTGCTGCCAGCTGTGCTCTCCACAGGGATCTCAGCTCCACAGCAGCGAGGACAGAAGCAGTCGGGGACACAGCACAGCCAGACATGGCACAGATATGGGACATGGGCATGGATACAGCCCCCTGCCTCGAGACTGGGGAGGGAGAGGTCCAGAGGGGAGAGTTCCTTTGCTTCCCCCAGCAGTAGCCCACATCTCATGCCCAGTTCTGTTTCTTTCTCTTTACAGATTGAATTCACAGCAGAGCAGATTGAAGGTAAGTGCTGAGTTTGACTTCTCTAAGAGATGGCTTTAGAAATGGGGAATCTCTTTTCCAGGTAGTTTTTCACCACAGACACAAGAGCTGAGGCCCCACACATCAAATCCCCTCTTGGGGAAAGGCCAGCAGGATCTAGAGCCTGGCAGGGAAAAGGTATTTTTCTTTCATCGTGCCAGATGCAGCCTGGGTCAAAGTCAGGGTTTCTGGTGGGAGGAACAGTCTCTGGCAACACAGGGACAGCTCCAGAGAGTGGAGATCCAAGTGGAAAATGGCATAAGTAGGGATGTCCTGCAGCAAAGCCAGCTGCTGAGGGTGCAGGCATCCAGCAGGTCACCCAGCCAGCTCTGCAGAGGTGACAAAACCTGCTTGAGCAGCCAAATGACTTGTCCAAGGAGTCTGGCAAACCTCAGCCCACATTGCACAAGCTCACTCGGGGCTGCTGTGTGTTCAGAGGGCACAACACACACACGTGCGTCCCTTCCCTGCCTGCCAGGCATGACATGCTGCCCTGGAGTGGGAATGGGACCACTCCGAGCTCTTCCTCCCTGCAGAGTTCAGAGAAGCCTTCGGGCTGTTTGACCGGACGCCTGCGGGGACGATGCAGATCAGCTACGGACAGTGTGGGGACGTCCTCCGGGCACTCGGCCACAACCCCACCAACGCAGAGGTCCTCAAGGTGCTGGGCAAGCCCAAACCAGAAGGTGACAGCAAGCTGGGGACAGGGTGGGACAAGCAATTCCTGTGCTCCCTGGCAAGTAGAGGGTTACATTCCTTGTAGGAAGAACCCTGCAAGGTGAATGGATCGAAGGAAATTATGCAGACAGGCTTCATTCCTGTGTAATTCCTTCACTCCCCTTCCCCATACCATGGATGATGACATACGGGATAGGCAGTCCTCACACAGGAATGGTGGCAAGTGATGCTTAGCAGACTTTATCCTGAACTGGTACAAACTGGTATAACCAGAGCAGTCCCAGTGTGGCCACATTACTGTGGTGACAGATGACCTACATGATGGTTTAGTTTTGGGTTGATAACAGGGGTCTCTGTGCTCTCTGATGTTAATATTTTATTCCTCATATGGATCTTCCAATCTCTAATATAATAGTTCTGTCTCCTTGTGGAGCTTCTCCCCTGCACTCTGATGGAAAAGAGATCAGGAGAGTTAATCAGGAGGCCCTGAGAGGCTGAATTTAGCCCCATGAGGTTAATCTCTAACCCCATCTCCTCCCTTTCCAGAAATGAACACAAAGATGCTGGACTTTGAGACCTTCCTCCCCATCCTGCAGCACTTCACCCGCAACAAGGAGCAGGGCACCTTCGAGGACTTTGTGGAAGGGCTGCGTGTCTTCGACAAGGAGGGCAACGGGATGGTCATGGGAGCCGAGCTGCGCCATGTGCTGGTCACGCTGGGTAGGGCTGGCCCCGGGGAGGAGCGAGGTGTGGGCCCCGAGCTCTTTCTGGGCAAGTGGCTCCTGTAGCTGGCTGGTCTCACATATTGCAGAGGCTCTTTTCACTCTGCTGTTCACAGGCTCCTTTAGGAGTCAAGAGTCCTGAATGTGTGGCCATTTCCATCTCATGCCACAGCTTCATGCATGACCCAGGCAAGATGGAGACTCCAGAACATCCTCAGTTATCAGACAACAGTTGCATTCCTCAGTAGTGGCACATAGCTCTTCTTCAATCTCCTTCTCCTCCCCCCTGGTATCTTTGGTTATCTGAAAGAAGGACAGGAAGGTCCTGGCAGGCTGAAAACCCTTCCCCTCACCTCTCCATCCTCCTCTTCCAGGAGAGAAGATGACGGAAAGCGAGGTGGAGCAGCTCATGGCAGGGCAGGAAGATGCCAATGGCTGCATCAACTATGAAGGTAGGAGCAGGAGATTCCCATCAGGGCCATCTCAGACACAGCTGTCTTGTCTTAGGGTGCAAAATGCATCCTCTGCAAGGGCTCTGGTTGGACTTGATGATCTTAATGATCTTTTCTAACCTTAATGACTCCATGATTCTCTGACATTGGTGATCACAGGAAGGGAGATGTGGACCATCCTCCAAACCCTTTCCAAAAAAGCACTGAGACATATCAGCCAGGGTGGGAATGAGGTGGTTGTGCCAGTGATTTCCAGGAAAAGCAGCTGAAGACAGCATGTTTCCAAGGAGTTCAGGCCTGTTTTATCCACAGTTTTGGCACTGTTTTGTTGCAAGCAATTGAAAATAAACAAAGCCAGCATCTTTCCCAGCAGAGGCTAATTGGGAACATTTGGAGACCTGGATCACTCGCTGCTCCAAGAGGGTGAAAATCTGGAATAGGAGGTGGTTAAATTTAGGAACCCCTAAAATTGGAGAGCAGTGAGGAAAAGAGGGGACTCATTTCCCTTGGCCTCAGAAAAATGGGGATAATGGTAGTGGCTGATCTCCAAGGGTTGGCATCACTCTGACCAGGGTGGGATAGCATGCAAAAAGTGGGAAGAGGAAGAGGAATATCAGTCCTGGCAGAGCATCCCCTTCATCCCTGGGGGGTCTGGGCTGGGGGTCCCCCCTGCTGCCTCTCCACCTGCCCTCCCTCAGCTCACAGCATGTCCTGACCCCTCATGCTCTCATTTCTCCTCAGCTTTTGTCAAGCACATCATGTCTGGCTGAAATGAGAAATTTCAGGTGAGTTCAGAGGCGTCTCCTGCTGCTCACTCCAAAATTGGAAATCCGGCAAGTAACAGCCAGGGGCAGAGAAGCCAAATCCCAAACCTGCAGTGGATTAATGCCACAGGAATAATCCCAGCTCTGAAGGCACAAAAGTTCTGTTGACGATAAGGAATTTCATTTGTAACTCCTGCCAATTAAAATTTATCAGGATAGCATCACCCCTATGATGGTCATTTGTGGTCTGGGTAATTTCTGCTTCGAAAGAAAGAGGTGGCTCATGGTGCCACATTTTCAAACCTGCCAGAAGCTGAGGGGGTCAACAGCAGAAAGAAAATATTAAGTACTTAGAGAGGAAATTTCCAAACTGAGAAATATCAACATTCCCATTAATGTTACAAAGGATATGGAAAATGTACCATGGATGTTTGTTAAACTTTTTCATGTTCCTTGATATCTGCCTGAGGAAAACAGAGAAACATTGCTAAGGGGATGAGGTTTCTTTGAGGGTGAATTATCCCTCTAAAATCTATTCAATTGAAAAGAAAATCCAAATTGCTGCCTGGCCCCAGCTTCCCCTGCCAATTTCTTATGATTTCATTATCTATTTACTTTTGTAAAAGGCAGGAGGCCAGGGGGGAAAAAATTCCCTTCAGATACTGATAAATACACAAACTAAACATTTAAAAATCTCTCCCCTCCCAAAATCTTTTTAAACAGCAGATGGTTAAAATGTAGACAGACAGAACTCCAAACTTTGAATGTTCAGCATCCTTTTTATCTGCTTTTTAATCCATTTCTCTCTGGCTCCTGTTCATCAGCTCAGCAATATAGACGGTTAGGTGGCAAACACTGCCAGGAGATTTAATTTTTCACATAACTATTTGCATATAAAACTCTTTTTAAAATGGTGTTGAATTACAGCTCTTGACATTTTGGGTTCATCTGAGAAGGAATATTCTGAACACTCTCATCCCAAAGATTCTTTGAATTCAGTGCTCTCCTGCTTGTCTCCCAGGCTCTCAGAAATGCTTGAGCCCACCTGAGCACCGTGAAGAAGGAGATTCCTCCATCCATGTCCTTTCCCTGGCATGTTTTGCCTAAGCCATTGCAAAGCCACCACATGTGTATGCCTCAGCCTGGGATTCAATGACATCTCTGCAACTTGTTCCTCTTTTCAGATTTTCCCTGTGACATTTGTCTCATTAAATTTCATTCCTTCCTCCTTTACATGGTTTGTCTGCTTTGGCTTGGGACTCCTTATTGACACGGTGGGTGGAGAAGCCCCCTTGGTATTTCTGGGCCAGGTCCGCCCTCATGGCATGGGGTGATGGGTCCCTGGGGTGTGGGTGGTGTCCTGCCTGGGATGGAGCCCAGCCAGGAGGGGCTCCCTGGATGGTTCTTCTCCAGGCAGATGGTGTGTTCCAGCCAGGAGCTGTCTGGGGGCTGTGTGACACAAGCTGGTGACTCCCTCCCTCTTCCTACCTGCAAAACAATCTTCAGAGCATCATCACAAGCAGTGAATAATTCATGACACAAAACTCAGCCTTCCCATCAGCAGAACACCTGGGAGCAGAAAACACTTTTCTTTGATTTGTTCCTTATTCCAACGTCCTCACTCTGACTTTGACTAGAAATTGAAGGCATTTTTGCTCCGATGTGTTGACTTCAGCTGCCACTTGCTCGTTCCTGTGCAGTGACTGAGTAACAGCTGCTTTCAATTCCCACTGTTTGATTCAACTACTCATAAAAAGCAACATAAGCTGTTTATAGATGCAAGATTAGATTTGAGCTCCACTCTGTGCTATTCCTACAGCTTCCATTGGGCAGGATCTGGGCAGCTCGTGTTTTTTAATGTACTATCTGTGCTTTAACCTCCTAGAGGACTGTGGTGGCAGGGTCAGAAGGGACCTTGCTTGCTGCACACTCGCTCTGGGATCATGTTTGTCCTTGTCACTGCCGTGGCATTGACTCCTGCAGTGGGACGTGCTGTGGCAGAGAGGAATGGAGCAGAGGAAAGGTGGGGACCTGCCTCAACTCACAGAGGAAATCCACAGCAGGGGCTGGGGGCCCTGGAGCTGTGATATCCCTGCTATAGCCATGATATTCCTGCTATGGCCATGATATCCCTGCTAGCCTTGACATTCCTGCTGAAGCCATGATATCCCTGCTAGCCTTGATATCTCTGCTAGCCATGATATTCCTGCTACAGCTGTGATATCCCTGCCCTGCAAGCCAAGAGGCTGCACTCTCACTCCTCTGCGCAGAGCACAGGCCTTGTGTTTGAGCCCCCAGCTTCCACACTGCTGAGAGGAGGAACACTAAATTAAAACCAAAGTGAAACCTGCAAAGAGAGACAGAAAGCAAGCAGTGGGAAATGACAGAACTACAGGAAAACAGTTTTCCATGTGAAAAATCCAGCCTCTGAAGCCTCCTTGGGAGAAGAGCCAGCCACACTTTACTTTGGGGACCTGCTGTGTCTCTTTAGGATAAAGCAGAGCTGGTTTGTAGCAAAGCAGGTTGGAATGATGCACTTGAACAGGCACAGTGTGTATGTCTGTACCTCTGTTTGTGCCTTTATGGCTCTTCCCCCGGCAAGGCTGCTCCCCTCCTCCTCTGGAAAAGCTGAGGATTCCACAGAGAAAACTGCTTTAGTCCCATGAACATTTATAAAAGCATCTGTGAGTGCCAGTGAGTGACCCCACAGGCAGAACTTGCACTGTACAACTGAGGAGTCTCTGTAAATCCAGATCTCCAAAGAAAACAGCAAATACTGACCTTTTACAGTGTGGATGTTTTACATGAATTCCAGGGGACTCTGAGGAGAGGCACAAGGAGCCCCCACGCTCCGGAGAGCCTGTATCTCCTCAGGCTCTGATAAGACAGACTCCCATACCAAAGAAGGTCTGGATGTCAAGAGTTCTGTGCCCTGGGGAATGGGAGAGATAGATGGAGCCAGCTTTCATCCCCACGAGTAGTTATCTGCAGTGCAGGAGATCAGGAGGAGGGTGAACACGGACTGTGCTCCTTGAAAGGCTCTTTGGAGCCCCAGACCACGTACACACACCACCATCATCACCATCAGCAAGCGAGGCCAAAGGCCTTCAGGGGAGGAGACACTTCATTGTCACGTTACTCACACCCTTCTGTCTGGCAAAATGACTTGGACAGACCTGATTAAGAAACCAAGAGTCCATCCCAGGGGACAGCACTGCTCTGGGCCCCATTTGTTATTTGTCTCAGGTGAAGGATTGAAGAAAGCTTTGCCTGCTCATACCCCGAAAGCAAACACCTGCAGATTTGCTGCCAGTGATAGATTTGTAACTACACCTTTCAGAAGTGCAGAGAAAGAGGGGAAGGAGACAGGCTGAGCCCTCCTGCTCTGCACACAGCTTTTATTCTCATATAAAGATACAGCTCCTGCTCACATGTGCTCGGCAGCACATCAGGATCTGACCTTGGGGCCCAAGTGTAAGTGCAAAGCCCTGAACAGAGCAGGATGGAGCAGTCTGTGTGTAGGTGTGCATCAGGGTGCTGTTATGGCTGATTCAGCAAGCCCACAGAACGAAGGCCTCTGCTAGCTGCAGGTGACTTATTGATAGGTCAGTATTTTTAATAATTTGAGGTTTACTTGTGCATCTTTATTCCATTTTTTTGCTAAAGGTCTGTGCGCCAGATATAGCACTTTCAGACACATCTAAGCTGTAATTGGCAAATTACCTGCCTTGTACTCATACCCTGGTCTGCCACTTTTACTCCTGGATATGAGGACATCACAAGGAATTTCTTCACAGAATGGGTTGTTAAACTGGGCTGCCCAGGGAACTGGTGGAGTCCCCATTCCTGGAGATGTCCAAGGAATGACCGGACTTGGCACTCAGTGCTCTGGTCTATTGCCAAGGTGGCGATCAGTTACAGGCTGGAGTCGATGTTCTTGGAGGTCTTTTTTAACCCACATGATCCTGCGATTTTGTGATATCGTGGCTGAACCTACCTGGGGAGCACCATCAGCACGGACCCCTCAGTGACGGAGACAGGGCCATGCTGACCCCAACATTAGGAACGGGGACACGGGAACCACCAGCCAAACCCAGCGCAGGGGCCGGGCTGGCTCGGGACGCACTGGTGATGGCAGGAAGGAGCTCTCGGACCAGCACCGCGAGAGGCGCTGGGGTTCCCGACAGACCTGGGTTTCCCCAGAGCCCGTTCTGTGGCACAAAGTGCAAATTCTACATTCCATGGGTGCAAAGGCGCTCTGAGGGACGAGCCACAGGCCGGGGGTTCACCGGCCGCCTCACGCTCGGCCATCTCCGTCCCTGCTCGGACATTTCCGTCCTAGCTCGGGCGGCTCCGCTCCAGCTCGGCCATCTCCGCTCCAGCTCGGCCATCTCCGGCGCCGAGTAGTTTCCTCCCGGCTGCCGAGCGCGGCTATCCCAGCTGTTTTCCGTCGACGCTCGGCTCTTTCCGCCTCCGCCTTCGGGTATTTCCGGCAGACGATTCGGGTATTTCCGCCGCCGGTTCGGGCGGACTCGGCGCCCGCCGGCCTCCCTCGCTCCGGTAACGGTCGGTGCGGGTTCAAATGAGCCGCGGCCGGGCCGGGCCCCGCCGTGACTCGCTCTGAGCCGGGCCGGGACCGGGGCCACCCCGCTCGGGCTCGGCGACCAGGAGGCGGAGGCCGGGAAGAGCAGGATGACGGTGCTGCAGGAACCCGTCCAGGTACCGACCCCCGGGCGGCTCAGGCCCCAAAGCCCGGCCCGGCCCGGGTTAGGCCGCCTCGCCCGCTCTGGGGCCGGGGCTTCAGGCCGCTCCCGGCGGTCCCTCGGCCGGTGGGCCCGCAGGACCTCCAGCTCCTCCGCCCTCCCTCCCGCCGGAGCCCGCCGGTCTTCCCCTTCCAGCCTCCCGTGCCCATCCCCGGGCCGGCCGCGCTCGCCCCTTTGCCCCCCGGGCCCCCGAGGGAGGTGTCGGGCTCCCCGCAGCTCCTCAACCGATTCGGCTCCCGGGAAAGGTCCCCCCGCGGATCCCCCGGGAGACCTGTTGATACTTCCCTCACCTTTCTGCGTTTGCTGCTGTGTCGTGTTTAAATGCTTGCAGCGTGCTCGGATCCCTCCGTGTCATGCGAGTGAAGGACGTTCCTTCTTCCCAAGGAGTTGGTTCCTTCGGATTGATGGGAAACCTAGGAGAGAAAATAATGTCAATTTTGTTTTTCTCTCGTGTTTCAGTCTCACTGCAGTTACTCTGATGGGCTTCCTCTTCTTGTGCTCAGCCTTCCTATCCAAAAGTCGTGATTCATAAAATTAAGAGCTGCTTTTTCTTGCCTCAGTTCCTGTATGCCCGTTCTCTAACTATTCAAACTCTTCACTAATCAGTCGTCTTATTCATGTTCCCATTCTCTTTAAAAATATATTTTTAGCATTTTAACAGGATGTTTTGGGCTTTTTTCCTAGTTACAGCACGAGGTTCCTGGCAGCAGTGTCTTGTTAGAACACGATTGTGTTCTGTAATGAACACAGTGAGAATTCTTGCTTTTGGCTCTTTTCTTTCTAATGAAAAGGAGAAAGGGGAAGAAAAGCTGCTGTGGAAAACCATCCTGCTGACTTGACCCTGTCTGTGGAAGATGGTGGCAGTGAGGGCATTCTTGTAGACCAGGGGTTTGTGTCATTGATGCCACCGCTCTCCTCATCCCCTGTGAGAGGAAGAGTCAGTGCAGTGCTGGAAATGCTTTTGGCCACCTGCTCCCTCTCCTGCAGAGGCCTTCCTGCACCACTGGTGTTAGCTGTGGAGCTGGGCTGGTTGTTTTGCATCAGTTGGATATTCTAGGAAAACATGGGATTACAATAGGAAAGGAAGCAAGACTGCACTGCAGTGTGAATGAGTGAAGCTGACGGGAAACAATACAAAATGTTTCCGGTGCTGTGCTAACTAGACTGACCAAGTGGAAATATCTGCTCTTCTAAGAGCCCCTGACAGAAATGTGGGGTCTTGTTGTGGCCTTTCAGCAAGGTAAAGACCTCTCTAATGCTGCTCTTCATTATTAACCTCTTCCCAGCTTGGGTGTTTTGATGAGGCTTTGATGTGTTGAATACATCTATTTAGATTCTGCTTTTAAACGACAGAACATTCCTTTAGCAGTGGTTCTGCTGCTGTCAGTTTTACTGCTGTTCCTTGCTTACAACAGTGCTGGTAAGTTTAGGAATTATTTGTGACTGGGTAAAGTCCACTGCATTTCTGAATTCCTAGTTTAGCTGAAGTCCATCTATTTAGCTCTGTTTTTGTAATTTTCTTAAATTAAATGATTGGGAAAGTTGACACTAGTTCTCATTTTTGTCATTGCAGAGATTTTCCCTGTCTATTTGTCTGTTCTCTCCCAGCTTTTCAGATGTCTGCAGGGCTCAGCATTCCAAGAAAAAAATGTCGTCCTTACATCCTCAAAGCTGTGATGTTACTTATTTGTTACAGCGAGGCAGATAAAGAACAGAAATTGTGTTTGTATGTGGCCTTATAAGTATTGTGCTTTAATTACATGAAATTCATGTCCCAGAAGGCATCTTGGCCACTGGTTAGGTTCCTGCTAACTTTTAAAATTCTTTTAAGTTGAACAAAATGCCAGAGTTTACAGCCCTGTGCTGTACTTCCTGATACGGTCGATTTAAAACCCTTCAGCTTCAACATAAAACTCTGTGTCCCATGTGCTGAGAAACAGGCTGGATGCCTTCCAAATACTTTTGAAAAAAAACCCCCATCTTGGAAAGAAAATGAGCACTTTGCTTGGAATTTAGCTGTTCAAGGTGATCGTCTGCTGTGACTCACTAGAATGGTGCTTGAACTTGGCTGTAAACTGCACACACCAACGTGTGCTTGTTCAGTGGGCAGAGTTTGTGTAACTGGGGAATGCAGCACAGCCCAGCTTGGAGCTCTCCCTGGCCACCCTGAAGACTGAAATCATGGCAGAATCTGCTTAGCATGGCAACATACGTTAAACAGCTTGGGAAAAAAAATTCCAAGGCTGTATAACTGTCAGAGGAGAACATCTCTTAAGAGTTCTTTGGCTTAGAAATGAAGTGACACTTGGACAGTGCACAGGATTTTCTGGGTAGAAGATGGACCTGTCTGAATCAGATTTTGTTTCCTGCTCTCCTCTCTGAAGATGGCTCGCTGCAGGGCTGTGTATGGTAGTTGTAGAATTCCCTGTTTGTTTTGCATTTCAAATTAATTATTTTTCAAAAGAATGATTAGGACCTGGAGGTTCATCCTCTCTGCAAGCACACTTGAATAAAATGTGGAAACACTTCCAACTCTTCTCCTTGCCGACACAGCCCTGAGAACGCTCTTGTGGTGTGGTTTAGCAATTGTGTACCACTAGTGCTGTGTACATGCATTGTGCTGCTTCTAGAACAAGCTAAATTACTGTGCTATATTGAGATTAATGTTCCTGTCCTAAATGGTGAAGCAATAAATCCTCTTTTTTTGAGGCACAGTCATGGTTTAGACATCTGTTCTCGTGGAAAATTGTTGCTGCATAGGTATGGGTGATTCCCTGCTGCCTTCCTTTCTTCTTCCTGCTCTTTTAGGGGATTGTGTGTGAGGATCCAGACTCCAGCATGGGTCAGCTCAGGGCACGAGGCACATTTTGGGCTGCAAAATGATAATTGCTACAGAACAGGGATTCTACCAACCCATTTATTGCTTTCACTGGGACTCTGCTCCACAACGATTGTTATTTGAGCCAGTGTGTAGTGTAACTCTTACAAAGTGGCTGTGACATAGCTCCAAATCCCTCGTGTCCCCTCCTAGCCTTTGGCAGGACTGTTCCTGGCAACTTGCTCTTGTTTGAGCAGTCAGATGATCCTGATTTTCCCACTCCCACCCCCACACTTTTGTTTTGTAAGCTGGCTGGGTTCCAGCCCTGCAAAGACAGGATTTTTTAACCTGCCACAACTTGGCTGGATTCATCTAAACGTCACTTGTGACTTGGTGAAGGAAGAGCTGCTTTTGGGAGCAAGAGAAATGGGAGACCTTGGGCTGCTCTGGCTTTGGGATGGCTTAAAAGATTGTAACTCTGACCTATCTCCCTGTTTGTCCTGCTCTGTCTGCAGGGCATGGAACCACCTTCAGCCTGGGGGCCTTTCAAGGCAGCAGGGAGGAATCACTTCAGGAGGCTCTGAGGCTCACTTATCTGAAAAATGAAATACAACCAGAGAGAAACAATAGTATTTGTATTGTAATGATCACACTAAGAGAATTCACTTTTAAATCCATCCAGATACTTTCACACAAGGTTAAAAGCACCTGTTGGCTTCTTAAGTGTATTTTTGGGATCTGCTGATAGGAGAAAACAAACTCACTGTAGAGATTTGTGTATAATATTCCCTGTAGTACTTGGGAGCCCTGGTGTGTGCTGTTCATGACGGCTGTGTGGGCTTCCCGTGAAGAGAACTTGCACAGTTTTCACACCCTGTGTTTGTCAAGTTTGTGTTGGAAAAAGTAGCATATGGTACATGTAACTCCGTGATGTTTGGATTTCTTTTTTTTTTTAAAGATGAAATTGGCACTTGCCTTTCCCACTGGGAACAGCACTGCAGGGTGGTTTTGCTGTGGAAGGTTTCTTTTTGTTTTGTGTCTGGGTTTGGGTTTTAGAAGCAAATTCTATTTGTCTTTGGTTGCTGATGAGTATTTGAAAATTTTAGATCACAGTGCCTTGAATTCATATGTTCAGATCTCATTTGGTATCAGCAATAGCAAAACTAGTGCAAAATGTCTCTTTGCTGCTGATGGAAAAGGGCTTTGGAACTGGAGAAAAGACCCCAGATAGGAAGAAACTGCTGTCCTGCTCCCAGCCCTGCTCACCTTGGAGCACAAACTGATGAGCATGCACAGCACCCTTGGAGTAGGTGGAGAGGAAAAGCTGAACATATCTTAAATGATTTTTCAAATCCCAGCCTTCTTTGACAGATAACAGACAACTTTTAATGTCACGTGAAGAAAGTTGGCCAAGCAGTTTGTGTGAAACCCTCTTATCCCAGCCCTGCACAGCTCTTGTATGTCAGCTACTGGTGACAGCAGTGCCAGTAAATGACACCTGCTTTGCTGGTGTGCAGGTTGTACACCTGTGTGCATGTTTGTTCCACTGGAGTTGTGCCATCCTTCCAGTCCGCACAAATATTGGTTGTCACAGACCTAAACTTGGCTCTCATGAAAAAGGAAACAGCACCTGGGAGCAGGATTTGGCCAAGTGTGAGTGTGTGAGCAAAATCAAAAGGAGATTGTGTTCACCTGTGGCTGTAGAATACAACTTGTCCATTTTATTTGCATTGTCCTTGTTCTTGGGTGCTGCTTCACGGTTGGTGACAAGGAGGTGGCTGAAGACCCAACAAAATGCTGCACAAAAAGCAGTGGATCCTGTTCAACTTGGCCCTTAAGGGAACACTGATGCCTCTTCAGGGAAGATCCTTTATACTAAGATGTTTTAATCAACACAAATCTCATCTTGACCACTGAGAGGTTTCTGGGCCTGTTGGGTTTTGGTTTGGCACCTCTGGGAGATGCTTTAATGGGATACTCTGACCAGTTGGGGTTGGCTTTTGGTTTTTATCTTTACTGAAGGTGGTGTTTGGTGGTAGTTTGCAGTAATTCCTGCTGAGCTGTGCACCAGGCTAAAACTCAGTAATTTCTGAGGGGTTTGGATGATTGTCTGGTAACGAGTGAGGAAAAACTCTAAGGTTGATTCATTACTTCAGTACAGAGTTTGGTGGGGGTTTTTTAAGCCTCCTTACTAATAGCTGAAACAAATACAACTTGGTGGGGTTTTTTAAACCTCCTTACTAATAGCTGAAACAAATACAACTTGGTGGGGTTTTTTAAACCTCCTTACTAATAGCTGAAACAAATACAACTTGGCTGGCATGTTTATCCTCCCCTTTCTTTTTATGGCTCTATAAAAACCAAGCTGAACTTTGCCTTTTGACAGTAAGAGGTAATGAGGTGGTTTTTTTTTTTTTTTTGCATTTTCAAGGCTGCCCACTAAATGAAGATGGTTTTCTTGCCTTGCAGGCTGCTATCTGGCAAGCACTGAACCACTACGCGTATCGCGATGCCGTGTTCCTCGCAGAAAGGTTATATGCAGAAGGTGTGTACTTTGCAATTATAAAGCTGATTTTTTTTTCAATTTTAATTTGGGATTTGTGAGTCTCTGCTCCTGGCTTCATTGTCTTCCTGTTCTGATAACGAAGTTTAGCTTTCTGCTTGGTGAAAGCAGAGGAATGCCTTGCAATTAGGTTGGAAAATCAAATCATGCAACAGCAGCAATGTTATTTTACAGTAAAATCTCCTTAAAATTAGCTCAGATTTGTGTGTTTAAGTGCAGTGTTTACAGTGGTCTGGTTTATGGTATCAAATGGGAGAATATTGGGAAGTTTTAATAACCCTCAAGCATTGCATGTCTTCCAAGTGCACTTGAGGATAGATGCAGCTCCCAAATTCTACAAATTGGCTTGACATTGAAAGCTGTCTTTGCTAATAATGCTGCTCAGGTATGTTGATTGGCTCAAAGAGAGTCTTGTGCTGGTGAGAGAAAAGCACTGTGAAATTGAGACAGTGAGAATCAGAACATATGGAACAGGTATCTCCTGCTGAATCCCTGCTAATTGTTACTTCATTGTAAAGCTGTCAGGGCTGGGGTGTCTGGGATAGTGAGCAGGCAGCAGTAACAAATCTGTACTTCCTCTGGGTGCTTCAAACACTTTTTTTTTGGTGTGTTCCAGCACCTTTTATTTCTTTAACCTTTTCTCCATGACCTCAGATAAGCTTTTTGTTCTTCTGTACTTCTTTGTCCTTGATACTGGTGGTCAGCTTTCCTTCTCTGTTTTCAAAGGTATTGATCCCTGGCACAAAAACCACTCCAATCCTTAAGCTAAAATACAAGCATCATATAATTTCTCATGCTAAACAGCCTGAATTTGTAGTTTGAATTAAACTGTATAAGCTCTTTCATGCTCTGTTTTGTAATGAAATATTTTGCCTGCCATCCCCACAATGCAGTTCTTGACAATGGAAGCACAAACCTAAGTTTTGAGAAATAAAGGTTTCTTTTTCCTTGTGTCAGGGTTACAAATGGCATCTGGGGTGTTTGATCTGGTGCTGAAATGAGAAATGTTGTGTAGAATATTATGGAACCTGATAATCCAGGTGTTCATGAAGAAAATAGTATTTTAGGGATGACAGAGCTCCCCTGAACACAACACACTGTGAGGTGCAGGAAAATGGTAGATTGAAGATAATTGCCAAGGATTTAGGAACAAAGAGAATCCACTTTTTGCAGCAGCCAGGAGAAAAATACCTGACTTGATAGTGACACATCTTTACAGAATAATTCTCTGCAAGAATACTTCAAACAGCCTTTTTCAGTGGCCAGCAGTGCTGAGAGAAAGCAGCATGAACGCTGACACTTGGTGCAAGCAATTAACTGCTAACAAAACATCTGGCTCCTGGTTAAAATAAGTGGTTACACTGCAGAGTGGAAGCTGCAGAACTTGAATACAGTGGCTCCATGTTGGCAGCAGTGATTTTACCCTGATAAGAACTTCTTTTAAGTCTGCCTGCAATTACTGTCCTTGATGGGATGTCTGTGGCTTGGTCATTTCCCAGAACTCTCAAAGTCTGTTAAAGTAATGGATAAAAATTGATTTAACTTGAATTTTCAGGGAGGTTTTCTGGTGTTTTTAGGATAAGGCTTATAAAATGTCCTCTGTTTGGGTCTTCTGTTTCCATTGTCACTATCCAGGTGATGACTAAAACTTAAAATAGTCAGTTTTCAGTGAAGCAAAGGATTTTGGCAGATTCCCAAAGAGAATTTCATGCAGTGCTCATATTGATTTTTCTAAAGATTTCCCTATAGGTGGGTGAACAAGCATCAAAATTGTTTATTTAATGCTGGATTCCATTTGCAGGATAATGTCTTCTGAAAAGTATCAAGGCAGTGTGGGTTTATTAATTGCTTGGAGTTTGAAGTTGTTCATACACAGCTTTTGATTTAAAATATCACTTTGTGAGGGTGAGTTGAGTGTAGCATTTGGGGAAGTACAGAGAGTGGGTTAAGCCACCGTGGATGTACAAGATCTGTGACTTTACAGAAAGGATTAAAGTTACTTCAGGGGATAATTCTGTCCTTTATGGTGTAATCACAAGTGGTTCTGACCTCAGTCTCAAACCTGGATGCCAAGTCAAGCTCTTTGAGTAGAACATCCTCAGTGTGGCACATAATTCATTGCAGTGGAAGAAAATGTGGAAGCAAACATCAAACCTAAATAGTTCAGTCTCTGCCATAAGGAAGTGTTTCTGCCCTGATCCCTCTTGTTCTCTGTTTCAATAGAGAAGAGTTTTCCTGATGCTTGACTACTTCATGCAGAATTTAGAAACTTGTGAGATCTCAGCTTGGGCAAGGGATTTACGGAATCTCAGAATGGTTTGGGTTGGAAGGGACCTCAAAGCCTGTCCAGTCCCACCCCTGCCATAGGCAGGGACACCTCCTACTGTCCCAGGTTACCCCAAGCCCTGTCCAGGTTGTAGGACACTTGCCCCTATTGCTAATTCCCAACATAAAGCAGCCAAAGCATCTGAATGGTGCTGTTAAGCCATGTTCCCAATGAAATAATGAGAGTAGGCAGCAAAAAGGACAGGACTCAGTGTTGGTAACTGACCAACTTTAATAGTCATTAAAATCAGAAAATCTCCACTGAGAGCTGTGAAGGTAAAGCATTGAGTGCTTTAGAACAAGAACAGAAGCAAAATTGCAAATTGAAAAAGACCACTTGAAATTGAGATTTACACTGGCTACTTGTGCTGGAATAGATCTTCCTTCTGAAAGTTGTACTTTGTAGCAGCCATTGTTGTGCCAGTGTTTATGCACTCCTGCCAGTAGTGCAAAGTGTTGGTGGCAGGTGTGGTGACACTCTGAGCCAAGTCAGTCTTGGTGTGGCCAACAGGTTGTTAAAGTAGCTCTGGCCTTGGCTTGCTGCTGTTCTAGCTGCAGGCTGGTTCATCATTTATTCAGGGTGGGTAGCCAGAAGGATCAAAGTTCCCTTACAGCTGTAGATGTTAAGAATTGATCTCTCTAGCCAAGGAAATGGCACAGGAAGTTTGGTAATCACCAACAGATAAGAAATTAATTCAGGAATGAATTTCTAATACCAGTACCCATTTCTAGGTATTCCATCTTGTCCATAGCTGGCTTTTACTCCCTGCTCCCCAATTCTTTGTACTAAAGTGATTAACATCTAACTGATGATTTTGTTTTCCAGTACACTCAGAAGAAGCACTGTTTTTACTGGCAACGTGTTACTACCGCTCAGGAAAGGCTTACAAAGCTTACAGGCTCCTAAAGGGACACAGCTGTACCACCCCTCAGTGTAAATACCTGCTTGCAAAATGTTGTGTGGACCTCAGCAAGTGAGTAAATCCTTCATGTTCTGTCCAGGGTTACAAGTGGATTTTCTTTTTTTTGCTTGGATTTCTCTTTGGAAGATGTCATCTTGTGTAAACTAGAAATTCATTGGTCCTTCAGCACAAAAGATTATAAGGTCAATTTATTTTGCTTTCAGATATGGATCTAATGAGCATTAACCCATATTGCAAAAACGTCTAAAAGCTGTTGAGTAACTTAGACAGAAATTGCCAAGCTGTGTAGAGAGAAAACAGATGTCTTATAAGCTCCTTTATAGACCTTTGCCTTATTTTCTTGTGAGGGTGATCTGATAGAAGCATATACCTACAAGTAAAATTTCAAGTGGTGGCAGGAAAAGGTGATTTGTTTGCTCAGGTGTTTGGTCTCAGATGCCTGAAAAATGCCTCCCACCCCAGCAGTTGTATAAAGTCATTTTGAAGCCTGACAGCCCATGGCCCATTCTGTGTGAGTGGTGCTGCTCCTGCAGGTGGAGGAGGTGCAAGTTGAGCCTTTGTTCTCCTTTTGAGCCCTTCTTGCAAGAAAGAAAGGCATTAAAATCCAAAATCTCTGCCATATCCCGATTTTTGCTCTTAACTTGGTGCATGGGGGGGCCTTACAGATTGTATTTCTTCAGGAAACAAAACCAAATTATTCACTGTTTTAGCTTAGATAAAGCACCTTCAAAGATCAAGTGTCTTGGAGATTTTCTTGTCCTTCATCCTAGGATTGATTGGTCACTTTTGGAAAAGTCATGCTGTATTTTGTACCTCTGCTTTTGAGTTTGTTTTGTTTTTTTCCCTCTCAGTAGAGCTGTTTGACTGCAGAGTCCTGAACCTCCCTGTTGTAGAGGAATCCTTAATGTTGATTTGCAGAAACTGGTTTGTGGTTTAAAACCTGTGAACACTGACAGTGGATTTCTGTTTTTGTTTGCAGCAGGGTGAAAACACTGGACTGCCAGTACTGTGAGCCTTGTAACCCCTTTAAACCTCTTGTTTTTTAAAAAGGCTTGCAGAAGGAGAGCAGATCTTGTCTGGTGGAGTGTTGAATAAACAGAAAAGCCATGATGACATTGTTATGGAGTTTGGTGACTCTGCATGCTTTACACTCTCCTTACTGGGACATGTCTACTGGTAAAGTTGCTTTTTCATTTTGCCCTATGAAGTTGGAAGGTTTTTACTTGACCCAAGCCCAGGTTTAGTCAAACATATCCTTAATCATTACAGGACACCTCTCTCTGGGTTACAGCATTTTGGAGCACGAGAAATTCAGGTGGATAGTTGTGGAATCAGTCTGATTTGGGAATGCAAGAATGGTTTTGTTTTCACCCAAAGTCTGAAAACACAAATTCCTCTTTCCCAAGTGGATAAGAATGCAGTCCAAGAGTCTGATACTTTTGCATTTGCTCTCTATTCTTCCCTAAGAAAAAAAACCTCAGCTTTTTTTTTTTCATTTAGATTTTTACTCTGTATTATACATGTGTAGCTCTAACCTTCAAATCAAAGTTCTGAGGGTGCCAGACAGAATAACTTGACAAATTTAAGTGTTTTGATTTTGCCAAGATGCAAGAAGAGTTTCAGTAAATGTGAATGGTTGATTGAATAAAAGTAGTTTGGCTCTTGGATTCTTCTCTACTATTCTCAATTATGTTCAAAATTCTTTATAGGCAAATACTTAAGAGTTCAGTTTAGCCCTGAATTCCTTGCAGAAATATTAGCCATAGATACTTAAGATGACTGGAAGGCTGGCAATCAGGTTATTGTTAGCAAAAAAGAAACAAGCTGTTGCAAAGAACTGCATTTTCCTAAAAATGAAAAATTTCAAGCTATTCTAGTGCTTATGTAACTTTTTTTGACAACTGTGTCTAAATATGTCAAGTAACTTCAAAAGAACTCAGTATTTCTCGGGCTTGAAAAATGAGGAATGTTTCTATGCCTCTCAACATGTTTTTGTTTTTCAACTTCTCTTCTGGAAAACTCTCTTGAACAAAAGTGCTGTTCTGAAGTTTCCCTGTGAACTGTTTCATTCTTTTTGCAGCAAGACAGACCGGCTTGCCAAAGGATCAGAATGTTACCAAAAGAGCCTTAGTTTAAATCCTTTCCTCTGGTCCCCTTTTGAATCACTATGTGAAATAGGTGAGTCTGCAGAACTGTTTTACTCATGTAGTTCTTTGGAGAGATTTTTTTTTTGTGAGCAGCAATTAATTTAAAATATTTTGCCGTTGTTTAAAACGTCTGTCTTGTTTTCTTCCATCTTCATTATTTATATGTTTCTGATCTAGCAATCCAAATGTGCTTTCCAGCCTACATTTAATAGACACCTAGAAACTGTTTCTGAGAGTAGCTTGAAAAAGCAATAAACAAAAATTATTAAAAATATTGATCCTCCAGAGTTTTGTAGCTGAGGAATGGAATAACACTTCTGCTTTAGTACAAAGGGCTCAGTGTGACCTGCTCTAGTGAAGGCTGTCCCTATTTATTGCAGAAGGTTGGAATGAGATGTTCCTTAAGGTCCCTTCCAACCCAAATGTTCTATGATTCTATGAAATGTTTTAAAGCATTTCAAAAATCCTTTGTCCCCTGTCCTTGCTTCAGACTGAATATTCAGAGTATAGACTCAGAAATAACTCTGAAATCTCCTTCCATTCTCACAGGTGAAAAGCCAGACCCTGACCAAACATTTAAATTAACATCCTTACAGAACTTCAGCAGCTGTCTGCCCAACACTTGCACAACGTTGGTGTCTAATCACAACATATCCCACAGGCAGCCTGAGAGTGTCCTCATGGAGACACCCCAGGACACAATCGTGAGTTTTGCTCAAATCATTGTAAAATCATTTGCTAAAATCAGTTGGCTTTTCCAGCTTAACTGAAAAATGTTAAATAAACTGTACCCTGAGTACCTAAGAGCTGCCTTTTATTCTTCAGGAGCTGAACAGAATCAACCTAGAATCCTCTAATTCAAAGTATTCCTCCTTGAATTCGGATTCTTCCATGTCTTACATTGACTCAGCTGTGATTTCCTCAGATTCTGTCCCTCTGGGGTCAGGAACTGCCATATTGTCCAAACAGGCTCAAAACAAACCAAAAACTGGACGGAGTTTACTGGGAGGACCTGCAGCTTTGAGCCCACTAACTCCAAGGTGAGTCCTTGGAGCAGGCAACCTCTGTCCAGGGCTGAGCTGTTTGGGTTTTGGAACAGGAGAGCTGCACTGCACACTCAGACACACGTGGTGGTAGAATTTGTAAACAATTCTGTACAAGGGAAACCCAAACAACTTCAGGAACTGCTCTTGCTCCTAGAGTTGATCTCTTCTGGTTTTTAAACAAACAGTTGGTTATTTGGAGTGGAATTGTTGATTCAAGGTATTGCTTATTGCCATGTTCTCACTTGAAGAATCTCTGAAGGAATACTTCTCTAGAAGTAATAATGCTCTGGAATAAACTTTATTATGAAAGGCTACTGTAAAGGGCTTTTCTGATGATCCTGTGGGTCCCTTCCAGCTCAGGATATTCCATGGTCTGGGTCTCTTATTTTAAGCCCTGCATCAGCCCAGCTCTCCAGGTCTAACATTCAGACACTGACCCTTCCTGTCTGGTTTGTCCTCAGCTTTGGAATTTTGCCACTAGAAACCCCGAGCCCTGGAGATGGATCCTATTTACAGAACTACACCAACTCCTCCTCTGTAATCGATGTGCCATCCACTGGAGCACCTTCAAAGAAGGTACCTTGCATTCTGGAACTCAGCTGCTCTTCTGAGAGCTTGACATTGCAATGCACTTTAAAGAAGAATCCATAATACTGAGAAAAAAACCCATGTGAGCTGTTTTTTTCATTGCCCCCGATGCCCAGCCTGTAGTTGCTGGACTAACCTGGGGAAAATTTGTGTTCTGTCCACCTCCCATGACAGAGGGTTGTACAAACACTGAAGCTTCCAAACAACAGCAGATTCAGACTTTTCAGTTTGCAGGGTGAAGTATGAAGAGTTGAAATGTTTGTTTTATTTATTTAATGTATTTTCTGAAGCCTCAAGAGAGCTGAAGCTACTGATCTCTTGCAAGTAGTTCTTGAATTGTAGTTTACAGACCAGAGCAATAAAAATGCTGCTGCTGGTCTGTGAAGGACTGAGAGAATGGTGCTGTTTCACTCAGCAAAGTCTTGGGTAGGGGAAACTAAAAATTGTCTGTTTTACTCAGGAAGAAACTGCTGTAGTTGCCATAGTGATAAATGAGAGGTGGAATGTTGGTGACAGTTGAAGAACTATTTGTTCCTTTCTAAAAACAAAAACCCAAGGATTTTTCCCTGTATTTTTAGTAAATCCACAAGCTGCATGAAGGGTGTTGATGTTTTATAGGGGGCAGTATTTGGAAATAGTGTTGAATCCCCCAAAAAGTAGAACTTGAGTTGCCATGTCTGGACAAATCTTGATGCCCACCTTGCTGTGCCATTCTGAAAGGGAATTTTGGGAACTGTGCTGCAACAATCAGTTAGGAATGTGCTTTGTTTGGCTGATCCATTTCCCATCCTGAACTTGCTCAGGACCATTTGAAAACAGTGGCTTGTAGTAGACTCTGCACATATAAGAAGGTAAATTTCCATGAATTTGAAAATGGAAATACAGTTAGTAAGGTGCATTTCTCAGAGCTAAAAAGCTTTGGGGAATCAAGTCAGATTTGCTGCTGTTTTGTTGCTTTGCTGAGCACAACAGCAGTGAGGTTCAAACTTCACTACTCCACACTTAGGCCCTGCCCAGATGGAGCTGTGCCACTACCAAAACACAAATATTTAATACATTTTAATAAGCAACTTAAATTCTGGTTCATGCTTTGTCCAGTGCAAATAGTGACTGTGCCAGTTCCACTTTGCTCTTGCAGTTCTGTGTCAGACAAGGTTTGCTGGAGCTGTGGCTGAACAGAGGCAGTTTCCTAGGAAACACTTACATAAGTGAATGAAGCATTAGGATGAATCCAAAGGCTTCCTGTCTGAGTGGGCAAATTTCCTTGCTGGCTACCTAAACCATCCTCTGCTACCAGAATTTGGGAAAGGAAGGGAAGGGCAGAACTTCAGAGTTTGGATAATGCACAGACTGGCATTGCTTGTGCTGGTGTTGATCCTCTTGTCCCTTTCTGGTGTCTCTTCCAAACAGCCATCACTAAATTGAGTGTTGGTGTCCCTGGAGTGGGCAGAAAGATGATAATTTTTATAGGCTTTTTTAAAAAAATAGGAAGAGGAGGATCTGTTCTGAAAACAGGCTGAGGTGCTGTGCGGTTCATGAATGACTTCTGAATGAGATTGTAATAGAATAATACAAAAATCTTTCTTTCCGTTTTGTTGTGGGATTTTTTTTCAACTTTCTGCAGGAAAAAGCCTTTTAATATGATGTCTTTTAATTTCTTTTTGTTCTTGCACAAGCACTTTAACATATAGTTTCTTGCCACTAGATGGAGATTCTATATCTTCAAATTATGTGCATAAGCTTTGTAGACTTGGTGTTATTAACAGGTAGAAGGAGAAACACTTTGGATGGTTTCCTCTCAGGATAGGGGAACCCTCTCCTTTATTAAAATCATTCTGTTTCTCCTTGTGCAGTGTTTGGTGGGTGGAGTGGGTTTGGTGCAGCAGAGATGGAGGCTCCTGAGTGACAGAATAACAAACCTGTAGAAACTCTGTGTTGTGCAGACTGTCAGCAGGATCAGCCAGGCTGGAACAAAATCTGTCTTCTCCCAGAGTGGGAATAGCCGGGAAGTCACTCCAATTCTTGTTGCACAAACACAGAGCTCTGGTCCACAGACAAGGTAAAAATAATCATAGCACTGGAGCATTTTTATTTAAAACAAAGCTAAGAGCTGTTGCTATTAAAAGTGGGAGCACAGAAGCTTACTTTGCAATGTGTAATTTTTAAATTTCTCTTTTCAGTACAACACCTCAGGTATTGAGCCCAACCATTGCTGCTCCACCCAACGCGCTGCCTCGACGAAGCTCTCGCCTGTTTACCAGTGATAGTTCTACAACCAAGGTACCAAACCTCCCAAATCCTGCAAATCCCTGCCTTTCTTATCCATGCCACTGTGCCAGCTGTTAATTTCTACATTTTCAAAGCAGTTTTAGCAGCTTAAGAACAGATTCTGCAGTGAGCAGGGTATGGCTGGGCATTGTTGTTACACGTAATTTTACACAATTCACTCACAAGTTTAGATTTCTGAATTTAAAAGACTCTTTTAAATGTAACTCTTACTTTTCTTCTTTGCAGGAAAATAGCAAAAAATTAAAAATGAAGTTTCCACCTAAGATTCCAAACAGAAAAACAAAAAGTAAAACAAATAAGGGAGGAATAACTCAACCAAACTTAAATGACAGTTTGGAAATTACCAAACTGGACTCTTCCATCATTTCAGAAGGGAAAATTTCCACTGTTGCACCACAAATCCAAGCTTTCACGCTACAGAAGGCAGCAGCAGGTCTGTTTGAGCACTGTTGGACTGTAGTAAAATCTGATATATCTGGGTTTTAATGTTGCTTCAGTATTTGCTTCTTTCCCGTGTAATTTAGCCTGCAGCTCTCATGTTTGTATAGTGATAAAAACTGTTTTAATTCAACACTTTCTTGTTTATTTAAAAACACATGAAGAAATACTGAGAATGGTGATTGTCAGCAGATACATCCTGCAAGCTCTGGTCTTTATTAATGTTTAAAGTATTTTCAAAGTATTGATATATAAAGTATTATAAATTATTATGCGGTGTATTAATTATGGTAATAGAATAAGTAATGTTATTATGATTATAAGTGTTACATTGTTATAAGATATAACTTCAAAATTTTAAAGTACATAATTTTTGACAGTATTGTTATCCTTGGAAGCTGATTCAAAGGAGTTACTCATAACCCAGTCATCTCCCCTCAACATGGACTTTATGTGGTCTGTTCTCCCTTGATATTTCCCATTTGTTTAAAAACAAATCTTTATTCAGATTGTCAGAAAATCCTAAGCAAAAAGCTGAAGTCTCCTCTTTTGGCTCAGTAATGTTTCTAAGCAGCAAGAGGATGTATCCATGGCTACCAGGCTTGTGGAAACTGCTCAGACTTAGAGAAATGTTTGAATAGCTGCTGGAAATGCAGAACTCCACTCCCCCTGAGCCCCAGAGTTTAAGGACTCTTTATTTTCTGGCTTCCCCTACATAGGCTGATACTCAGAATATCATGCTCATGTTAATTAAGTGTATAATGTTAAGAGTGTATAGACCTTGTTTGGAAACTCCTGAAAGGTTTTCATAGGCAAATTCAGGAGCAGTGTGCAAGGGAGAGCTTTTGGGATTAGCACTTCCAAGTAAATAAGTCTGAGCTGTCTTTTTTTCTTTTTTTTTTCTTTGTTTTGTTTTGTTTTCCCCCACTTATATTTATTGTGTTTTTCTCCTAGAAGGTTTGATGAGCCTTCTCCGGGACATGGGGAAAGGTTATTTAGCCTTGTGTTCTTACAACTGTAAAGAAGCCATCAATATTTTGAGCCATTTGCCATCCCACCACTACAACACAGGCTGGGTGCTGTGCCAAATTGGGAGAGCTTACTTTGAGCTGGCAGAATACATGCAGGTAGGAGCTGGGGCTGGGCCTTCCTCTTCTCACTTTGCTTTGGCAGTTTTACACAAAACCTGCAGATCTCCTGTAAAATCTATGGGAAGTTTGCAGTTGGAGGTTTTGGATAAATAACAGAGTTACACCTGGAATAGATTTAGATCTTGAATCTGCTTCATTAGAGCTTTATCACTGAGCTTTCCTAAAATTCTTTCCTTAATGTTGTTTCCTCTTGTATCCAAGTGTTGGGGCCTCCCTCCTTGTGTGTCCTGTCTCTACCTCGCCTGTGCTGATGGAATTGTTTGCACAGCACTGTTTTAGAATAGATCACTCAACAATTTGATCTCTAAACCAAAAATCTTCTCTCCGTTCTATAGTTAATTCTGATCACATCAGTGACCCAGTTTCCCTTCCAGCCTCACAAATGAAGCCTTGGCACAGCTGAGGTGATGCCAAAGTGCTCCAGAATCAGAAGTGAGCAGTTGAGGGTAATCCCACAGTTCACCTCTCCTTGGCACTGCTGATGTGCCCGTTTGCTAAGTTTTAAAATGCTCCTTGGCAGAATGTGTGCAGGAGACAGAGGGAGGTTTTGAGCTGTGCACAATCTGTTTTGAGATGGAACATGCTGGGTGCTTTCATAGATTGTTTAGAAAGGTGAGGATACTGATTTTAATCACAGAATTCCAGTGTGGTTTGGGTTGAAAGAGACTTCAAGGCTTATCCATTCCCATCCCTGCCATGGGCAGGGACACCTTCCACTATCCCAGGCTGCTCCAAGCCCCAGTGTCCAACCTGGCCTTGGGCACTGCCAGGGATCCAGGGGCAGCCACAGCTGCTCTGGGCACCCTGTGCCAGGGCCTGCCCACCATCCCAGGGAAAATTTCTCACCAAAATCCCATTTCACTCTGTCCTCTGGCAGTGTAAAACCATCACCCCTTATCCTGTCACTCTTTATTGGGATGGTTAACAATCATAACTGGCCCATAAAAGTCTGTTGCACTATTTCTGATTTTTGTGGATGATGTTCTTGCCTCACTCGAGCATGGATAGAAACAGGAATGCAGCTGAGTCAGCAGGAGGGAGAGCTGGCTGCATTCCTGCTGGCATAAATATCCTGGGATACAGTCACTTCCTTCCCTTGAAAGGAAAGTCCCAGGACTTGCAGCTCTGTGTAGAACACTTGAAAAGCAAAGAGGATGCTCAGGCTGGACATGAGACCTTGGCCTCTGTGCTCTGCCTTGGTGGGTGGAATTTTATTTTAAGTTTCATTTCTGTTCTCAGGCTGAGAGAATATTTTCAGAAGTGAGGAGGATTGAAAACTACAGAGTAGAAGGCATGGAAATCTATTCAACCACACTCTGGCATCTGCAGAAAGATGTTGCCCTTTCAGTTCTTTCTAAGGATTTGACAGACATGGATAAAAATTCACCAGAGGTATAAAATGCTGTGGGCTTGAATGAGAAGAGGGGAATTGTATGTGGTAAAATCAGTGATTCAGAACAGAGTACTCTCCAGTGGGAATACACCTGAGCATGGCAGAACTGGAGAGGGAGGTGGCAGGGTTGTCTGTTGAACTGCTGATGCCTGAAATGGCTCCTTAAAATTTGAATATCAGCTTATGTGGAACAGGTTTGAAACCTTTTATCTGTTAATGGTTATTTAAATTTGCCTTGGCACAATTCAACCAGGAAGATCATGGGTTAGTCAGTCACTCCTGCTGCTGCCAATGTGCAGTAGATAAGGAGTATCTTTTTCCTGTACCTTTTAATTGCTGTAGTGAATTCACTGGCACTTAAAATATTTGTTCTAGAATTTATTGGCAGACATGATGTTGCACATTTTTATACCAAAGTCCATTAAACTGCAGGGTGTGTGTAATGTAGTCACAATGTGCCAAAACCCAGAAATCTTTCAATGAGTACCACAGTAAAAATAAAAGATGTGAGCTGATAAATGTGCTCTTAAGAATTGAGAAAACCGTAGAAGATATTGGAAGTATTTTTGGTGGAGGAGGAAATCAAATTCATGTTGTCCTGTTAGTTTGTCTAAGAGTGGAAAACTCAAACCCAGTAAAGCAGTTGGTGGTTGTAGTAAGATTAGTCAGGATAGAGGGAAATGCAGATTCTAATCCAAGGAGTGGAAATAATTATGTGCTTTGGCAGTGATGCTAAAAATTTGGGGAAGTGAGGGACCCCGGGCTGTGGTATTTATAGTCCTGATGGGTGCTGAGCAGCAGGGAAAGAGGAGGTTGTTGCTGAAATTCTTCCTCTGCACATTTACAGATTTGTCAGTTAGAGGGAGCTGAAGAAATAAAAGTACCATCTCCCCATTTGTTATTCTTAAATATCAAAGATGTTTTATTTCTGGCCTTTTCAACAGCTCCAAAAGCTTTAGTCATTAGTCATCAAAGGATCTAATTGGCACAGACTTGTTGGGTGGCCATGGATTCTCCATTTCTGTATTTCAGCTTGCTTATTTATTTATTTTAGAAGGTGTGTTTAGCCCTGCTTGCCTCACAGGAATGAACCTGAACTGACTGTTGATTTAGTCCTGTTTTTACTTTTTAATCTAGGAGTAAGTTATTTATAATTATTTAAAGCAGTATAGATAAATGTGTTCAGCTCAAAGTTGTAAAAAAGGGTTCTGCTCCTGCCCTGCTGTCGTTGCAGGCCTGGTGTGCTGCAGGAAACTGCTTCAGCTTGCAAAGGGAGCACGACATTGCCATCAAGTTCTTCCAGAGGGCCATCCAGGTGGATCCAAACTATGCCTATGCCTACACCCTGCTGGGCCACGAGTTTGTGCTGACAGAAGAACTGGACAAAGCTTTGGCTTGTTTCAGAAACGCCATCAGAGTCAACCCCCGGCACTACAATGCCTGGTAGGTTTGGCTTTTATCCCCTGCTGCTCCATGAGGTGCAGAATTCCTTCTGCAGGAACATCTCCTGGGTGCTGCCACTGCTGTAATTCCATGGAGTCACATTCCAGCAGAAGATGGGGGAGCTACTTCCACAAGGAAGGCAAAAAATTGGAATTTTTTTAGTTTTCACAGATTATTTAGGCTGTATTACCACAGCTGTTTTGTTCTGCTGGGCAGCATTCTTCATGCATTATGCTTCCTCAGTTGCAGTTGGAGAGATGAGATCTCAGCCTCTTCATACCTTAGGACACACTTAGTTTCTTACAGCTTTTAAATGTATAAAGCAGTAAAAGTTAGATCTGTGAGTGTGAGTCACTTAGTGTTAATGACTTCTGTGTGCTTTTTATTTAGCAGTTACTTAGCCAGTCTTCCTGTGTATCACACATCAGTTCCTCAGCTGCCCAAAGGATAAAGAAAAGAAAATTTTAGACAGCTTTTTACCCCAAGAAATCCCTTCCCACTCTAGATGGGGTTGGCAAGGCTACAAACCATTCCTGCCATGTTCACTGACAGAAACCAATTTGGTTAAAATCCAGTGCTGCTTACCAGAATTGTTTCTCTGCTGCAGGTATGGGTTGGGAATGATTTATTACAAACAGGAGAAATTCAGTCTGGCAGAAATGCATTTCCAGAAAGCACTTGATATCAACCCTCAGAGCTCAGTCCTGCTGTGTCACATTGGAGTAGTAAGTACATGGCACTTAACTTGGGTGGGGAGAAGGGTTTGGGGTGGAGAGGAGGTGAGGAGGATTGTTCTTCCTGTGTGAAAACTTGGTCTAGAATTGGACAAATACTTTCCTAAAGGAGTAGATTGTAATTAAACATGGTCCAAAGGGTTTGTCCTTGCCCAGCAGATGAGCTCTTCTTTTTCCCCTTTTGGAATTGTTCTCTCTTTGTGTGCCAGGTCCAACATGCACTGAAAAAATCTGAGAAGGCTTTGGACACTTTGAACAAAGCAATCAACATCGACCCCAAGAACCCACTATGCAAATTCCATAGAGCCTCGGTGTTATTTGCAAATGAGAAGTACAAGGTCAGTCTTTGATGCTCGTGGCAGCCTTGAAATTCCTGTAGCTGGGAATGGGGATGCCTTGGGAGATGAATGCTCACAGGTCACCCTGGGGAGCACCAGGGCTTGCAGGAAGACACTGGGAGCAAGTGCCACCCTCACCACGGTTGGTGTGTTAAATGTTCTGGTTGTAATAAAATCTGGGCCCAACAGGTGTTGCTTTTTAATTTTTTTTTAGTCTGACCCACTACTGTGAGTTTGTACTAAATTACTAAAAACACTCAGCCAACTGCCCCATATCCAATTACAGCAATAAGAACCAGCTGTTTCCAAGGTTGTGTTGTGGAGTGAGAAGTCAGAAGTGAAGCAGTTTTGGGCTAATCCCCTGCTGACCTGAACCCTGTTTAGAATAAGAGAGGATCTTCCCACGGTGTTTATCCAGCGACTTTTCCTCTGGCCAGTGTTTTTTGGCTCCAGAAGACAAGCCCAGTCTGTTTTGAAACTTGCCTCAGAAACGTGTGTGCACACTGAAAGGGAAAACTTTATTAAAACATTTTTTTTATTTCTAACTGCAGACTAAATATTTTCCAGTTGAATTTCTTAATGATGCCAGGTGACTGTCACAGCAGAATAAACAGCTCCAGCATCAAGAACTAGTTTAAAAGTAAAGTAGAAGTTTCACTAAAAGTGTTTGGTTTCAAGTGCCTAATATAAACACTCTTTCCAACCTTTCAGTCGGCTTTACAAGAACTTGAAGAACTGAAACAGATTGTTCCCAAAGAGTCTCTTGTTTACTTTTTAATAGGAAAGGTAGGTAAAACTTCACTGTAATCATAAGTTCTTTGGTTTCCTCTGCTGCTTAATGGGAAAGTTTCCTGCCTGTCACTAAGATGCTTCCATGTGGAGGAGTATTCTAAAAATTCTCAAAACTTTAAATAAGGCTCAGTGCTCACAGCTGTACTATGTGCCAGCTTTTAAACGCAAAGGACAATAAAAGAGAGCTGAAGATGATAGCCCATCCCTCAGTCAGCAGAGCTGATTATTTGCACATGTAACTGTTAAAGTATTGAACCACATTCTCATGCATTGGGTCAGAAACACTGAATAAGAAGCAGCTACATTCCTACCTTTCTCGTGTGAAATGCTAAAGAAGTGATCTGGTGACAGAAATCCTCCTTCCCACCACTTCCTCTGCTGATCAGCTTTAAATAACTTCTGCAACTTTCTGCTGGGGGGTATCTCGTCAATTGGAAGCACTAAGGTAAACTTCCCTCTAACACAAGTGCTGGAGGACTCTCTATCAGCAAGAATTCTTTATTTTTTTTAAAATGGAGAGAGGTAAAAGAATTTGTGCTGAACTGTGTTCACTGGTATTTGTCCAGGAGTAGCTGGACCTCTAAACTGACATGACAGTGGCCATGTCTTGACAAATGGAAGAATTTTCACTGTTTAAATGCTCAGCACAGATAAATAACTTCCTCATCTGCCCTTAATGATAAAGAATCTCTTAGCTGCTAGTTTAATTTTTCAAAATTATTTTTAAATAAAAACACTTGCTCTTTCTACACATATTTATTTCCCTCAGGGCTCACATAGTAAATTTTTCATATCCACCCTCTGTTGCTTTCCATAAAACATCACTGAACTGTGGCTTGGAAGATTCAAGTAGCAGCTTCATGTAAATGTAGCCTTCTCTGCTGTTTTTATTTTTAGGTTTATAAAAAGCTGGGTCAGACACATCTGGCCTTGATGAATTTCTCCTGGGCAATGGACCTGGATCCCAAAGGAGCCAACAACCAGATCAAGGAGGCCATTGACAAACGTTACCTGCCCGATGATGAGGAGCCCATCGCCCGTGAGGAGCAGATCAGTGAATGTTACCCCTATGAGACAGGTCTGTGCCCCAGCCTGGGCCAGCTCAGCAGCTTTGGCCACTCAGGTGGGGGGAAGAGTGCCAGGTGGGAGAGGTGAAACATTTCTGCCCAGCGAGTCAGAACGCTGGAGGCTCCTTGCTCAGAATTTATTCATTTTCCCTACAGAAAGCATGGCATGAAGGGTTGTGAAATTCCTTTAGATGCAGTAGGACAGAGAGCGTGGTAACTCTAAATTTATATAAATCATGGGTGTCTTTAAGAGGATCCCAGGGCTGCAAGTATTCCATCATAGAGCATCAAATAACTTCAGTTGCCATTCATTTACTCTGAAGTTGTCTGTAGATGCTTTTTCAGAAGTTAAACTGAATGTTGGATCAAAGTACTTGGTGTGCTGAACATAAAAGGTGGCTTTTCATGAAGGTCATGGAAGCAGTTTGATTTGGATCAAGAGAAAAATAAAACATTATGGGGAGTAATTCATAGAAAGGAGCAGCCCACAGGTTTTTCTTCTCTCAGTTTTTGATTATGAACTTAAATTCCATAAAGCTTGGACAGTCATAAATACTGACCTATCTACAGGCTGAAATGGAGATAAAAAATAAATGCTAATAAGCAATTTAAATCTCTTCCTGCAAAGAAGGAAATATACCAGGATTTGGATTCTTATTAATAGACAAACGCTGTGTCCTGCAATTCCAGATTCTCAACTGAAAAACAGGGAAAGGTGACAACTGTATATCACATTGGGTTTTATTGGTGCTTTGTGCTTTTTAATAGGGAAACTTTACCCCACACTGCACTTCTGGAAGTATCCAGAGCTTTTCTCTCCCTGCTGTTGTAATTGGGGTAATTTTAAGCCCTGGCTCCCTGGGCTGAGCCTGTTCTGACCAGGAGATGGAGACAGAGACTGGAACTGCTGAGCAACACCTGAGCAGTACAGGAAAAAAACCCCAAAGATCAATCAAATAAGAAAAAAAAAATTAAAAAGGAAAAAAACCAACAGCCTAATCTGTCCAATAAGCATAAACAAAATAAATGTTGGCCTGTGTCACAGTTCAGCTTCCCTGGCTGTGCAGAGAAATTGTGGAAGAGTTCCACAGCCTCATCTGAATGACCCTCTCATTCATGAGACAAATTAAAGTAATTGAAGGTGATTTGGAGGGGAAATGGATTTTTTTTTTTTTTTTTTTTTTTTTTTTTTTTTTTTTTTTTTTTTTATGTTTTGGCTGCCCTGCCTGGGCTGGGCTGGGTGGTAGGGGAAGCTTTGCAGGGACAGCCCCTGACCCCAGGATTTCTTTCCCCCTGCAGTGGGCACAGACGAGTCCCAGGAGAGCAGCATGACGGATGCGGATGACACGCAGCTCCACGCCGTGGAAAGTGATGAATTTTAACCTCCAAGAGCCAGTGTCTGAGCTTGAGTGTGTGTGACTGGTACTGTCGTGTTCTCCCCTTCCTTGGCATCCTGGGTTCCACATCTCTGAGCCAGCACTGTCGTTGTTCTCCACTGACACCACGAGTGCACCTCAGACCTGAACTCGGCAGAGTTCATGGCAGTGCAATATCCAGCTGCTGCTGAGTCTGATTAATTGGCTCTTACACACTTATGGCAGTGACTGAGGAGAAAATGCTGGGTTTGGACTCCCCCTTGCTGGAAAAAAATATCATGGAAGACAGACTTGCAGTTTGCAGTATGGAAGCCAGTAGATGTGGGGATAGTACTAATGACGAGGTGTCTTGTTCTTTTTCCAGAAATGTGTCTTAGTTTGGGTCTTTCTTGGTAAGCAGAGTGCTGAACCTCATTTCCAAGTTCTCCAAGGACAATGTTGACAAACAGGCTGTTCAAGACTTTTGCATATTGTAGTGTAACTTAAATGCCAGGGAGTGTCAATGACCTTAAAGCTGCAGTGTCTCCAGTGAGCAACCAGGACTGGGCGTGTGTCAGGCCTCGTGAAACATCCCTGTCCCTGCCCAGAGTGCAACTGCAGGAGAATCACACTGCAGGATCAGAGCTTTCATCAAATGCTTTCATGTTCTAACCATGAGTTAATTTATTCACCCGGTTTTGGAAAGGTCAGTGTTTACTTTGTATTTCTGTCAAGCACCACCTTGCTTCATTTTTCATGCAGCCCTTGACTTGTTCTTCCCCTTTGAAGAATAAAAATTAATAAAGGGAAAAATCAAGAGAGAAATGTAGATACAAGTGTAATGTCAAACATCAAACCCTTAGTCCTGTGTGAGTGGGAAGATGGAAGCCTTAATACAATCAGAACCTTGGTCAAATGCATCAAATAATTGTCTCAGATCAGTATCTCTTTAGGTCTGGTATCACTCTGAAAACTATTCTGTAAAGTGTGGTCCAAGCAAGATGCAAAAATGTGCAATTTTCTGTCTTTTTCCTTATTTTTTTAAAGCTGTTCTTTCAGTTTTCCATTCTAGGAACACTTTCCTTTCCTCCAGGGTCTGTTTCTGAGAGGAGGAAGCTGTGCCACGTTAGTGAGTCCAAACTGCTCTCTGTAGCATTCTGCAGCAGCAACTGGTGCCCTTTGTGCAGTGATGATAAAGAAAGTGTATGATACAAGCAGTTTTAAAGAGCAATTTATGCCTAATAAATTGGGAATGATACAAATTTCATAGCAACGTATTTGTTGTGATCAGTCTTAATGGTTTTTGGGGTGTTTTTTTTAATTAATCTATTGGTTTTTAGGTGTCTCTTAGTTTCCTTTACACTTCAATTTCTTTTGAATTCTGTCCTTGTCCACTTGGCACCTCTTCTATCTCAGCTTCTCTCTGGTCAAGAGCCACATGGGCACCTTTATCCTTTGAAAAATCATCCCCAAGTTCTGAGCAAAAATAGAACTCTGTGGTTTGGTGGGTTTTTTTGAAGTAGGAGGATGGGCAGTAAAATAGGCTTCAGTTCCCCTCACAGGGTGAAAAACCCTCTGAAATCTGAGGAATGAAGAGGTTAAATGAGCTTTGTGCTTCTGCCTTGCACTTTGATCAGCTGGGCCTGGAAGGCTGATGGATTCACAGGTCCTGGCATGTCTGGGCTGGATGGAGGCTCTCACACGGATTCCTGTGATTCCAGGGTGCTCTGGGGTGATTCCCCCTTCCTGGAGAGCCTTCCCTGGGGAAGACACAGGGCTCAGGTTTCCCTGGAATTGCTCTGCACCCAGGGCAGAGCTCCCAGGCCCTGCTCCTGATGTTTCCGTGTCTCTCCTGCTGTGGTTTTCCAGCTCCAGCTTGTGGCACATCCCTCACTAGAGTCTGAGCAGCACCTCTGGGTAAGGTCTGCAGGCAGCACTGGTGGAATGCCACTAATTACCGTGTTAATTGGCTTCCTTTTGGTTCCCAGTATATTTTCTAAACAAAAAGCAGAAGGAAGCAGGTGCTATTTCCTTTTCCATAACAAATGTTGTTCATGTGGGACCAGAGATCCAAGAATTTTGGGGTTTTTTTTCCTTTCTCTTTGTTCCTGAAAACCACAATAACCCTTTCAAGCCCTTGGAGAAAGCTCCTAATTCAGCTGGGATGTTCAAAGGATGTTTGTGCTGTTTGGAAGATTTAATACATAAAAGCATTCCTGGCTTTATATGTTCATCCTACCTTAAAGGTATTTTCTTTTTTTCCCAAGAATCCAGGGTCACATTTAGCCCATGCTGCTATATTATGTTCTAAGGAAAAACACAAAATTAGTATTGAAAGATTAAAATTTGGCTCTTTGAGGAAGGATGGAGAGGAAGAGGCTGAGCATGGAGGCACTGGCAGGCAGGTGAAGTAAGTGTTCACTGAAGAGAATTAGGGAACTGTCATTTTCTTACAACAAAACTATGGAAGAATGCAAAGTGTGGGTGTGGTGTTACTATTTGCATTGAAACAATGTAATGTCTTTTTCTTGATTTTTTTTTTGGGGGGGGGG
>VWYP01032100.1:264849-302578 GCA_013400435.1 Pycnonotus jocosus
GGTACGCGCGAAGTTTTAAAAGTAAACAGAAAAAAAAAATTAAATTGCATAACCTCAAAGCTTGCAAAACGCGTGGAGGGAGCAGGTCCCGCGGCCCCAAATCCGCCTGGAAAATAGGAGCGGAGCGGTGCCGGTAATCCCGGTGGGCTGTCACCGGCAGGAGCCGTGTCACCGGGCGCTCTCCCTGCTCCCAGGGTGCACAATAGCGTCATTTTCCAGGTGGCTTCGAGCTCCAGAACCGTTTCCCTGTATTTACTTTCCATCCGCACATTTTGTGTTTTATTTATTTCGAACCGGCTCTGCCGATCCAGGATTATTTTCCCCAAAACAAGCTGGAGGAGTCCGGCTATCCTGAAATGCTTTCCGTGATCCCTACGTGTGTCTGTTTACTTCCATCACGGGATTAACATCTTCCAGTGCTTGGTTACAGAGAAATTTCCATCATTTGGGGTATAAATGGGGGTCATGGAGGAGGAAAAATAAAGCAGCTAAATATTTCGGGAACTAAACTTATTTTCTCCCCTAAAATCAGACCCTCCAAACCGAGGTGTCATCTCTCCCCTCCTTAAATTTGTGTCCAGGTGGAGCAGAAGGCAGGCACTTCATAGATTATATTCCCTGTTATGTAAAATGCACTTGAATGACAAACTGTAGTTTTCCATGAAACCGGTCAGGATATGGGAGGAACTGCAGGTTTTTTATTTGTTTTGACTGACCATTATATTTTGAACTGGTTTGGGCCACGGCCGTGTTGGTGGTTACATCATGTCATGTGTTGTGTACAGGGTGCTTTGTGCCTCTAAAAATAAGGTGAGGAGGAAGCCCGTTTTCTCGGGGTGGGAAAGTCGGGAAGGACTCCGGTGTGGGTCGGTCCCGCTGTACGGAGGATAAAACACTCTGGGGGTGGTTGAGGTGTGGCCGTGTGTGCCACTGAACCTCTGCCGGGGCTGGCAGTCCGGGGATCTGTTTGTATGCAGGCGTTTTCTCTTTAAAACCATATTTGTCCTTTTTATAGCCTTTGTTTTCATGGAGGAACCTCTGATGCTCTTCCCTGCTTTAGCGTATCCTCTTGGATTTCCATTCTGGCACGGGAACAGCGACGCTCTTCAAGCTGATTATATATATATATATATATTTTCTCTTTAATTGAGAAGTCAGCAGCCTTTGAAAGCAGCGGAGGGGGCGGTGGAGCAGAGCAGGGCCGGGGGCAGTGGAGGGGAGCCCGGGCTGGTGCTGGGGCCGGCTCGGAGCTCGTTCCCTGCCCGCCCCCGCGCAGCAGAGACGGCCGGGCCTGGCTTTTGGCGCGGTAAGGGATGGGGATGGTGTTTTTTTTCCCCTGTAGCCACACTGCCAAGGTAGCACAGCTGTGTGGGGCTTAATGGATTGATATGCTGCAGGAGCAGTTAATTGTGGAACTTGGTTGTGGTACTGTTATAGCTGATTTGTAATGATTTAGCAATGAGGAATGACTTGTGTTCTCTCGTCAGAGGTGATAAAGCAGCAGATGACCAGGCAGATGTGGCTGTGGGTTTCTCTTACGCCTTTTTTCCCCCTCTTTTGCCTTTTATTTATTTTTTTAAAATGCTGTATTTCAGTCCCATTTGCTCTCAGAGATCATCCGGTAACCGGAGAGCTGGTGAGAGTCTGACATCATGCAAGGCAGGGGTGAAAACTGAGCGGTTCTGTGACCAAAGTCACTTCCTTTTGCCCTGTTTATAACTCGTGTTTTGGTGAAGGCCACTGCCATTATCTAATGAACGCCCAGAACAAAGACTGTCTCTGGAGTTCCAGCACTCCACCCTTCCCTGCTCAGGCTCCACTTGCTGCCTGTCCTTAGGAACCTCAAAAGGCTTTTCCAGGGAGGATGAGACTCAATGGACAGAGAGGTAAAGATAAGGCCTGAGGATTCTTAGGCCCAACCCGAGGGAAAGGGCATGCAGCACATATTTTCATTTATGTGCCTTCCCCCCACCCCCTTCCATATAATTTTCCTCTTTTGGAAAATTACCTTTTTCTGGGACCATTTTTTGAGAGTAGGTCAGTGCTATATCAGCCCCAAACAGCACCTGATTTTACATTTTTCTCTTTGTTGTTGGGGGTGTTGTTTTGTTTTGTTTTTTGGTTTTTAGCTGGACTATGAGAGAAACAGGTGGGTCAACTTAGGCCTAACTTGGAGTTTAATTCCTGGAAGGGTCTCAGGTGGATCACATAGCGATGAGACCAGATAATGAGTAAGTTCTGCACGCCTGCCTCTCTTCCCAGTGTTTATCCTCCCATTAAAAAGAGCTCTGAGCACTGGGCAGTTGCAGTGGCAGGTGATCTGAGAAGCAGCGTTTCCGTTGCTGCATTTTATAAATACCATGTCCCTACTCATGACTTCCAGGAATACAATGTCTATCTGGAATGAAAAGCAGCAAAGACTCAGTTTAAAAATCATTCCCTGTAAACAGGAGTTTGGCTGTGTGCTTGAGGATGCAGTTTTCTGTGACAAATCGTTTAAATTGGAATAAAAGCTTTCTGTTCTTTCTCAGCTCGGCCAGGAGTTGTCATACCCAAATCAGCAAGAGTCTGGGTGATGCAGGACTTGAGTAAACATAATTCCATTAAACCCTGCGCGTGTCCTCGTCAGCCTGAGTTCAGAGCTGTGTTTTTGGAAGAGGAGAGTTTGGATAAGGTCTCGTTCAGGTTTTTTAAAGAACGTTAGAAAACCAGGCTGGATCTCTCCTGCCATGAGGTGCAGCCAGCAGGTGACTGCCAGAGTTTGGAGAGTGAGACAAATGGAGAAATAGATGTTACTAGTTGGGAAGACTTAATTCTGGAGAGCAGAGTTTTGACAGTGCAGTATCTGAATTTAGTTATGAAACTGTGCTGTTTATCTGATAAAATGAGGGAGAGAGGTAACAAAATCAAATCTCAAGAGGGGAAATGGGGTTAGCTGTCAGCCTGAACAGGCCTCATCCTCATCTGTGCCTGAGTTTATATCTTACTGCAAACTTATTTTTTTCAGATTTCGTGGAAAGAAAAGATTAATTGATATATGTATTTCTGTATTGGGAGCTGCTTCAGGCCTCAGAGGCCTTAGCAGATGGTGGACCTTAAAGATTTCTCATTTTCAGCTCTCAAGCGCTGGGAAACATCTCTCTGAAATCTTTATAACTTCCTGTCAAGGTCTGCAGCGACAGAGGATGTGATGAGAAGGTTACTGTGAGGTTGCTTTGGACTAAATGAGGAAGAGCAAGCCCAGCTCAGGCTGTAATTATGGCCTGTGGAAAAGGACCTGTGATGTGCTAGTGAACATCACCTTTTATTAAACGAATGTCTCTGCTGTGGGCTTCTCTTCACCATGTTTCTGGTTGCTGCCATGGCAGTCCTGGTGGGCTGTGCTCACCTCTCTGAGGTCCCAGGAGAAGCTGAGATCTGCAGTCAACTGAGTGCTCCTGTCCTGGGGAACTGACTGCTGAATTCCAGTCAGAATAAAGGCTTTAAACTTGGCTGCCAGACTGGGCAGGGATCTGGAGATTTGGGACACTTAGCTCTGCTCCTCTCCAGGCTGTTACTTCCTCTTGAGGACATGGCCAGTTATCCCAAGGCACTCCAAAGGACTTCTTCTAGTGACAGTCAATGCCTTGTTCTAAAGTACTGAGTATAAAATATGAAGTATTAAGATGATGCCACTTAATGGGGCAGAGGGATGTTAAGAGTTTTGGGAACAGTTGCATGCTTTTGAGCAAAGGTGGGTGTGACAGTACCTAGTGAGTGAAAATGTGTCTTTAAAATTAAAAGGCAATTCTGTTTTTTGTTTAACTTGCTCCCTGAGTCCTGAGTTCAGTTTTTCATATTTCCTGGGCAACTTGCCCGGATTATGCGAAAGAAAAACAAAATCTTTCTGATACTGCATGGGGGAGACCTGAATTTCACAATTAAAGCTTTTTTTTTTTTGCCTTTTTTTTTTTTTTTGTCTCTGACAGGCTCCTGCTTTATGCAGATGTCCCATTATTATTTTTGAACCACATTTCTTGTGATTTGACTCTAAACTGCAACTTTGTTCTCAAGAGTAGCTTAACAGCAATGAGTATTTTTGTCTTCAGACACTTAATTTTCCAGGTGAAGGCATTCTTGCTTTTAATTATTCACTTTCCCAGATTTTTTTGACAGAGATGACAGTTAATCTTGCTTTGTGGCTTCTGTTTTTCTTTCTGACATCATATTAATGAAACCTCCTTTACCTCAGATGATGCAATTGGTTTGGTTTATTTATATCCAATGAGAATTCACAGGCGTAAGAGAGAATTATTCTTGCAGGAGATCTGGAGAGTTGACCAGACCCTGCCACTCATGTGGACAAGGAAATAGAAACAGCAGCTTTTAGTTTAATCTCGAGGGCTTCTCTTTGGAAACAAATACAAGTGGAGCTCAGTAATATTTCTGGGATGTTCTTACTATTAAAATTCTTATTTTTTCCCTGGGAGAAATTTTTCCCTACATGCAAGTCTGTAGTGTTAATAGCTGTGGAATGTACTCACGTGTGTATTGTAAAAATCTGTGGTTCTTGTGTATGTTCTTAACCTTTTTTTAATTAATAGTAAAAAAAAAAAAGCCTGTTTCCCAAATGTGGGTCATTACAAGCACACAGTCTGCACGTGATAACTGGCTTATCAATAAGGTGATCGTCCTGTACTTGGCTGTCACGTTTCCTTAATTAAAGCTTTGAGAGTTGCTTCTCATGTAAATCCCTTTCTAAATTGGTAAACACCTGTCTTACAACTACAAAATGTTGAGAGGTGATAACAAAAGGCATGTAGAGAATCTGTTATGCACAATAGTCATAACTTTGGTAGCTGGACACTGTGGATGTGGAAAATATTTGTAGGGCTCAGGGAGTTGTTGTGTGTTGTTACCTGCTGAGGTTAGCACAGATGATCTGTTTTACTTGCAAAATGAAGTGTAGAGGGATTTTATTTTAGCAAGTTTGGGGTTTTTTTGTGTACTTTGTTTTGTTTTTTTGACTGAAACATATTGGTAACCACACAGGTTCAAGAGTTGGCTGCACTGTTGATTTGTAGTGGGGGAGGAGAGGGGAAGTGGGAATTGGTATAATACTCACTTCCTTCAGGGTAACTTTGCTTTTATTGCTTCTAACAGCACCTTTGTGTACATCAGGAAGTGGCTGTTAGGGTTAAGGGGTTTCAGGGTGCAGTAGTGCAGGAATTTGGGAGGATGTCAGGGATTTAAACCATAATCCAGGAACATAAATATGTGAGTGAGGTAGATGTGTGTGTGGCCAGGCGGTGCAGGGAGGGATGGAGGGCACAGGTGATGGAGCCAGGTGGGATTGATGTCTGAGAGGAGAGCATGGACAGCCCTTCCAGAAGCAAACTGGAATGAGTTTAGACAGGTGCCTCCTGTGTTCAGTGCTCAGAGCTCCCCGTGTTTCCCATGACCCTCACTGGGAGCACAGTGCCTGGTTTCTCCCCAAGAAACTCTTTCCACAAAGAATTCAGAGAGCCAAAACTTCCTGTGTTTGTTTTAGGCTTACACTGCAAGCCTGCGCAAAATCATGTGCTTGGAAACCCAGTTCTCCTTTCAATGTCTGATTGTAAAATTGGGTTTTAGAAGCAGAGGGTGTTGAATAAGTCAGCACGCTGGGCGATTGTTTTCAGGGGTGTCATGACCCGGTGCTGCTCTGGGGTGTAGTGTGACTGGGTGTGTTCCTCCTGCCCCTCTGACTTCCCGTGGCTGCCCACTCCTGCCTCTGCTCAGTGTTTAGGAGGGCTGAGTGTTGAGTAGGTGATGTGAAGTGTGGGTGAAGCCCCCTGAGGAGCCCTTGGTGGCCTCTGCTGCCTCAGTGCCCTCCCGTGCACTCCTGGGGACTGAGGGAAGATGGGCGAGTTACGTTACCCTGGTTTTACCTGCTTGCTGCAGCCTTTCATCTGGGCTCTGTTAATTACTGCTAAGTGCTCTGGCAGTGCTCTACTTCGAAAGGGAAAATGAACAATGTTCATTCAGTATTAGCCTAAGACACGCTGTAAACACCACGTTGGCCTTCCAGAGGCAGCTCCTCTTGGATCTTCCCAAGCCAAGTCCAGCTCAGGGGTTGCACCACGACTGCTGAAGGCTGGGCCAGAGTTGGGCTGTGCTGGTGGATCTGGAGCAGTGTCCAGTTATTCTGGCAGCTCTCTACCAGCAGGACTTGTGCCAGAGTTTGGGTCCCAGGGGCAGGCAAGAGATGGGGGATAATTCTTGGAATTTTTGTAAGATTTAGCAGAATGCTCTGGAAGTTCTTCAGACGGTATGAATGACCTTCCCTTCCCATTCTATGACCTTTGTTTTTCTTTGTTCTCCTTCCTCAGAGATGCCTTAACACCTTCTCCCCTCCTTGTTAGAAATTAATTCCTGATAAATGTAATATGGCTTTAATAACAACCAACATTTATAAACAGAGGGGGAAAACATGCTTACAAATGTTCCTTAATATATTTTCCAGGGATTGTTCATAAAAGTAGAGATCTAATTCAATGTTAGAGAAGCCAGTGCTGTCCAGCACATGGAGAGTTTATAGGAACTTAAATAAAATGTAAAAAATAGACCCAATAACTTTTGGAGGTCATCTTTAAGCTACTAGAACAAAGCCTTATTCTTAGGGGAGGCTTTCCAGGCTTCCAAAGTATTCTAAATGCTGTCCACTCCACGATAAGTGGAGCCAAGGAGGTTTGCAGTAGCTTAAGCAGGAGAATTTGCTGTTTTCAAGTGGGTTTGCTAACCTGGAGGAAAAGGCAGTGTCAAAGTTTTGCTTCTGTTTCCCACTTCTGTTAATTTAAGTTGATGACGTACAAATTAAAACTCTCTTCAGCCTCTAACTCCTACAAACTCCTGACTGGCTGCAGTTGCAGATATACTCCTGAAGAGTCATTTAGCACCAAGGGGAGGGGGTTTGCTCTTTTTTGCAGTTGAGTGTTTCCAAAGCCACTGTCAATGTCTCGTGGTAACTGTGGTGGAGAGCCCTGAGCCAGAGTTCCCTCTGGAAGGGAAACCCACATGTTTCTGCAGAACTGGGAACCTGTTAGGGGCAGTCATTCCTGGTGTGTGTCTGTGTCTAGTGAAGGTCTTGGAAGGAGGCTGGAGTGGAGGAAGTCTTTATTCTGACAATCTTCCTCCCTCCTTTCCCAAGGGTGTCGTAGCTACAAGTGGAAAGTTCCCTGCAAGTTCTTTTTTTTTTTTTTTTTTTTTCTTCCCTGAATAGGCCTGTTCAGTTTTTATTTATGGACCCAAATGCTGACTAAAAGCCATTTTCAGTGAGTGTGGCCTAAACTATTAGATGTGCAGATCCTTTTTTAGTAAGGATGAAGTGTAGTCAATTACAGAATACCATAGGTTCTGTGAGCAGGGGACTTGGGAAGCCTGAACCCACCTCCAGCATCTTGATATTTCTGCTTCAACAGCTTTTTTAAAGTCAGTTCCTCTGGGGAGTGTATTATTCCTTCCCTGCCTCCTCCTTCTGTGTCACCTAGCTGGATTTTATGGAGAATGAGTTAGAAAGACTGTTAGGAGGGTAGGGACAGCCCTTGGGACCAATCCAGGCTGGAGGATGAGTAAATGGAGAGCAGCAGCCCTTGGGAGAGGGACTGGTGAGTGAGAAGCTGGACATGACCAACCCCAGGAACCCCTGTGCCCTGGGCTGGTCCCCCAGGGTGGGCAGCAGGGGAGTGGGAGTGGAACTGGATGAGCTTTAGGGTGCCTTCCAACCCAAATCATTTTGAGATTCTGGGACTGTGGATTGTTTGTATTTTGGACCTGGTGAGGAGCTGGACAGTTGACCAATGTATGTACTCATTGGAAACCACACAGAGCAAATAATTTTGAGCCTTCCTTCCATGGAAATGTGAGTTTTTCTCTAACTCATCTCTGACCTCACAAAAATTCAGGTTCTAGTTCTTTGATTTTCAGCCTCGATGTCTTTCTGGTCTCTGTTATGGAGAAGCACCTGGATCTGATGTTGGGAGCAACTGGATGAGCCCAGAAACAAAACTGGCTGTGAAATTTTCCTTGTTAAAGATATTAAAACTTTAGATAGTCCTTGCTTTTCCTGTAAAGTGGTGCATTAATTTGGTCATTGGGGTGTGTTAATTAACAGCTACAACAAGCTTATGCAAATGTATGTGAAGTTAGAGGATTGGCATATCAGGCAAGAGATCAGGGCAACTTTTTATTATTAAGTTGACATTGAAATATCTTATGAAGATGCTAAATAACTTCAGCAGTAAAAGGAAAATCAAGTAACTGTTACACTGGCAGCACAGCCAGTGCTGTGGGTTATTTGAATGCAATTAAAAAAGGCATTTAAAAACACTGACAGTTTTAGTGGTAAGGAAAATGAGTGAATGACCAGAGACTTGAAGGTGGGTGGGAAGAGGCTGCAGTGTAGAGAAACAAAGAGTCTTTAGTTATTTCTCCTAATTTGTTTGCTCTAGTTGAGTTAAACCCAGCTTGCTCTGACAGTCAGTGTAGGACTGCTCTGTGCGTGTGTGGGTTAATCTTTATCCATGCTCTTGAAAGAGAAATGGGAATTGCTAACACTGGAAATCACCTGGCTCATTCAGAAATGTACTTCTGGGAAAGCAGGTTTCATATACACCAGGAAAGTGACTTTCTTGAAATCCAAGTTTCAGGGAAGCAGTGGGGTTTCTTTAACCACTGGGAGTTTAAGCATATGGAGATTTGTTCCCCTCAAGCCCTGTCTGTTGTACGTGTTATAGTCAAATTCGTCATTTTTAAGACCCCTGAGCTGGCAGTAGAAGCACTGAGAACTATTTCATAGGTGTAGCTCAGGGATTTTAATGATGGAGTTGGTGAAGCTGCTGGCATTGAAGAATAGGAGCATCCAGGGCTGGAGCTTTCACGGAGGCCTGGAAGGGTTGTGGTGTACTCATGGATAAACTGAAAGATGGGAGCAGCAGTTTCAGACAGGCATTAACTTTGGGAGATGCTGGGGTTCTGGAGGGCTGGGCTGTGTGTTCCTGTTTCTGTTCCCAGCTGCCTGGTGCCCGCCTGGCTCTGCTGAGCACGGCTGGGGCTCCCAGGGGGAGCGGGCTGCGCTCAGCGCGGCGAGGCGCAAGCGTCGCATCCGCGTCTCGCTGCCGTTGTGCAAAGTGTTTGATTTATTTCCCCAAATGCGGTGCCTGACTCTCTTTTGCCTTCCCTGTGCAGGCTGCCCTCGGGAGCAGCAGTGGGAGGCAGTGGAGCTGGCCTCGGCAGCGGGAGAGGCTGGACTTCCCGTGTCTCTGTGCTGAATGGCTGCGATGGCGCCCGCTCTCACTGACGCAGCAGCCGAAGCTCACCACATCCGATTCAAGCTGGCTCCCCCGTCCTCCACCTTGTCGCCTGGCAGTGCCGAGAGCAACGGCAACGCCAGCAACATCCTCCTGGCTGCCAACGGCACCAAAAGGAAAGCCATTGCTCCGGAGGATCCCAGTCTAGATTTCCGAAACAACCCCACGAAGGAAGAGCTGGGCAAGCTGCAGCCGCTAGTGGCCTCTTATCTCTGCTCGGATGTAACATCTGTCTCTTCAAAAGAGCCTCTGAAGCTGCAAGGAGTCTTCAACAAGCAGACAGTCCTTAAATCTCACTCTCTCTTATCTCAGTCCTTTTTGAAAACAAGTGATCTATTGGGGAGGCAACCAGTGTTGGAATTCACTTTGGAGAATCTAAAAACAATGAGTACTAATAGCCAGCCACCTCTCCCACAAGCGCCTGTGAATGGCTTGGCCAAGAAATTGGCCAAAAGTACCAATTCAGACCATGAAAACTCTAATTCTCTGAATGGTGGGAAGTGTGCTCCTCCTTCTGCTGCCCTCCAGACTGTTGACTATAATACAGGAGGTTCTGAACTGGGGGACCTGAAGACCGGGTTGAGCAATTGCACTCTTCCACACAGAAGCCTTGATGCAGAGCACGCAACTCCCTTTAGCAATAATAGCACTGCAAATAAATCTTCCCTTAACTCTGCAGAACAGCAGTGGGTGCTGGAGGGCGGCAGCGGGGAGACGCGGGTGCCCGGTGTCGCCAGTCGCTCCGACTTTGGGAGCAGCAAGCTGGAGGAGCAGAAACCTTCTGTGCTGGCTGGGCACCACAATGCCCTGGACTCCGAGATGAGGACGAGGGCCCTGCTGCGGCGTCAGGCAGACATCGAGAGCCGAGCCCGGCGGCTGCAGAAGCGCTTGCAGGTGGTGCAGGCGAAGCAGGTGGAGAGGCACATCCAGCAGCAGTTGGGTGGCTTCTTGGAGAAAACGCTGAGCAAGCTTCCAGCTTTGGACCCCCTGAGGCAGCGGAGCCAGCTGATGTTGACCAGAAAAGCAGAAGCAGCCTTGAGGAAAGCTGCGAGCGAGACAGTTACTTCAGAAGGCCTGAGCAACTTCCTGAAGAGTGATTCAATATCAGAGGAACTGGAGAGATTCACGGCCAGTGGCATGGCCAACTTGAGATCCAGCGAGCAGGCCTTTGACTCGGATGTCACTGACAGCAGCTCGGGCGGAGAGTCGGACGTTGAAGAGGAGGAACTGACCAAAGCAGACCTAGAACAACCCCACGTACCACTGTAAGTAGCACCTACTTGTTTCCTTTTGGTGGTGAGGAGCAAGGTGGAAGGTGGCAGATGGAAACATGGTTTTTGTAGGAGCCGTAAATTTTGGATGGTCTTAGGTCAAAAATTGTTAAATCTACTGTGGTGTGATTTGCAGCACGTGCAGCACTGAAGATAAAATTCCTCATGCTTACTGGAAATAGTCTCTAGTGTTTGTGGAGCAGCAAGTTGTGGAGGTAATGGCTGGCTGGAGTGGTGTGAGCTGCACATACAAACCTGGAATGCCATTAGCAGTTCTCTCCAAGATGCTTTGGTCCTGTCTCCTGAAAGGGAATGTATGTTGTTTTACAGTGGGAATATTTGTTGTAAATCCGTTGTGTAAAGTAAGTCTGAATTTGTGTAGCTGACAGCATATTTATGATTGGGGAATTATTTTATTTGTTAAATGAGCTGCCTGGAAAAAAAATACTCTGGAAGGATTTGGTTCAAGTGCCAGCGGAAGTGTGAAGCGAGTGTGTTCTCTTCTTGAATCTGGGAAATTATTGCTGAGAATTTTCTTCTTGTCTGTGAATTGCATTAAATGGTGACAACAGCTTCATAATTATGTTGTTAACTGGATGCTGTTTGCATAAGTATTAGGTGTCAGTTTGTGTGTGGAGGAGGAACATCCTTCTCAAGGCAGAAGGTCTTGAGACAGGTCAGGGAAAAAGGGAAAATTTGTTCCAAACCCAGAATTTTCCCTGGGAGTGCATACCACAGTTATTTTGCAAAAATCTCTTAAAAGGCCATATTCTGTGTCTAGTCTGTGTGAAATCTTGCTTGCATCAGTAGATGATCTCTTCCACCCTGATGGACCTATTGAACCTCAGTCTGTGAAGTATCGCTACGGTTGACAAAGAGGTCCCTGCATGGGCGCAGGGGTCCTGGCTGGAATGCCAATGGCTTTCTCATCCAGGCTGGAAATAGTCACCATTCCTTCTGCATTCCTGTGCTGTCCTGTGATTGTTCAGATCTCTCTGGAGGAATAACAGAATGGATTTGGATACCTGTTGTCTGGAGTGTGTTAGTGACTGGTTGAGGGCTGTGTGACACAGATTTTACTGAGCTGGGTAGATGTGAGCAGTGGGCCCTTGGTAACTTCAGCATCCTCCGAGAGCACGCTCATGTGGATGAGTGCAGATAACCAGATGTTACAGCTTTTGAATATCACATTCCAGCTAAATGTCACATTATGTTTTGAGCTGGTGGTGCAGGATGAATTTCTGCATGTGAAGCCTTAAATGTGGCTTGAGTTTGGGTTTCTCTCAGTGCAAAGCTGGTAGCTAGCTGATCATTTGATCTCTCCTGGGTGAACATAAAGAGGTCCTTGTGCTGTTGGAAACAAGAGTTTACTAACTTTATTCCTGTTTTGTAACATCCACAAACTTACTGTTGGGACTCGCAGTAGAATTGTATTTTAAGTTTTGTAGTAGTTATTGGAGGAGACATTTGATTAGAAATCTGTCCAAAATAATACTAAATTTCCCATATTGTGGGTTTCATGGCTTCACGTGTTGTCTAGCAAAGTGAAATTTCTTTGCCACTCCTCTTAATTCCAAGAGGAAGTGCAGCATTCAGAGACACGGTGCGTGAAATTCTTTGCTGACTTTTCCGCCCTTTGCGTTAGTCATGCCTTCACGTTCTGAGTACTCTTAAACAGCCAAAGATTTGAAAGCTAATAAAAAGACTGATCCCTCTATTGTCTCTGGGTTCTGAAACTGGTGTGTGTGCACTGGCATCTAGGCCAGGCCCACCAGACCTTTAAGGTAGTTTAAAGGTAGTGCCTGGGGGTATTCAGTAATGAGCCATCCCCGCAGTGACTGTCCTGTTGGATGGGTGCTGTGACATCGGCCCCGAGCTCTGGCACTGCCAAAGCTCACAGTACGTGTTGGTGCTCGTTAGTGCAACTCTTCAAGTCAACCTTAAGAGCTGGTACAAGCTTCTGAGCACATCTAAATACCATTCTTTTTCCTTCAGTGCTAAGAGGCAGGAAGAGAAGAGCCGAGTTTTCCGCTGGGAAGCTGCCTTGGGCCAGCCGATGGTACAGAGACATTGTTGTACATTAGTGTGAGTGCAGAGGCTGCTCAAGGAGGGCTGGATTTTTTTTTTCTTTCTGAATTTACTTCTTAGAAGGAAGACATGAACCCTGATTATTTTAATTTTGATAGTGAGATGGGATATCTAAGTGTGTAATGGAGACATTCCAAACCCACCTGGATGCATTCTTATGTAACCTGCTTTAGGAGATCCTGCCTTGGCAGGGGCTTGGACTGGATGGTTTCCAGAGGTCCCTTCCAACCCCAGCAAATCTGTGATTCTGTACACTTCTCATTGCTCAGTCACCATCCTTTGGTTCTGCATTGCTTCTGGATGCCCCTGCCTTCCCCCCCAAAAATACTGCTGTTTGCTGCTAGACCTTCAGTGAAAGCTGTGCCACAAACAGGGGCTCAGATCCTGCTGGCCGTGAGCGGCCATATCACCAACCACCTGTGAGATTCAAGTAGGAGCACCCAAAAGAGACAAAGATGTGTTTACATCATGCTTAGATAAGAGCTGACCTTTGAGTTTTTCTGGTGTGGTGGCATTCCAGAATCAGTATCTGGTCAAGGACAGACTTTGAAGTATTTATGCTGTTCTGACCTGCCTGATCTCAGCTATGGAGCACCATCTCCCTGAGAAATTCTTCATTCCAATAGTATTAGGGAAGTATCAGAACTTGCTAGGTCCTTCTGAAACGATCCCAGACCTGCTACCCAGGAAGGTGCTGTCGTTCAGGTGCATAACCAGGCCATCATGTGATGCATAAACAAAGCAGGGAGGGATTCGTTACACCTTTGGGAAGCCCTGCCAGCCATGGGCTTGGTTTAACGAGATTCTCAGGCTGCTGATGGGGAGGGCAGGTGTGTGCAGGCAGGGTTGGGTTGTGCTGAGTCCTTTGCTTTGCGTGTATCAAAGACCACCGTGTTGGATTGTGTCTGCTCCCAGGTTAACAATGCACAGGTCTGCTTCACAGCTGAGATTCTCTGGAGGTGTGAGCAGTGCAGAACGAGGATCAGGAAAGAGCAGCTTTGCCTTTGCTAGGAGGTGAGGAAGGCAGATGGGAGTCTCCCCTGTGGAAAATCCAAACTTCCTTGGCTGGGTGTGACTGGAGGTGGCAGTGCTTGAGAAGCCTGTGTGGCTGTGGAAGGGGCCAGCTGCCCTTTGGGGTGGGCAGGCCCTGGCACAGGGTGCCCAGAGCAGCTGTGGGTGCCCCTGGATCCCTGCAAGTGTCCCAGGCCAGGCTGGACAGGGCTTGGAACAGCCTGGGACAGTGGATCAGGAACTGCTTGTGAAACATGGTTCAGAGAAGGGCATGGAATTCTTCCCGGTGTTGGCTGAAATCTGGTTTGTGTGGCTGAGTGATGGTTTAGAAAGTCACCAAAGTTCTGTTGTTTCTCTGTCAATGTGCTAATATACATAGGAAATATTCCATGTGGCTTGTGCATCTTTATAGTAGTTGCTTTTCTCAGACTGGTGGTTTCTTTGGTTGTGTTGGATTTGCCTGCAGACAAGTTTAATCAGAGCTTGTCAATTATTTTTGGCTGGTTAGTGACCTATGCTAAGCATTGATGTAGACATGGGCTGGTGAGTGGTAGGTGGCTTAGTCTCTCTAATCCTCAACTTCAGTCTGTACCATGGAAAAAAAAAATCTGAAAAGGTAATGAGACCAAATATTTAACTGGGACTTTTCTTGTAGCTCAGGTTTTCTTATCTGGAAAGTCACTGTTTGGTTGGCAGTTGCATCGAGCTTCTGAGAGGGAACTGAAGTTCCTAGTGACCAACTTCTCACATCACTGGCTTCCCACAGAACCTTTCCAAGGGTCAGGCAGTCCCTACAACGTTCAGTTGTGGTTGTTATGGTGCCTATGGCCACGATGCCTGAGCACATTTTAATTATTCCCATTTATTGATGGGAAATCCCAGCACCTTCTGCACTTTGGTGTTGCAATGAATCATTCCACAGACTGTGTGTTGACTCCTCCCTCCCTGCACTGCGTCACATCGTGCTGCCGGGATTTCAGAGTTGCTGGGCTTGGAGTAGTAATTATGAGTTCTCACAACTGCTTTTCCCAGCACTGATTTCCAAGCCCTGTGTTGGAGATGAATGCATGGGGCACTTGGGTGGGGGGTTTCTTGAGGAGTGGCTGCAGTTGGTGCATCAGCTGACTGAGAAATGGCATTTAGAGATTCTGATTTTTTCCCCTTGATTGTTTTTCAAGCAAGAACATGATAATGAAGCCATTAAATAATATTTCTCAAATCCATGACTTCATGGAACTATGATTCCGATGGCAGATCCCACATGTAATTCAGAAATCAAACCCCACACCATGGATACTAAGGAAGCTTTTCCTACTGGTCACAGACATGTTTCACTAAATGATTCATGCAGAGCAATCCTAAAAGTTTGTGTCTCTATCACTTTTTCAGTCAGCTTTTTATGAGAACTTGCTTATGTGTTGTCTGAGTTGTTAGTCTCAGCAGGGATGTGTTGGTCAGGAGAGAAGTCCTGCAAGTTCTTTCAGTCTGAAGGAGAGAGCAAATCCTGAAGTGTTCTTGCTTAGCATTTGAAAGCAGAACAATAGAGTGGTTGATCGTTCAAAAATGCTTAATCAGGTAGCCGAAGTAAGTAGGACACTCCAAGTGCCTTTTGCTTTTAAGGAAAGAGGGCAAACGAGAACAGTCAGTTATTTCTCAAAGAGATGCTGGTCCTAGTACACCTTTTATAGATATTATGGGTGTCTAATAAGTTGTTTCTGACTTTTATTAGAGCCTTGATCGTCGGGCAGAGCTCACCGGAAAATGGCAGGGAGGTTTGGTGTAGGTCGGTGGCCATCCACAGACCTCAGATAAGGCAGCATGGTTGTCTTTCATCCGAGAGGGAGTTTGGTGCTTTGCTTTAAATTGATCTAAGCTGAAAGCCCCTTCCACCCCAAACCAGTCTGGGATTCTGTGAACCAGCACTCGGTGTTGGGTCACATGTGCAAGGAATAGCATGTGGATCAGTGCTGTATTCAGGAATACGTTTGGATTTGATGTGTGGGGTGTTGAATGCAGACAAAGCATCTTTCTGGCAGATGCCTTTACTGCCCCTGCAGCGGTTTGGGTTGTTCTGTTCAGAGCCAGGTCTTCTCTCTCTGTTTCTCAAGCTGGGCTGATGTATGGGAGATAATGCAGAGGACTGGGAATGATTTGGTGTCTGGTACTGCCAGTAAGCTGCTCTTTGTCTCTCTAGCCCTTACCCAGTGGGGCAGCGAGTAAGAACAGGCCGTAGTTCAGATTTTTTAGGCGTTGTGGGTGACACCATGGATGGGGTTGTATAAATATTTACTTTACTTCTCATTGGAAAAAGCCTGTCACAACATCTGAAGCAGCAGAAAAAAAAATTTTGAGAGGTTTGTGAATGTGAACTGGTGTTAAAAACCCAGTGTGGAGCTTGTCTGCTTTGCTGCAGTCTCCTCTGAAACTGAAGTCGGTGTTCGAGTGGGGGAAAGGGGCCCTGTTTAGAGCTAATCTCTAATATTGAAGTCTAATATACCTCTGTGGGGGATGGGGAAAGACTTTTACACTGTGTTACACCAGCATCTGCAAGCAGCCACAGCTCAGAGCTGCATTTTTATTCATGCTGGTACTGACAGAAGACAAAAAATGGCTGTATGGCTGAGATTAGAATTACTGCATGGCTGAGATTACAAGTGGAGCAAGGGTGAACGTGGAATTCCTTAAGGAAGAGATTGTAAAGGTACTCCCAGGTGTCTTCCTCAAAGATTTGGGGATTCATTCTGCAGTGACGTGGATTTCCCCCACCTCTTTTGTTCTCTCCTCCCGCAGATCGGTTCTGGTTGCACTCGCTCAGCAGTGCTAGACTTCCAGCTGGGGGAAAATGTTTTTCTTGCTAAACTGGCACTACCCCAAGAGATTTTTCCACGGAGTGTGTTTTGGGCACACCCTGGATATGGGGCGTTTTGCAAGTGTCTCGTTTCAAAGGCTTGGAGAGCTCAGTGTCTTTGCTGGGCGGTCCTCAGATAAAACGCTTTAGTGGTAGGAGAGAACTTTAAAAATTGGCTTAGCTTTTATTTGCTGGATTTTTGGAATGAATGGAAGGGCTTAAAAATATAAATAGGTGAGGGCCTGTGTATTGACTAGGAATTCAGATGAGAAGTGGGAAGAGAATCTTGAATTGCCGTTGGGTTTGTTGCAGTTGCCCTTCGCATCTCTGGAGCCAACTGGGACTGATTGAACTCTCCAGTGCCCTCGGAGTTTGTCTCTGGTTGTGGCTCTCTGCATTTGAAAGATTTGCTTTCACTTGAAGTACTGGAATGTTTTGCTTAAGTAACATCCAGCTCTTTTTTTTTTTTTTTTTCCTTTTTTCTTTTTTTTTTATTTTTTTTTTTTTTTTTTTTTTTTTTCCTTACTTTTTTTTTTAGTGACATGATACCCTTTTTTTTTTTTTTTTTTTTCTTTTTTTTATTTTTTTTTTTTTTTTTTTTTTTTTTTTCTTTTTTCCCCTGTCCTATTTCTTTTCTTTTCACCCCCCTATCTGACCTTCCCTGGGATAAGGTTACTTTCTGGAATGCCTGCTCCAGGTTTGACCTCAGTACTGAACAAGCTATTTATGGGAAGGGTACCTGGCACAGGCATGCCGAAAGGATTTGCTAACGATGCCTGGGATTTTCCCTGTAAAACTCCTGTAAAACGTTGCATTGCATTGCATCAGCGGGGAGGGGGATGATGCTTTGCTGAAGGAGGACGTTTAAAAGGGGACAGTCAGAGTCTTGTGCTGTTGAGAGGCTTTCTGTTCGCTGCTTTTGTTATGATGATGAAGTGGCACAAAAATTCTGCGGCAGATTGGTCAGGAGGGGTGTTTTCCCTTTCCCTGCCCCTCCCCAGCCCAGCTCTGTGCCAGAGCTGCCCGTGCCAGCGCTGTCCGGGGCTGTGCCGGGCAGGGAGGTCACCCCGGGCTGCCTTGGGAGCTGTCTGCTTTGCTGAGGTGAGCTCCTGGCAGATGGCTGTGCTCCCTCCGATGCTCATGTGCAACCACGATGTCTGAAGTGCAAAACGAGATGTTCCCTGCGATAGTGGTGGCACAGCTCGGCTGGCACATCTCGTGACGCGCCTGCTTTCAGGCACATTAATTCCTGCTGCCTTATGAATGAGCACAGGGTGCTCTCTCTCCACAACTCCGTGATTCTCAAAGAGCCTCCTTTTTGAAGAGCTGCAGCTCCCGTGTCTGTTAAATCTGTGCATCCTGCACGTGTAAAATGCACTCAGAGAATCACAGAATGCTTTAGGTGGGAAAGGAGCTTAAAGCTCATCCAGTACCACCTCTGCCATGGGCAGGGACACCTTCCACTGTCCCAGGCTGCTCCAAGCCCTGTCCAGCCTGGCCTTGGACACTACCACAGCTGCTCTGCTCAGAATGGAATTCCAGGGAGTTTTGAATGTCATTTTCCTACCTCAGAAGTGCCTCCTGACAGGGTGGATTTGTGAAAAGTGACTTCATTTGGCTGCTGGCTTAGTGAAATACTCAGTAATTTAAAGCAATGCCGAAAAAAAAAAATACATCTCCCCACTATAATAGTGACTTTTTTTATATTGGGCTCAAAACATTTGATCATCAAATTACCCAAAGAGGGAACTAAGGATGATCAGGGTTCTCCTCATGCAGCAGAGCTTTAGGCTTTTGTATTTTGTGACATTTTAGCAGTTTCCATAGTAACACATAACGATGTAGTAAGAAATGTTGCAAGAATTTTATTTGTATAAGGAAGGACTTTCAAATATTAATGGAAAGCAGTGTGAATTGGAGGGAAATGTTTGTGATACAGGCAGGGGGAAGGGCTTGATGTAGTGCCTGGAGTGAGCAGCCATCCGTAGATTGAACTGGCCAGCAAACAGGAAAATAAGAGAACTTCAGTCATCTGGGGAATGTTTGCCACGAAATCTTTCCTATCTGGTGCTGTAGATGAAGTTTGAGAATATCTGCTGCTGCTCGTTCTCCTGGTCCAGTTAAAGAATATTGTAACTCCAAAGTGTTTCTCATCCCAGCCCATGTGCAGTTGGAGCTCATCTCTTTCCATGATATTAAAGATTTGGAGCTGTTACCCACCGGCGTTCGTGGGGGGCTCTAGGCTTAGTTGAGATAAAATTGGATGTCTTCATTTAGAAGCCTTTGAGGCAGCTCGTGGGCTCAATCTGCATTTCCTGAATTCCCTGGTGGCTCCCCATTAATAAATAAAGTGCTGAGCTTTGGCTGTTTCAGGGCTGGTGATGTTGCATTAGCAAATCCATTCCGCTCCTGTGAGGGAACCAGAGAGGTTTTTTGTAGGTGCCTTAGAGAGAGATTTTAAAAATCCCAAGATTCCTGAGGACAAAAAGGTTTAGTGAGGGATATTTGTCTGCACATATAAAATATGCAGATATATATGAAATACATAAATACAGCTGTGCTCCCAGGCCTGGGTTTCCATCCAGGTGTGTGACTGGAGGCAGTGGAGGGCAGTGAAAGTTCCCTGCCCTCGGGATGGAGCTCCTGGAAGGCCAGAGTACAGCACAGGAGCTGCCTGAGCAGTGCTTGAGCAGGAGGTGTGCCTTGTGTGCTTTCCTGCAGCCTGGGAACGAGGTGGAAAACACAGAGCAGGGCAGGGATCTGTCCCATCACAGGGGAGACCTGAGCAAGGGACAGGGAGTTTGAAGGTCCTTCAGTGCTCAGTGATCCTGGCTCTGCTCTGACCAAATTCAACTGCTCTGGTCCCAGCTCCTGCTCCGAGTGGTTTGATGGGACGAGGTGATGGCTCTTCCTGTTCCTGGTGATGTTTTTCTCCACTGGAGTCTCACATCCCAGTGGCCACGGGGAGAATATTTCTGTTCAGCAGCCGTTGCTATTCCTAGGCTGGGACAGTTGCATGAATAAAAATCGCAGCAGCTAAATCTGCCTATTTTTGTGTGAATTGGAGCCCTTCTCCATGTGACTTCTGCTATTCTCGTGTTGGCTATTTCAAAAAAAAATGAGACAATCAGCCTTCTGTAGATCTACATTTTGAATGCAGAACACTTGCAGGGCTCTTGCTCCATGTATGCAACATTTTGTGGTGTTGGCTTTTTAGTGTCTCAGGCTAAAACAAGAAAATGATTCTCTCTCTGCTCCTTTCATGTCATAGGTATCCCTCTGCCATTAGCAGAGATTTCTGAAAGTCAAAGGCAAGGTGCTGTTTATACTGAGACAGCAGAAAATAATGTGAAGAAACCAAGCACCTTAGGAAATCTCCCGAGGCATTAACCACTTTTCCTACGTCAGGGTGGATTAAATTGATACAGATTATTCTTCAAGTATTTTTAATTGTAATAGACACAGCAGAGTGTCGTGTAATGACTTCTCCAAGGTTCGTTGTGCGTGTATTGGTCAAAATCATCCCATTTTAAATAAATTAAATCTGTTTGAGTAGTAGCCAGCCACTTAACGAAGATTCCTCAGTGTGATGATTCATATTGTGCCTAAAGACAGCTTTCCATACTCAGTCCTTGCTCGCTCCCCCCTACCATCCCCCTCTCCCTGCCTCTGGAAATGGGCAGGAAGCCCAAACCAGCTTAACTCCTGGTTATTTAAACCTACTTTTAATAAGTGATACTTGTAAAAAATCTTACCTGAAGGCTCTGATGGACATTGTGTTGTGTATTAGATGTTAACCTGGTTTATGAAGTGTGTAACTGCTGGTTTTTCTTTTTGAGCTGTTTTTTTTCCCTTGCATGTGAGCTGTTCTTTGAATTCTTCCTAGTGTGCTGGAATTACATCTGTCTCCAGTTACAGTGGTTGTGTGCTGGTTCACTCTTTTGTGTGAATCTTTCACTTGTCAGACCTGCCCCAGTGCTCCTCCTCTCCCTCTGCATCACCTCTCTCGGGGTATTCATGGCCAGATCTTTTTTAAATGGAAAGAGTTCTATTTGCAGCTAATTCTCTTGCACGCTGGCTCTTGAGATAGGATTTATTTTCAAAGTAGTATTCTTTGAGGAGAGAAAAATTTCATGACCCATCCTAGTTGTTGTGGCACAGCTCTGCCTTTGTTTTCCCCCCTTGTCTCTGTAGCAGGCGTGTTTTGGTTATGTTAAACTCCTGGAACCAAACACCCTCCAGGCTGGGTACAGGTAAGCCCTGATCAGATTAGCTGCTCTGCAAATTGAGTTGGTTATTGTACCGATGTTTTCTTGTGCTTGAGCAATGAATTTGTGTGCCAGGACAAGGTGCTCCTCTCTGAAAAATTAAAGGGAAAATGACTTTGGTTGAATGTTGCTGTGGCTTTATGAGGAGCTTGTGAAAATTATCCCGGAATATCTGGAATTGGAAGAGACCCACAAGGATCACCAAATCCAGCTCCTGGCCCTGCAAAGACACCCCAACAACTTAAAAAGATGCTCTGTGAAAACTGTGGTGCTCAGTGATGCAGCTCCTTGAAAGAGGAGGATGAGGAGAAAATGTTATGGATGTTTTCTTCATTGTTGTCACGTGTGTGAAGATTTTGGTTGTAAATTCCCGGATGCTTTTAGCTGTGATGCTTGGAACAAGCAATGACTGCAGGACTCCAGCAGAGAGGGAACCTCTGCAGCCCCTCACAGCACTAACGAGGTGGTCCCCACTAATGAGGGTCTGCTCTGGAGCTGAATGTTACTGGGTGAATCTGCTGGAGGAATCCTCTCTTTATTGTTTTCCTCTGATGTTGCGGCATTCCTCAAAATCCCTTTTATCTACTTCTTGTCTGCTTGTTAGCAACCATCTGCGTGCAGAGCATTTGGCTACTTTCAATCTTTGCCTTATATAATTGAAGTTTTCCACTCCCCCCGCCCTCCTGTTGAAGCTTTCTGGTAGATTTTTTTTTTTCCTCTCAGATGTAGGTGTTTGAATTTTTCAACTAGTCAAACTAGTACATAAAGTGATCTTCCTGTTCTGGGTTTGCTGCAGTTGTCATACTGGAAAAAAAAATAAAAAGAAAAAAGGGGGTTTTATTTAAATTTGTTAGGCTTGAGAGAAAACTTAGTTGCCCAGAGCAGCTGAAGCTGCTCCTGGATCCCTGGAAGTGTCCAAGGCCAGGTTGGATGGGGCATGGAGCACTCAGGGACAGTGGAAGGTGTCCTGCCCCATGGCAGCAGTGAAACTGGGCAGGCTTTAAGGTCCCTCCCAAGCCAAACCATTCTGTGCATGGCAGCAGTGAAACTGGGCAGGCTTTAAGGTCCCTCCCAAGCCAAACCATTCTGTGTTTCTGTAAAACTGTTTCATTTTAATTTTCCTTCCAGTCTGAGAGACTGCAACCAAAATTTTCAAGAAAGCATATCCAGGGAAGCCTTTTCTCTTTTTTTTTCTTCTTTTTCTTTTTTTACTGTTGGGTCCTACTGAGCTCTGCTGGAGTTTTAAAGTGAGTTGGATGCTCATTGCCCAGCGATTGGGGATTTTGTTGGATGAGGAACAGTGGGATGTGCCTGTCCTCGCTGCCCTTGGGAACTGCTGACCTGGTACAAATGGGAGTATTAATTGAAGTAATGCAGCTCTCCTGTGTTTCACTTTATTTCTGAGAGTAGCTTGTCCAAAAGCATCTTGCTTTATTTATTTAGCTGATGCTTGGTGAGATAAAGGGGGTTCTGAGAATTCGTGATTATCTCCTTAGCTGTGGCTCTTGCTGCTGTCTGAGAAAGGAGACAGGTAGCTCCCCTCCTCATCCTCCCTGCCCAGCTCCCTCCAGGATTAATCACCTCCATCAAACCTCTGATTGGTTTTTGACACACATTAAGGCAGAGAACTGATGGAAAAGTGTTGTCTTCCTTCACAGAGATGTCTTGGAGGATGTAGAAATCCATGCAAAATTCTCACTTTTCCAGTCACTGTAATTGCTTGTTAGCTCAGAGCTGGGTAATGTCACTTCTAAAGCTGCATTTATTGCACAAGATTGTATGATAATTTCAGAGGGACATTTTCCCTTTTACTGAGGTTCTTTTCTGTTTAGATGGAAACATCCCACCCTCTCTAGTAGTCATGAACTCCCTGGCCCTTGGAGCAAGCTGACAGTGCAGAGCTACACTGGCTGATTACAGTTCAGTTCTTACCACAGCTCATTCCAGCTCCTCTAATGAAAAAAATTTGTCGTATCTCTTCCAGAGCTGGGAATCCTCTAGATCTGGGGAGGTGCAAATGTGTAATAGTTTGGCTGCAGATCCCACTTGGCCCTCTGGACCCTTGGAGGCTGTGCAGTAATGGACTCGCAGCCACGGCCCTTTGTTTCTGGTACAATGACTTTTGTGTTGGCTTTTGTTGTGAAACTCTTGGCTTCAAAGTTTGTGAATGTGTCTGAAAGCCTCCCCATGTGTTGTAGGCTTTCTTTCTGACGTGTGCAGTAGGATTGGATGGGTCTGGAGCAGAATGCTGTCCCAAAGCAGGGGAATCTCAGCTCAGCCAGGGTAACCCTGCCCTGGGGAACTGTCCCAAGGTTGTCTATCAGCCCTGGGCTTGGGGAGGGCTCAGCCTGACAACGCTCTTTGCAGCACTCTTAAAAATCCCAGTGCATGGAGAACCTCTATTCTGTTCTTTGTGTGAACCTTTTTTAGTTTTACCAAGCATTAGAGTCTGGAAGATGTTGTAATACTCCAAACTATTCTCGTTTGCTGCCTTTTCTCATGGGTTACTTGACTGAAAGTTGCCCCAGCTTAGTTTTTTTTGCTCCTGTCCTGGCTTTTAGACATGTGAATGTGACATGCTTTGCTTCTGCTTGTAAATAAAAAAAAAAAGAAAACTAAATTGAAAAAAAAAAGTCTAGTATTCCCTTCTCTAGAAAAACTCAACTCCTAGAAAGTGGTGACTGCAGGGTGAGTAATGCTCCATTCACTCCCACTCCCTTTTCCCCCAAAAGAACAGGAAAACCCTCCTGAACACATCTTTGATAAAAAATTCTCTTGATGAGATTGCTGTCTTGATTTTTTGAGAGACTGAGGAGATTTGGGATAACCATAGAAGCTCTCCTTGGATGAGATGTTTCGATGCCACCAATCAAAACATCTTCTAAAAATATCCTATTTTCAAGAAAAATCTATTCTTGCAAATTAGAACCCAGTATTAAAGAACATACTGTTGGTTGCAAAGCATCCAAATTAAAGAAATAGACCAAATATTCCTCTCTCTTTTCTCCCTTTCCAGCTGCTTGTAGAATTGCTGGACGTTTATTGCAGACTTCACACAGATGAAAATAGAATTAGAATATGAGATGCTCCAAACTGTGGCACTTGAACTGCAGTGGAGTTTGCTCAGAAGGTAGAAAGTGGCCTGGTTGCTCTACAGATACTTTCATTCTGTCTCCTGCCTTGTGTCTTGGCATGAAACAAACATTATCTAGTCCTTGTGAAAAGTCCTGGAGTAGAGAGTGTGTCTTGGCTGAACCTGATTGAAAGGGCTGAGGAGAATCTATCCAAGAAAAATAAATTTCTGGTGGAGCAGCCAACAGAGTGTGTGACATGAATCACTTCTGGAGAGATGGGGGTGGTACTGAGAGGTGCTTTTGGTTTGGCTGTGGGAAATACAGATGAAATGGGGGGATAAAGACCCTTTTTATGTGTCCTTACAGACACAATTAAGATATAACCATCTCTTTATAGCCTAAAATAATTTAGTTCTTGGTGTTTTCTTACCACTTCTTGTTCCCATGGCTTCACTTTCCACCCTGTACCCGAAACTTTCTCATCTTCTCTAGATCTTGCAGAAGATCATCTCCCTTTTCTGCTGCTCTGTGGACCATGGAGTTGGGTATCTCAGATAGGGCAGTGTTGGCTTTCATCCCAGAGGGAGTTTGATGCATTGGTTTAACATTCTAGGATGAGGTCTCAGTTGTTTTGGGGCAGAACAGAAGGGAACCCTATCCCCTCCCTGGAAGTGTCCAAGGCTGGGTTGGATGGGGCTTGGAAGGTGTCCCTGCCCATGTCAGGGAGTGGAGCAAGATGGTTTTTAAGGTCCTTTTCAGTCCAGCCCATTCTGGGTTTCTGTATCTGCTGACTGGTGCCTGTGAGGAGCCTCATCCCCCAAAGTCCCAGCAGTGACATGAACCCCACAGAGCTGCTGCTGTGGCTTCCTGGGGCTGCCCAAACTCTGCCCAAATTTTACTTTGCAGAGGTACCTCACCTGGCTGTTTGTTTAGGGAGGAGAAAGGCTGAGAACCCACCCTTGGGTGACAAGGGCACGGTTCCCTGGCTGCTGCCTGTCCTCTCCCTGTCCCCTATGGGGTTGGGATTTGGGTTTGCTGTCTCACCTTGTCCAGGGTTGCCTCCTCTCCCCATCCAGCCTCTTGCTGCTGCAGTTCAGCCAGGAGCTCCCCTGTTTGCACTTACAACAGGGAGGAGCCGTGTGGAAGTGGCAAACCTGCCACGTCTGCTTGATACAGACCCGCATTGTCCTTGACAAGGAAAGAGCCTTCCAGTAACTCACCTTGCCAGCGAGAAATAGGATTTATTTTTTAATTTTTTTTTTTTTATTAGAAGCAGCTGAGTTGCTTGGAATCAGTTCAGTGTTTAGTGACACCCAAGGAGGATGTACTTTTGTGAATAGAAAATGCTGCTTAATTGCTCAAGACGGCAGTTTATTCTTTCACATTATGGAATTTCAGTCTGTGTGAACCCAGCAATGTGGCTCTGAACTCATTATTTTGATTTCTTGCTCGCTGCCTTGACATAGTAGAAAGCATCCCTCCCTTGCAGAATGAAATGCTGAATCTTTCTGTTCTAAATGAGATTAAATTAATACTGCATTCTAGGGAGCTCTTTTACAAAGAATCAGCAGCATTCTGCTCTTCTGCAGGATTGTGTTAATCATCAGACATGAGCTGAAGGACTGTGACCACATAAAACTGTGTAACAGGGCAGCAAAAAGCTGGAAAGTGCTGAAGGATAACTCAGGTATCTCTGGGAAGAGAAGCAGGCTGCAGGAATCCCGAGTCACAGAAATAAATGTAATTGACTGTACACTTCCCAGCAGCAGCTGAATCCAACTGTTCTAAAGTAAAAATGGTTTTGTTTTCTCTTTCACATGTGACGTACAAGCCTTTATTTAGCTGCTTGTGTTTTTTAAACTGTAGGGAATTCTGAATGACTTGTGTGAATTTATAGTGAGTTTTGAGAGGCTTGGAAAGCATTTTGGAGTGTGTGTGTGTGGTATACAACCAACTTTTTTAAAGAAGCCTCTGTTTATTTAGATCCCATAAGTCTGAGACCCTTGCTCTCATCTCTGTAGTTACAGGTATGGTTAAGTTTGGCTGCAAGGAGGAAATCTGGAATCTCCTTTTCAGTGCAATCTCAGTATAATTTTATTAAAGCAGGTTTTAGGACAAGCAGGAGGTGAGGTGTAGGTCACTAGGTAAAAGTAGGCGTGTTTTGAGAGCTTGAATATGAAATCTTAATATGTGTGACAAGTTTCTCATGGTACAACCACATCACCAAAAATACCACCTGCTTTATTTCATGGAATCCCAGAATGGTTTGGGTGGGAAGGGACCTTAAATCCTATCCAGAGCCACCTCTGCCATGGCAGGGACACCTTCCACTGTCCCAGGCTGCTCCAAGCCCCAATGTCCAACCTGGCCTTGGACACTTCCAGGGATCCAGGGGCAGCCACAGCTTCTCTGGGCACCCATCCTCACAGGGAACAATTTCTTCCTGATCCCTCATAACCTGCTCAAACTCAATCTTGCTCTTTCTCTACATGTCAGTAATTTTATTGCACAGAGGATTTAGGCTGCAAACCTAACTCTGTTCCTGAAACCACTTCTTTGTGCTTTGGAAGAAAACAAAAACTAAAGGAGGAGGATCTGCTTTTTATGGTAGAGTTCATTCATGTTGGTTAGAGGTTGCTCTAAGTTTTGAAACAGGAGGTTTAACATCTCTTTTAGAGCTTGTATCTTCATGTGGATGGCAGGATGCAAAACACTTAAACATGGTTAAATTCCTATCTCTTCGTGCCTTGTTTCTGGTTTCTGCACCACCGGTGTTTTATCTTAGTTTTCTAACTTGCTGTGGGAAAAGCAGAGAGCTGTTAGATAAGGAGCTTTTAAAGATGAGACTTGTCAGTAAGAAAACAGCCTGTATAAGCCTTGCTTAGTCAACCTTCAGATGGAATTAAGTGGTTGCAAATTCATTTGTTCTTAATAAACTAAACTCAATATAGTCACCAGTTCTTTCAGGACTTCATTTATAAGGTCCAGTATAATTCTTGTAGCTTTTTTGTTGTTGTAAATTCTGGTTTTATATCAAAAGGCATAAATCAGGAGTTCTTTGCTGCATGATGAAGGTCAGCATCAGGATCCTCCTGTATCAGTCTGGGCTGGTGTCTCTGGGGAGGAAAGTTTTGCCCAAAACCAGTAACTGCTGCCTTTTAGTTCACATCAGCCTTATTTACCCCTTTTTCCCTCCAAACTGGAGACTGTGAAGGTATCTGCTGTCACATTTAAAAATGGAAGAGGTTATACTGAAAGGAAATACTGTCTGTGCATATTCTGTGTCTCAAGCTGCAGTTGTAGCAGCATTGCCTATTACCCCAGATCTTCAGGGATGAGCCTTTCACAGGCTCTTAACAGGAATAGTTGGCACAGTTTGCATGCAAATTATTTTTTTTTTTACAGTAAAATAAGTATAAATAATCCTTGACCAAAGCCCAAGTGGGTTTTGCAGCATTTTGTTTTTCTCCTTAGAGAAATAAGGGAAAATGCTACTCTGGGAGGTAAGACTTTATCTATGGAATGTGCCTAAACATCCTCTTGTAACTCTTCCCCGGTGAACACGAAGCATCTGTGCTGTCTGTGAAACTGTTTGCATTGAGCTGAGGAAGAGCAGGAAAAAGCTGGGATCAAAAAGAGCCTTGGTGGTTCTCTGAGGTTCACTGGGTCACTGTGGCCACCTCTGCTGTACTCCCTGAGCTCTTCCAGCCCTAACAGGTGTCTCCCTGAAAATATGTGCCAGTGTTTGCTGTCTGCTGGGAAGAACAGTGTTCCTTTGTTGCTGTTTGGAGAGAGGAGGGAAGCCAGCCAAGTTCAGTGCTGCTTCATGGCAGAACGTATCTCAGTGCTTTGAAGTTGTGTGCTTTTTAAAATAAGACCATCTCGACTGCAGCTCTGCAGTTCTTTCTTGCATTCCCTGAAATGTGCTGCAGTTAGAGACATGTTCTTCTAAGATTTCTCCTATTAAAATTCTGCCCGTTTTTTAATCCTCTTTCTGTTACTGCTCTGATTTTTGGGAGAGAGCTGCTAGTTCTCTGTCGTTTTGGGGGACACATAACAAACCCAACAATTCTGCTGGTTAGTCATCTTCTTGGTCTCAAAGGCCACCTCTTTCAAATACCTGGGCTCTAACTTTGGGCATAAAGACTGGAGAGCCCTTTAATTCCTAGAAGATAAAAGCAACAATCTTGATGCAATATATGTTGCCCGTCAAAATGAGTTAATAAGACCCTGGAAAGGTTTTATTTTGTGGAGAATGTTCAGCTAAATTTGATTGTCTTCCTTTATAGCAGTTGAGTTTCCACAGAGCAGGGGGGGATTTGTCCATGTGTGTCCTGTTAAATCTCCCATTTTCACAGGGAGCTTTACTGTGGAGTTGGGAGTGGGGTACACGATGTGCTAGGCTCTGCTGGAGTTAGCAGTGAACTGAATTAACAACCTCCTCCCTGAGAGCTGAAACTCCTGAGAATTCCCAGCTCACATTAAACTCCATGTTACGATTCTCCTCTCCTCCATACAGCAGGAATTTGCCCTCCTGCAGGAAGCATTGAGCACGTGGTTGGGATGCTGCCATTGGGAGGATGATTTCTTATGGCTAAAAGTGCTTGTGATCATTCCTGGAATAAATTGCCTTTATTTCTGCTCGTCTTGCCAAATATCCTAAAGCTGTATGTTCACCTTTCTCCAGCAGTGTTGGGAGCTGTTGGGTAGAGCCAATCCCCTGCTTCTGTTCCAGTTTTTCTGAAAGCAGAGAAGGAAAGCTTTAATAGGTAGTTTTTAATTTCCTTATTAGACAGTTCAGAATCCATATGGGAGAGAGACTCTGTGATATCTGCATTCTTACTGCATGGGGAAGATTTTACTTCATGGCTCTTTCCCTCCTAACACCAAAGAGTCTGTAGTGAAGCTGCTTTCTAGAGAATGATGCTTAAATGGCACTTGGATGCTCACACTGTTAAATCTGTCTTGCATATGAGGATGTACAAAAGCTGTGACATCCTTTGCTAGTGCACACCTTTCTGGGAAAATCAGTGTTAATAAATATCTCAGTAACTCTTGCAGCTGGGGTTTGTGGCTTCAGCAACTGTTTATTTTTGCTGTGCTTGCAAATACTTTTTGTTCTCATTAGGCCAAGGATGGCTCCTGCTTGTCCATAGTAAGGGCTTGAATCACAAACTTGGGGTTCAAACATGCAAAACACTTGTGGTGAGATAAATTGGGGTCTGGATTGCAGTCTACCAGCTGCCCTGGTGCATTTTGCACACAGGGATAAGGCCTTGGTTGTTGTTTTGGGATGAGGGAGTGCAAGAGGCAGGTGCTGGGTGTCACCTAAGGGGCTTGGAGCAGCCTGGTCCTGTGGAAGGTGTCCCTGTCAGTGCTCTGGGCTGAGGACAAGGTGGAAATCAGGCACAGGTTGAACTCCATGATCTGAGAGATCTTTTCTGGCCCAAATGATGATGTGATTCCCATGCAAACTATGATCTATGTTGAGCTGCTCCAGGATGAGCTCTCCTGTTCCTCTGAGCAGTCCAGAGGCTCTGGCCTGAGCAGTTCAATTTTAAGATTGAAAGTTGGCAGAGGATGTGCAGATATTGCTGTTTTCTGCTGTTAAATGTAATCTTTCTCATAAACAGAATGTGGTGATTATTTATTTGAGAGCTGGGAGCGTGTTAAAAAGGTTCTGTAGTGCAAAGTACTTGTCTACTTAAAAACTGGACTTGTATTTTCTGTGTTACGATGTTTTACCTCGAAATTTAAGGCAGTATTGTTACTTTAGATGTAATTACAAGCTCCAGCAGGGCTCCTGTCTCTTTATATAGTATTCTATACTTATTGAAAATATCTGAGAAGAATAGAGGAAAAGCAAAGCATGGGGGAGGTAATTGATTAACATTGCTCCCTTTTGGAATGAAGTTGAGGCATATTCTGGTTGTTGGTGTTCACTAAGAAGCTTTGTCTTTAAGGTGTCATTTTTCTATCCTGAATATTCTCTTTTCTGGAGCCTGTTGCAGACTCTGCCCCTCCTTGTGTTCATGCTCTGCCCATTGTGCTCTCAGCCCAAGGCTGGCTCTGGGTTTGGAGGTGCCAGGGGTTGTTTGGAGAGCTGGAGGTGCCAGGCAGGGCGTGTTTGGCTCCCCAAGGGTTCCTGCACTGCTGCTGGACCTGGCTGGGCACAGCTGCTCCCTCCTGCTCCCCTGCCTCTCCAGGTGGCCAGCATCCTTCAGCAAAGGTTTGATTCCTGATTTCCGTGTGCAGGGAGCAGGGTTGGGCTCTGCCCCTGCCGGGGGAACGTTCCCAAGTGCCTGAGCAATCCCAGCGGCTCCCCAGGGCACCAGGAGCAGCCACCCCATATCCTGAGACTTGGAAATCACAGCAACAAGGACAATATTCACAACTCCAGCCAGGCTGGTTTTCATTAGGAGTAAGAAAAATGCGAAGCCCTAGGAATTTTGTCAAGGCTTTTGATATGTGAGTACTCAGTGTTCTGCAAGAGGAAAATAAACTTTGATTAAAGTCTAAACTCTGTTCCAGAAACTCCCAGCACAATACAGAGAGGCTTGTTCAGGTACAAGCAGTGAGACCAGAGCTGGGTGTTTGGTTGAAGCCACTCTCTGTGGCTTTCCATGAGACTTTTGTGCTTTTTGTGAAAGCTTGGAAGCTTCTTTGATTGCTTCTTGCCTGAGTCTCATTTTGGAACTTACTACACATAAATATTTATATAAATATTCAATGTTTATATATAATACTTTGGTTGAACCTTTTAGAGCTTTTCTTTTGCTAAAGTTTCTCATTGAAGGGGTTTGCTGTCACACTGTGAAGGTCAGAAAAATTTTATGGGCCATAAAGTTGAGACTTTTCAAGCTCTGTGGGTATCACATGACAAAAGTGAAGCTGCTTTTTATCCTTGTTTTGAGGATAATCTTCTGCCATTTAGGAGTGGGTTTTGATATTACTTGCTTTTAAGAGCGTGAGTGTGTGGATTTCTGTCCCATGTCTCTAAAAAGCAGACATTTGTGGAGCTGTGTACTGACAAGCAGAAAGACAAATTCGGAATGATCTGCTCTGGAAAGAATCCAAATGTTTTAATTTGTGTGTATGTAATTCTAGTATCTCTCCTAGAGCCAAGTCTGCCCTCCTTAGACTTGATGATAATGCTTAGCACAGTGAACATTTTTATCTTGAAAGCACTGCACAAACATGAAGTAACCTGGCAGTTAAGCCTTAAACTTTCTTTGAGGTGACATTTACTCAGGTGTGAGAGCTGCTGGCTGTGTCTGCATTGTCTGTAGTGTTAAATACAGACCAGGAGCTCAGCACAGGCTCTCAATCCTGGGCTCTCAGGCTCTGGCAAAACAGTGCTAAGAAAAGAGTCCCAGAATCCCAGAGTGGTTTGGATTGGAAGGGACCTTAAAAGCTCATTCAGTGCCATGGGCAGGGACACCTTCCACCGGGCAGCCTGTGGTCAGGGCCTCCCCATCCTTGGAGTGAAGGATTTCTTCCCAATATCCAGTCCAAACCCTCCTTCAACTTAACTTGTCTGATACATAAAAATATTATATGTGTACACACACACAAACACTACATGTATGATATAAATCCCTCTCGATTGATACATATTTATAAATAATTACTGATGGTTCCTCTGAGTGATGGAGGAAGACTCCAATCACTTTTGTGTGTGAATCACCTGATGTGCTCAGCAGCCCTGTGACCACAGGGCAGCTCCTGCTCGGAGCTCAGAGCTCAGCACGGTCCCATCCTCCTGGAGAGAGGCTTCAAATTTCCATGGAGGTCGGAGCTGATGTCATTGCTGTGAAATGAGGCAGCAGTGAGCTCCTGCTTCCCCTCACTCTGCTCGGGAACTGGATCTCAAAGCTTTTCTGGCATAATCCCACGTTCCAGAAACCACGGAGCTGTCCTCCCATTGCTGCCATACCGCTGGTAATTAGTTAATCTCAGTCAGGCAAAGGGCACAATTAGGTGAGCAAAATAGTTGAAGGAAACACAGTTATAGAATCAAAGAATCCCAGACTGGTTTGGGTTGGTTTGAGACCTTAAAGCCCATCCAGTGCCACCCCTGCAATGGCAGAGACACTTTCCACTATCCCAGGTTGCTCCAGCCTTGCCTTAAACATTTGCAGGGATCCAGGGGCAGCCACAGCTTATTTCTTCTTCTTTTCTTAAATTTTTTATTTTATTTTTTTTTATTTGTTTATTTTAAAATATTTTTAATTTACATTACTCTGCAAATACTTCTGTCAGGACCTGCAGAGGCCCCGCTGCTGTTCTGCGTGGGGGGATTGGGCAGCTCAGAGCTGTTGTCATTCCCAGGGACAAGAGGACACATCACGGGGTTTTAAGTCCTTGAGAACTGTTCCTGGCTCCCTCAGATTGTGGTGTGGCTTGAAAAAACCTTTATCTTTGTGCTTTTGTTGAGGGTTATTGTTGCTTCCCTTAGTTCCTTTAGCAGAACAGGTGGCCTTTTTCTTTGGTGTCTTGGCAGATTTCCTCTTAAGTCTTATTTTAGTGAGTTGAAAGAGGAAGAGGGCACAGGGTGCCTTTTGAAGCCATATTCACTGAGGATTTATTCCTGCCAGTGTTGTAAGGTCTGGAATAGTTACTCTGGAATTCTTTGCTGTTTTGAAGCAATTACATTTTCTTGGTTTCTCAACTGTGAAGTAGAAGATATTGTCCTATAAAAGAAGAATATATCCAGAAGAAGCATTGAAACACAGAAGGGAGGGTCACAGGTTTTTATTCACTGCCCCAGGATTTATCCACTTTGTCTTGAGACAGGTTTTACAGGAACTTCTGCGGGCATAGAAAGATGAAAACAAACATGGTCAGCTCTCTTCATCATGGAATAGTAGGTGGTTGAACAGAATTTCTGCATGATGAATTTTGACATTTATTAACCACCCACCCATTCCCTCACCTTTGTCCCTCTTTTTCTGTAGCTTTGTGAAGTGAAGCCTGGCCTGAAGTTCTTAGTGAGCAGATGCAGAGATGCTTCACTGCTGCAATTAGAGAATGGTTTTGCACACATTTTCTGTAAGAACAGCTGAAGAAGGGCACAGCTTGTCCTTTTCCTGCCCTGTGAGATCAACAGAGGCCTAATTTTTCTTGAAAAAAAACCAACAAAATTTCGGTTATTACTAAATACATCTTAAAAGGCTTTGGGTTTTGTCAACAGTGTGAGCAACAACAGAAAGGGAGGGAGACAGATGCTGCTGATGGGTTGCTCTGCGGGTGCTTGAGGGAAAACTGAGCACTGATTTTGCAGGTTTGGCTGTGTCACCCCTGTCACACCGTGTCTCTTTTTCCATTAGCTGCAGGACAATCTGAGTAATCAGATTCCCCAGTGAATGGGAGCTGGGACACTTTCCTTGTTTGCTCTTGCCTCAGTGTGTGATTCAGAGTTTTGACTGGGTCTTTGGGAGGGTGACTCGCCTGGAGCTGTGGTGAGGGACTGGGGTTGCTTATTTGGAGTAGCTGCAGGAAGAGGTGCTTGTTCCCAGTCTATTCCACCTCCCTGTTTTCTAATTATGTGTTTGAATTTCTCCCTGCTCAGCTCACCTGTAATAAATCAGACACCCACAGGTTACATGACCTTTATCTCTGTCTCTTCTGATAAAGGTCTTTAAATGATGTCTCCATTAAGACTTTTAGCAAACATGTGCTGGAGGATTGCTTTTAAGGACCTAGCTGTGTTTGAACTCGGTTTTATTTCAAGTGTAGGCCAGCCTGGGTATTTTAGGATGCCCTGTGCAGGTGACTGTAGGACTGTAACTCTGACCTGCTTGAAGCTCTCCTGGTAACACATTTGATGATGTGCTATAAATAACCGGTGACTTTCCAAACATAATTAGTTTCTTTATTGTCCTCTGAATAATGTGTGAAGCAGGTGTGAGCTCCACATCCCTTTCCAGCAGGATTTCCAGTTTGGAGGGCCAGGTGCACCTTCTGGCTGTGTCTGAGCATCTCTTGCTTCGAAGGTGTTTTGGTACAAACCCTCCTTGGTGCCAGGTGTGGGTGCAGAGCTGAGCTGGGCTCCCTCAGACACTGGAGCTGATTCCATGAAGTGGCCCCATCCCTTGGCTCTGTCTTTCAACCACGTCAGAATTAGCAGGGCTGAATGTTTGAATACCACAAGACTTGCTGGGTACTGGTGATTGGGACACTTTGCTGGGACTGAAAATGTTTTTGTACTTAAATTCTCCTGAACAAGCACATGGTGTGTGTGGACAGGGTGTCTTGATCTTCCAGCTGTTGACCTGGAAGGAGCAGGACAAGACTGCCATGGATGGAGTGGTGCAGTGCCTTGGGCACTGGGACAGAAACACTGCTGGAAGAAGACAAAATGATCCTGAGAGAACTGGCAGGAAAAGAAAGACAGAAAACTCAGAGAACTGGTGTCAAGAATTATTTGTTTTTGCCTTAGATCATAAGGCCAGATGAGATCATTTATGTGAGAACACATCACTATGGAGGCTGATTTAGCTGAGTAAAGGCTTGTTTGCTTGAGCTGGAATGGATTTTCAGGACCATTCTTTTCCTGCTTAGGTTGATCTTGTAGCCATCAGTTCTTGTTTCCTTCCTTGCCTGTTGGGTTGGGAAGCTGTGGAGCAAATACAAGTATTTGTGAATGTGATGTAGTCTCTTGCCATCTGAACAGAGCTTGAATTTGAGCAGGAGATGTGATGGCTTTTTAAATCTGTTGTCATTTACTTAAAACTTCACTTAAAATGTTCTGGCTTGTTGATGGATCATTTACCAGCTCTCCCTTCTGTTTTAAAGAAGGTTTCATAGTGGTCTAATTCAATAGTGCTTTTCCTCAGTGATCCAAACTCATTTTTCTCTCTGTCTTTTAAAAACCCCATAAATTCCAATACTCTGATTCTGCCCTATATTCTTTTGTGTCAGCTGCATACAGTCAGAAGTGTTAAGTGTGTTTTCATGCTCTCTTTTGCTGTCAGTATCAGTGAACCATCTTGCTGTCAGTGATATGTCTCACTACTTTTTGTTCCTTCAATCAAGGTTTATTTAGATTTTTGTTTTGCAGAAAGTACTCAAAATGCCTCCTGTTCCTGGTCTGTCCTTTCAGTTGCTCATCATCTGGGACATGGTTTGTGTGCTCTGTGGGTGAGAACCACGCTGATGGCTTGGTCAAGAACCTGTCGAGTACCAAAGATTTTTTCAAAGAGAGTTATCTTTACGCATTTAAACACTTTTTTTTTGTTACATATATGGAGTTTTAGACTTGGAGAAACTTAATGTGTACAGAAAACACTGAAGTGTGTTGCAGTTCTGATGTGTCTGGTTCTGCCATGAGAGGGATTTATTGTGTCTTGCCCAGAGCAGCTGTGGCTGCCCCATCCCTGGAAGTGTCCCTGGCCAGGTTGGACACTGAAGCTTGGAGCAGCCTGAGATGGTGGGCACAGGATGAGACTGGATGGGCTTTAAAGTCCTTCCAACCCAAACCATTCCATGATTCTGTGATTCACTTGGAGATATGTTAGCTGATGAGACGAAGTTTAAGGCCTCCCTTTTTCTGATGGATCAGTGAATGTTCTGGTACAATAATTTCCTTTAACACACACCAGGTGATGCTTTTCTTGCAGTTCATACAAATGTTGTGCTGGTGCCAATGGGAGCTTTGTTAGCATTGAAGCTGGTGTGCCCTAAATTCGTGCTGTCCTGCAGACCCTAACTACCAGTGCACTTAGACTCCATTCCCAGGAATAACTGGAATTTGAGGTGCTGGAAGGTGAACAGCATCTGATGCTTGGAGATGTGATTTCCATGTATGAGGATCCTTGTCCAAAATAAAATGGACTTTTTCTTTGTGTTTTACCTCTTGTAAAGTTTGGAGCATGGAGCTGTTTAATTGAACTGGGATTTCATTGAAGAATTCCTTGGCTGCTTCTCTGTTGGCTCAGATATTCTTGCCCCCTTCTTCCTCCTTGTCTCCTTTCTCTGTGCCATCTGTCATCTGCTTTCTCATTTCTCTGACCTATTTATGAAATATGTTTGCACAACCCCTTTTGCAATGGCTGCAGAGGAGTGTTGGAATTGTGACCAGACTTATTTCCTGTTCCCCTGTGTTCAGTTTATCAGCTCCAACCCCTTGGATTGAGTGGGTCTCTCTGGGCTTGTCCTAAATGACACTTGAGTGGTTTCAAACCGGGGCTGTGCAGAGAATTTTCTGGTCGTGACAGGGTATAAACCTCAGGGGCTGGGATTTGTCTGAGTCCCTGCAGGAGGTGGAGCCGGGTTTGGGTTGCAGCTCTTGCTTGTCAGAGTTCAACTCTCACAAAGAGGAACTTTATTTCCGAGGCTTTGGACAGTGATTTCATTGTCCCAGAACTGCCGGGCATGAAGGGGAGCATTGAGGCTTTGTCACCAGTCCAGGTTCTGAGTCCACACCTGTCGAGGAGCAGCAGCAGCCTCTGAGCTCCTGCCCTTGTGGTTCTCTCCTTCCTTTCTCATGTGGAAGGATCAAGGCTTGGATTTGCTGCAGCTGGTCTCAAACTCGGCCAAACTCTGGAAGCCGCAGGATGGCTGTTGGCACATAGGGGATGAAACACCAGGGTGGGTGAGCCTCCTTTTGTGGAATCCCAGAATGGTTGGATTGGAAGGGACCTTAAAGCCCATCCAGTGCCACCCCTGCCATGGGCAGGGACACCTTCCACTGTCCCAGGGTGCTCCAAGCCTCGTCCAGCCTGGCCTTGGACACTGCCAGAGATCCAGGGGCAGCCACAGCTGCTCTGGGCATCCTGTGCTGGAACCTCCCCACCTTTAGAATGAAAAATTTCTCCCTAATATCCAATTTAAACCTGCTCTCCTTCAGCTAAAGGCCATTTCTTCCTCTTCCTTATATATGAGAAAAAAAAAGGTGAATTGCCTACAATCCCCAAACCTCTGTGTAGACTTTTTCATGGTAAAGTAAGAACTTAATAACTTGGCATATTCCAGTCCAGGACCTTGTGTCCCACCTGGCAGCTCATCTGGCAAGGAGGGAGCACTCTGAGTCAGAGATATTTTTATGCTTTTTAAAAACGGTTGAAAATATCTTAGTATGATTGGGGCTGGATGGTGCCATACACATAGGGAACCATGCAAGAGGATTGGATTTGATCTGGAAAGGTCATTTTATTGTCCACGCTTTCTGCTTGAGATAGCAATGAAAAAAGCAGGGAGGGGGAGGAGGACACAGCAGTGGTGATAAGGTGGTTCCCTTTTGGTTTCCTGCCTGCACAGTGGGAATGGATTTGTCCTGCCAGTGGTGGATCTGGGGCTGAGGATCTCTGTTCACTAATACATTCAGTTCCAAATAATCATAAAATCATAGATTCACAGAAGGCTTTGGGCTGAAAGGGATCTTAAAGATCATCCATCCCCTTCCACCCCCTGCCGTGGCAGGGACATTCTCCACTAGACCAGGTTGCTCTTATCCAGCCTTATTTATTTTGCCCAGAATTGAATATTCCATAGGCAGAGGTGGCTGTGAAGGGATGGCAGGATTTTGAAAACCTCAATTTCCCTGGTGTCTCTGGGTAGTGGCTTTCTCAGCAGATACATCTAGGAAATTTTGCCACTTCCTTGGAAAGTGTTTGTCCAGTCTCAAGTGCTGCAAAATCAGAACTTTGGGGGAAGGGTGGATTTTAAAAACAAAACAACAAAAAGGCCAAATAACCCTTCATGCAGGCTTCTGTAGATCAGGTCATGTTTTCTTTTGTAGGTCAGGCATGATAATAAATATATTCAGGATTACTTAAGGGGAGAAATAGCTGTAGCTTTTTGAGTTTTGTTTGTGGTTTGTTTTTTCTTCCTTTTTTTTTTT